>JZKD02S1651753.1:85051-109882 GCA_000966675.3 Picea glauca
TCCTCCTCTTGGTAATGGGTTTGGCATTCCTGCTGTCATATACTGTGCGAATGTTGGACATTCTTTCTTGTGGTGTCCTTCCGTCCTGCATGTGGTACACCAAACAAATTCTCGTTTGGTACACCAAACAAATTCTTGTTTGTCCTTACTTTTGTTCTGGTTTAGATGGAACGTTAATTTCTTAAAATCCTCCTTTATTTCTTCAATGGTTGGATCTGTCTACTGATATTGGTTTTCTTCTAGTTGCAAATCTGTTTGTAGAGCCTCTTCCTGTGTTTGAAACTTCTTTTGTCGCAATGGATATTTTAAGTGTGGTAGCAGTGAATTGACAAATATGTGCCCGTACTGCATATCTGTCATGAGATATTTCAAATTTCCTTTCAGTCGCTTGAATCTCTGATCAATATCCCATACAGTTTCTCTTGGTTTCTGTCTAATTTCTATCCTCTCGTTCATGTACTGATCCTCTGAACTTGGCTTCTGAAACTAATTTATCAACAATTTCTTGATGTCTGCAATTGTTCTAGTTGTCCCTGGTGGGTTGTTTGTAGCTAAACTCATATACCAATCTAGCGCATGATCCCTTAGTGTTATTTATAGATGTGAAATTTTAGTATCTTCATCCGTGATATGTTTTGCTTCCCAAATATTTTCATAGATAAAAATGTGTTTTTTCTGGGTCCTCCGATGCTTCTCCTTTAAATTATGGTAACCTAATGGTGGGATCATGTCCTGCCATTCTGAATGATGAACTACTACCTCCGTGTGGTGTGGATACTTGACAATTGCTTCCTAAACTAGCTCCTCTAGTTGTTGTTCCTTGTGTATATGTACTTCCTCCTGTCTTTTTTTTCTTGAAATTTAGTTGTCTAAATAATGGTGTTCTCTTTGGTGTATTAGTTGCACATGGGTTTATGGGTTCCACACTAACATTAACATGGATAGGATTTTTGCCTTCTCTTCCATCTCCTAGACCTCTTGTCTTCCTCTCATATGTTGTGCGCATGATTTACTCAATATGCTCCACATCCTGAAGATCCCCTGCCTCTTCTTCATCACTCACCAACCTTCCCTTGTGGCTACGACTCTCTTCTTTGTATTCACCTTGTATTAGTAGGGTAATCCACTGCGTGTATTTCTATTTGTTTCCATGATCCACTTGATCTGGTCGTCATCCATCATAATTGGGTCCAAGGATTCCTCCTTCTTTCCTTTATCCAATTCTCCTTCCATTTCTCCTATTTCTATCAGTGCTTCCCCCCTGCCCCCATGCACACATGGAATTTTAGTTGTCTGACTCCATCGTCATTACACATTTGTTGTATAACAATATTTTAATAGAAGTATACAACGATCAAATATACCTTCCTCGGGGCCCACGTAGAAACTCTTGTTTTTCTGTGCTGTACGACTTCACTGTATTGACTGCAAATTCTGTTATAAATCCTGCTACAATACTGTCGAGCCAAAAATCTACCATGCAGGTGAATTTGTTGTTCACCTGCTGTAACTACTCAATATGTGCTGAGGTCCACTCTAACTATCAGATCCGGTTTGTTGCGTGGTTATCCTTCAACCTCAATACCCACTCCTGCAATAAGTGTGGAAAATCATAGAAAAAGACTTCATGCAAATCAGTAAACACATATTTCTCAAGGTATTTGTGCGGTGTTACTCTAGGGTTTCTGTTGTCTTTCTACGCAAACTCCAGCTCCTTTGTCTTTAGCCAGATTTAGATCTTTTCTTTTGTGAGATTCCATGGTCTCAACATCCCCTTCTAGCGGTTCATTCTTTTCACCTCTTCCTCATCCAATTCAGTATTCTCTTGACCTGCCTTCTGCAGATCTTACAAATTTTCATCAGATCTCATCTATTCAATCCTATACTTTTCCATCCAATGGGAACAAAACCATTTGTTGTTTATAATTTATATGTCTGATTTTATATCTTCAATACTCTTGACCCAGGGTTCATGTCTATGGGGATTCCAACAAAACCTCTAAAACTATCGGCCCTCCTGGTAATACAGAAGGCAACACAACACAGAGAGTGCTCTGCACAATCTCACCCGAGATAGTCTTAATGGGTGACTGCAATACTCAAGTGTTTGCATTCTAGGATTGAGTGGAGATCTGAGAAGTGTGCACTAAGAGTTCTACTTAACTTATCAATGTAATAAATTGTCATTCATGATTATGCATGGAATATAATCAACTCATTCATTTAGCATATTAACAACTACTTAAACAGTAAGAAAATACATGCATTCAATCACATAACATAGGTTTTACTGCGGTTCACCCCCCCTGGGATACATCCACAAAGATCTGGCTCTTAGGCTCTTTTATTATAACAGTTCCAAAAATACAACACCGCACACTTTACAAATCCTCTTAGTCAGGTCGAGATCTATTATGAGGCAGACTAGATTGCACCAGGATCCTCAGCTTGCGATCTAACCCTCAAGATCCACCCTCCTTAATTCTCTCCATCTCAACAAATTACAAAATTAGGTCGCATAGAAAATATTACAACTAGCCATCAAAATGGGACTCCTCCTCAAGATCCTCTATATATGCCTCTATCTCATGTTCTAGCCTCCCCTCTGAGACCTAGGTATCTATATTTATATGTTTCTGGCTCATTGACCATTACAATGTATTAAAAAAACCCTAACCCTAATGTCATTAGGTATTTCATGCATGCGCGTGTGCTGCTCTTCCTTCTAGTTGTCGCTTTCCTCGTGCATGCTTTCCTTCCCAAAATAACCTTTCTTTCTTCTTTGGCCTGCTTCAAGTCTCGGCAACGAAACCATTTTTTGGTTATAATTTATATGTCTAAGTTTATATCTTCAATACGCTTGACCCAGGGTTCATGTCTACAGGGATTCCAACAAAACCTCTAAAACTATCGACCCTCCTGGTAAACTAGAAGGAAACACAACACACAAAGTGCTCTGCACAGTCTCACCTGAGATAGTATTAATGGGTGACTGCAATACTCAAGTGTTTGTAGTCTAGGATTGAGTGGATATCTGAGAAGTGTGCGTTGAGAGTTCTACTTAACTTATCAACGCAATAAACTTTCAATCATGATTATGCATGGAATATAATCAGCTCATTCATTTAGCATATTAACAACTAATTAAAAAATAAGAATACATGAATTCAATCACATAACACAAGTTTTACCGTGGTTCACCCCCCTTGGGCTACATCCACAAAGATCTGGCTCTTAGGCTATTTTATTATAGCAGTTTCAAAACTACAACACCACGCTCTTTACAACTCCTCTCAGTTGGGTCGATATCTATTATGAGGTAGAATAGATCACACCAGGATCCTCATCCTGGAACATAACTCTCAAGATACACCCCCCTTACTTCTGTCCATCACAACAACTTACAAAATTAGGTTGTATAGAAAATATTACAACTAGACATCAAAATGAGACTCCTCCTTAAGACCCTTTATATTTGCCTCTATCTCATGTTCTAGCCTCCCCTCTGAGACCTAGGTATTTATATTTATAAATTTTTGGCTCATCATCCATTACTATGTATTGCAAAACCCCTAACCCTAACGTCGTCAGGTATTCCATGCATACATGCGTGCTGCTCTTCCTTCTAGCTGTCGCTTTCCTCGTGCATGTTTTCCTTCCCAAAATAGCCTTTCTTTCCACTTTGGTCTGCTTCCAACATGCAACAACCACAGGGGTATGAGGTCAAAGGGAAGGATAATTTAGTATGCAGGTTGAAGAAGAACTTGTATGGCCTAAAGCAAGCTCCAAGGTAGTGGTATATGAATTTTTACAGGTTTATGACAAAACAAGGTTATAGTAGATGTCATTCTAATCACTGTGTTTATTTTAAAAGGCTAGAAAATGGAATCTATATTATCTTGCTACTGTATGTAGATGACATGCTTTTTGCAAGGTCTAATATGTAGGATATAAATGTTCTCAAGAAGAAATTATCTAATTCATTTGCGATGAAGGATTTGGGTGTTGCAAAGAAAATCCTTGGTATGAGAATAACAAGAGACATGAAAAACCACAAATTGACATTGTCTCAGGGTGAGTACATAGAGAAGGTGTTGCAGAGGTTTAGAATGCATAATGAAAAACCAGTTAGTACACCTTTGGCCAACCATTTAAAATTAACTAAGGAAATGTGTCCCAAGACACAGGAGGAGATCAAATACATGTCCAGGGTCCCTTATTCATCAATAGTTGGTAGCTTGATGTATGCGATGGTTTGCACAAGACCAAATATTTCACATGCAGTGGGAGTTGTGAGCATGTATTTGAACAATCCAGGTAAAGAACATTGGGAGGCAGTAAATTGGATTCTCAGGTATTTGAGAGGTACTGCAACTCATGCATTATGTTTTGGAGGTTCATACATTGTTCTATGGGGATATGTTGCTTCCGATATGGTAGGTGATAAAGATAGAAGGATGAGCACCACAGGGTATGTTTTTACTATAGGTGGAACAACTATAGGTTAGATTTTGAAACTACAAAAGGTTGTTGCAATTTCAACAATAAAGGCAGAGTATGTTGTTGCTATAGAGGCTAGTAAAGAGATGATTTGGTTACAAAGGTTTAAGGAGGAATTGGGAAAGAAGTAAGAGAATAGTAGGTTATACTGTGACAGTGAGAGTTCCATTCATCTTGCAAAGAACTTATCCTTCCATTCGAAAACTAAGAATATACAATTGAGGTACCATTTCATACGATCCATTTTGGAAGATGGACATTTGAAGTTGGAAAAGATACACACTAGCCATAATCCTGCAGACATGTTAACAAAGGGAGTAATGAGGGAGAAACTGAGTTTTTTCTCAGTTTCATTTGGTCTTAAAGCATGGAGGTGAAGATGAGAAATTTTCTAGGTCCAAGAAGGATCATAGTCCAACAAATAAAACAACGGTGGAGTTGTTGAGATCAGTATCCAAGTGGGAGATTGTTGGTTGTGGAGCTTGATTATCTTCTTGATTCAAAGGTCTTTTTTCCCAGTCGTTTTTATACCCCATGAAGACTTTACACCCTAGAAGACTGTACACCCCTCCACATGGGGGAATGCATGGGGGGATTTACCCCCTGTGGGGTCTTGGGGGGCTATCTCCCTGGCTGTGGGGTTTGGGGGCAAGCATGCCCTTGGATGAAAAATTGCCTTGTAAATGTATATTGTAATTTCATATTAAATATGGACCGTTCATTATAAGGTCGAATATCTGACGATAGAAGTTATGTTAGGGTTTATTCCCTAGAAGGTAACCCTCTTTTATGAGGGAAATTTATTGCAGCTACGTATCATTCCAAATATTGTATTCCGAGAGAGGAGTTTATGAGAGAAAGAAGAGGAAGTTACAAAGGGTGTGTTGTAGGTTGTATCCCTTCATTTGATGGATAGTAAAAGGGAAGGGCCTAAAAATTTCTTTGGTGGACGTAGCCCACACTGGGTGAACCACATATATCTAGGTCTCTATTGTATTGTGTATCTTTTGTGTTTTATTTCTGCATTTATTTTTATTTATTGCTCCACGATCCTATTTTTCTAACACCACCAACCATAACTTATCAAGTTATTAGCATGTCCACTCATATGGTGTCCACCAACTGTAACTTATCAAGTTATTAACATGTCTTGTAGTTTTTTTGGGTTCATTAAAGTGTTAATAGAGTAGAAAATAATCAAAGTGGTGAATAGTCAAGATGAGGTGTAAACCCATGAAGATGTGTCAAAATTTTTGGCAAGGACTGTTAGAAAAACAAGATCGTGGAGCAATAAAAAAAAAACAAATGCGGAAATAAAACACATAAGATACACAATACAATAGATACACAAATATGCGTGGTTCACCCAGTGTGGGATACATCCATCATAGAAATTTTCAGGTCCTTCCTTTTTTATTATCCAACAAATNATGTGTGGTTCACCCAGTGTGGGATACATCCATCATAGAAATTTTCAGGTCCTTCCTTTTTTATTATCCAACAAATGAAGGGATACAACCTACAACACACCCACTGTAACTTCATCTTCTTTCTCTCACAATCTCCTCTCTCAGAATACGAAATTCACAATGATACATAGCCACAATTTATTTCCCTCATAAAAGAGGGTTTCCTTCTAAGGAAAATAACCCTAGCATAACTTATACCTTCAAATATGCGACCTTGTAATGAACAATACAGATTTACTATGAAATTAAAATATACATTTACAAGGAAAAATTTCCTTCAGGGGCTTCACCCCCGAACCCAGATTAGGGTACATTGTCCCCTGAAACCTCCTTCAGGGGCCTACTTCCCCCCAGACCCCCAGATGGGGGGATGAGCCCCCAATACCATGAAAGTGGGGCAAGCCCCCCCTGCACCCCCCCTCCCTGCGTGGAGGGGTGTATAATATTCCAGGGTGTAAAACCTTCATGGGGTATAAACAAGGCTAAAAACAAAGCCTTATGAAACAAGAAGATAATCAGGCTCCATAACCAACAACCTCCCACTTGGAGACTGATCACAACAAATCCATTGCATTTGTACCTTCTGGACTATACTCCACCTTGGAACTGGAAAATTTCTCATCTTCACCTTCATGCTTGAAGACCAGATGAAACTAAGCAGGAACTCGATTTCCCCTTGGTTACTCCCTTTGTTAACATGTCTGCAGGATTATGGCTAGTGTGTATCTTTTCCAACTTCAAACGTCCATCTTCCAAGACGAATCATATGAAATTATACATGATATGTATATGCTTAGTCCTTGAATGAAAGGCTGAGTTCTTTGGAAGATGAATGACACTTTCACTTTCACAGTAAAACTTGCTATTCTCTTTCTTCTTTCCCAATTCCTCCATAAACCATTGTAACTAAATCATCTCTTTACTAGCATCTGTAGCAACAATATACTCTTCCTTTGTTGTTGAAAGTGCAACAACCTTTTTCAGTTTCGAAATCCAAGTTACTGTTGTTCCACCTATAGTGAAAACATACCCTGTGGTGCTCCTACTATCTTTATCACCTGCCATATCTCAATCAACATATCCCTGTAGAACAATGTATGAACCTCCAAAGAATAATGTATGAGTAGAAGTACCTCTCAAATACCTGAGAATCGACTTTACTGCCTCCCAATGTTCTTTACCTGGATTCTTCATATACCTTCTCACAACTCCCACTGCATGTGCAATATCTGGTCTTGTGAAAATGATCACATACATCAAGATGCCGACTGCTGATGAATAAGGGATCCTTGAAATGTATTCTATCTCCTCCCGTGTCTTTGGACACATTTCTTTGGTTAATTTTAAATGGTTGGCCAAAGGTGTACTAACTAGTTTTTCATTCTACATTCTAAACCTCTCCAACACCTTCTCTATGTACTCATCTTGAGACATTGTCATATTGCAATTTTCCATATCTCTTGTTATTCTCATACCAAGGATTTTCTTTGCATCACCCAAATCCTTCATCACAAATGAATTAGATAATTTCTTCTTGAGAACATTTATATCCTACATATTANTACATATAAATCTCTTCCTCCAAATCCCCATGGAGAAAAGTTGTTTTTACATCTAATTGTTCAAGATGCAAATATTCTACTGCCACAAGACTTAAAATAGTCCTAATTGAAGTCAGTTTAACAACATGAGAAAATATTTCATCAAAATATATACCTTTGTGCAAACCCCTTTACAACAAGTCTATCATTGTACCTCTTTTTTTCTCCATCTTCTTCCTTCAACTTGTAAACCCATTTATTTTGCAATTCTCTTTTTCCTACAGGAATGTTGAACCAAATCCCAAGTCTGGTTATTTACTAGGGAATCCATTTCCTCTTTAATGCCTTGCTCCCACTTCCTTTTAGTGTCTACCTACATTGCCTCTTCATAACATTCTAGTTCACCAGAATCAATCAACAATAAATAATACAATGAAGGAGAGTATCATTCAGGGGGTCTACTTAACATGGTAGATACTCTAACAACACTTGTGGGAGTTTTAGGTACCTGTTGCTCCTGTTGTTGTACATTTTGATTTTCTGGTACCTTTGGAATTTGTTTTTCAGTGATCTCATCAAGCACTGTGTATTCTGGTTTTTCTTTTTCTTATATCTTTCCATGTAACTAATCTTTGTACATGACCTTCTCATTGAATATGACATCTCTACTCCTAATGATTTTGTGTTTTTTTCATAATTCCATAAGAGATAACAAAAATCATTAACACCATATCCAATAAAGGTACACTTCTTGGATTTTGCTTCAATATTTTTTCTATTTTATTTATAAATATGGACAAATTCTTCACAACCGAAATTCTTCAAAAAATAATAGTTTACCTTTTACCTGTCCATGCCTCCTCTGGAATTCCACCATTCAAAGAGCTTGAAGGTCCTTTGTTTATTAAGTAAACAAAAATATCTACAACATCTTCCCAAAACTATAAGGGCAACCCAACATGCAATCTCATACTCCTTGCACGCTCCATGGTTGTCCCGTTCATCCTTTCTAACACACCATTTTCTTTTGGTGTTCTTGGAACTATATTCTCTCTACGAATCCCATGGTATGAACATTAATCATCAAATTCCTTGCTGCAATGTTCACCTCCATTGTTTGATATGAGAAATTTCAACCTTTTTCCTATCTCATTCTCAACCAAAAATTTCCATTTCTTAAAAGTATAAAAAACATTGGATTTTTTTTCGAATGCATTAAACCCAAGTTTTTCTAGTTGCATCATCAATAAAAGTAACATAATAANTACATATAAATCTCTTCCTCCAAATCCCCATGGAGAAAAGTTGTTTTTACATCTAATTGTTCAAGATGCAAATATTCTACTGCCACAAGACTTAAAATAGTCCTAATTGAAGTCAGTTTAACAACATGAGAAAATATTTCATCAAAATATATACCTTTGTGCAAACCCCTTTACAACAAGTCTATCATTGTACCTCTTTTTTTCTCCATCTTCTTCCTTCAACTTGTAAACCCATTTATTTTGCAATTCTCTTTTTCCTACAGGAATGTTGAACCAAATCCCAAGTCTGGTTATTTACTAGGGAATCCATTTCCTCTTTAATGCCTTGCTCCCACTTCCTTTTAGTGTCTACCTACATTGCCTCTTCATAACATTCTAGTTCACCAGAATCAATCAACAATAAATAATACAATGAAGGAGAGTATCATTCAGGGGGTCTACTTAACATGGTAGATACTCTAACAACACTTGTGGGAGTTTTAGGTACCTGTTGCTCCTGTTGTTGTACATTTTGATTTTCTGGTACCTTTGGAATTTGTTTTTCAGTGATCTCATCAAGCACTGTGTATTCTGGTTTTTCTTTTTCTTATATCTTTCCATGTAACTAATCTTTGTACATGACCTTCTCATTGAATATGACATCTCTACTCCTAATGATTTTGTGATTTTTTCATAATTCCATAAGAGATAACAAAAATCATTAACACCATATCCAATAAAGGTACACTTCTTGGATTTTGCTTCAATATTTGTTCTATTTTATTTATAAATATGGACAAATTCTTCACAATCGAAATTCTTCAAAAAAAATAGTTTACCTTTTACCTGTCCATGCCTCCTCTAGAATTCCACAATTCAAAGAGCTTGAAGGTCCTTTGTTTATTAAGTAAACAAAAATATCTACAACATCTTCCCAGAACTATAAGGGCAACCCAACATGCAATCTCATACTCCTTGCACGCTCCATGGTTGTCCCATTCATCCTTTCTAACACACCATTTTCTTTTGGTGTTCTTGGAACTATATTCTCTCTACGAATCCCATGGTATGAACATTAATCATCAAATTCCTTGCTGCAATGTTCACCTCCATTGTTTGATATGAGAAATTTCAACCTTTTTCCTATCTCATTCTCAACCAAAAATTTCCATTTCTTAAAAGTATAAAAAACATTGGATTTTTTTTCGAATGCATTAAACCCAAGTTTTTCTAGTTGCATCATCAATAAAAGTAACATAATAANTAGAAGCTAAAGAGATAGAAGAGTTAGTATTACTAGTACATAAATACAATCTACCTACCTTCTCTCCTTTTTCTATCACCAATGATCCTTTGGTGACCTTCCACACCTTCTCTGTAAATATGGATATAAAACCTTCACTTGCCAACTGTCCTGTTGAAATTATATTTTTCCTTAGATCTGGAACATGTATTACCTCTTTCAACGACCACTGGTTTCCATTCCTTTGCTTTATTTTTACCTTTCCCATTCCAACAATTTTGCATGGTGCATCATCACCCAAATGAACCTGTCCAAAATAACCTTGAACATAATCTAGAAACTGTTTCCTATGGGGTGTGTCATGAAATGAAGCCCCTGAATCTACTACCTAAGAATCATAAATATTATCTACAGAAAGAATCAAATCATCTTGTAACACATCACTGGTTACATTTTCTTCCTGATTTTTCTCCTGATGTCCATCTCTTTGTTTCTTTGGAGCTCTGTAGTCTTTCTTTAGATGTCCTTTCTTCCCACAATTCCAACACTCTATATTTCCCAATCTAGACTTTGATCTTCCCTTCCTAGAATTCCCTTTTTTCCTTGAGCCCTTTTCTATATCCTTTTGTATTCCTTTGTTCTCCATTTTTAACACATTACCTGAAATCTCACCTGTGATTTTCCATCACATTTCCTCGCTAAGGATAACACCAACAAAATCATCAAATTTTAAAGTGTTTGAACTTGTTATAACAAGATTTTCCTCACCCCATGCAATTTTCTCAGAAGGCCTTTTCCATTTCCCTATGCAAACTTGAAGTCCCTTTTTTCAACTCCCATAGCTAAAAATAATATTTTTCCAGATATACGTTCCCTAATTGCTATACAACATGTGTATACACATGTTGCATCATTACAACCCGTGTACATCGGGTTTTGTGCCAAAAATTAAAAAATTGTGTCGGGTTTCCATGTCATGTCACAAGATCCATAATCTTTGACCTTTCATATACTAGAAACATTCCGACTCGACCCTTCAATTCCATTTGAAGGATATAAATGGGCCATATCCAAGCTGTGGAAAAGAGGAGCAGAATTCAACTTTGAGAGAAAAGTTACTCTGAAGAAATTATTTACATCATATTGGGTCTGCATCCCTTTGTCCTTTTAAGTCTGAACACATTGTTCAGCCTCCAAGCTCTTCCCTCTTTCATGGAGAACCTTATTGTCTCTCTTATATGAGCTTGCCTTTGGTGGAGAATTGAAGTGGTGGAGGCCTACCTGGAAGGGACTTAGTTTCTCAGTTCCAAGACATGCTGACATAAAAGTTTGACATTCATACACTTTTGTTGTTTATATTTTAATAGAAATACTATTTTCTCGTCCAATTAATGTGTTGCAAATATTTGAATTGTTATTCCATTGGCATATTCGTTATGAATATTGATGGATTATGCTATTATATGTGTTAACTTTATATATTATCACCATATGATTGCATATATTGGTTTTTGAGGACAAGTTGGAGGTATATAGCTTTGAGTCAAGTGCTCAACAATGGACTTCATCGAACGTCTAGATGAGGTAGGATCTTTATCTTGTCTTGTTAGCATGATTCTTTATATAACATACTTGAGCTTATAGTTGATTTCTGCAACCATTTACGTCTGTTGTGGTTTACCCTATACCATAGAGTGATTTTCCTCATAACATAATTGGAGACCATACTGGGGATCGAACCCAGAATTTTCAGTGTTTCATGGAAACCTGTACAAGAGACCTAGCTAAGGGATACACAAACACAACTTATCAAGAAAAGGAAGAGAGATACACAATGAAGAATGAGAATCAATGTATATTATGATCTGATCAATGAGTGAGTGATCTTCACTCATATAGGAAATGACATCCTATAATTATGAATGCATGCATAATAGTGATGTTCTAAGATTAGAAAGTCTAAAATAGAACTAGTCAGTTAACTCCCACTGAACTAGTGTGCCGAAAATAGAAATTTCTCCAACACCCCCCCTGAACATCACTATGGAGTAAAAAATGAGTCCCAACTACTAGGCCATTTTAGGTAATCATGTACAATGCAACTAATGAACAATGAATAAAAATGAGGAAAGAGGGAAAACGACGTGGGAACAACCCCCCCCCCTCAAAGGACAATGTATCAAAAGAAGAAAAGGTAGTTGCTAGGAAACTATGTTCTTCACTACAAGACGATCCCGCAAAGTCTGAAACTTTTGCTCAGTGAACGTCTTGGTGAATATGTCAACAATTTGTTCAGAGGAAGGACATAATTGAAAATCAATGATCCTGTCATGTACTAAATCTCCGATGAAATGAATGTGGACCTCAATGTGTTTGGTTCGTTGTCGTTGTATTGGATCTCTGCAAAATCCCAGTGTAATCTGATTGTCACACCATATGATAGTCGGATAGTGAAACTGGATACCAAGATCGGTAAGAAAGTGTTGAATCCAAAGTGTTTGAATGGCACATTTGACTACTCCTATGTACTCAGCCTTTGTGGAAGATAAATAAATGGTTGATTGCTTCTTACTTGACCAACAAATTGGGCCTAACCCCAAACTAAGAGTGTACCCAGACGTGGACTTGCGATCTGTGCTATCACCAACTCAATCTGAATCTGTGAATCCTATGAGATCTAATGCACAACCAATTTCATAGTGAATCCCATAACTCATGGTGCCCTGAACATATCTAAGGATGCACTTGGAAACCTTCCAGTGCAGATCATGGGGTTCCTACATGTATCTGGAAACTGCTCCTACTGCATATGATATATCTAGATAGGTGTGGGTGAGATACAAAATACTCCCCACCAACTATCGATACAAAGTTTTTTCCACTAATGGTGTATCCCCGCCATCCTCAAGTGTGATCCCAGATAAGAAGGGTGTAGGTTTAAACTTACAGTCTGTCATGTTGATGCAGGAGCATCTCTCCATGCAGCCAGCTAGCCATCCAACCACGTCGGCGCACATGCATTCATATGAAAAAAGGGAGGCGTAGCCTCATTTCAAAATTTGAATTGAATGTAATTTAATGTCTTAGGCTGGTGAGCCAGAAAATCCGTGCCTTTGAGAAGGCGTTAGGTAGATCGACTTTAATGCCAGGAATGGCTGATATCTAGATACGATCCTAGACTAGACAACCCATTCATTGTAATTGATTGTAATTAATTAGAGTAGGTAAATCTTGGAGGGAAGCGCTCGATGATCCCCTCAGGTAAAATATATTTTAGATCTCATTTTTAAGGAGTGATGGTAGAGTAGAGAAGATCCAGAGAGAGCTCATGAACACCATTGTAAAGATACAGACAATTTGCCATTTTTAATACAAACAACAATTTTTCTTGCATTATTCTGTGTTGAATGGATGTCTGTGTGTGTTCCATATATATGCTGTAGATGTATGTTGATGTATTCTGTAGGAGTGTGGTTTGATTTCAGGCTTGAGAGGTCTTTGAGGCTTCACACCAGGGGGTGTGACAGAACACTAAGAGTTCTGAGAGCCATGCAGAGGAGGATGCATTTCTGATCTCTGAGGAGTCAGACAGAGACGTGTTGAGGCACAGGACTAAAGTCTAAAACTCAGGAAGAAGACCTGTGAGGTTACTGAACACCTCAGAAGGTAAGGCTGTGTACCTGAGACACAGTTGCAGACATAATCATTGAGGATTTTGGGAAGCTATGCAAAGTGGGCATTGAGCAAGTGCATAGGTGCACAGAAGAAGAACTCTGTTGTGAGTTCAAAAGACCAGAATCAATGAGGATTCTGAGAAGCTCTGCCATGAGGGAATTGAGCGTGTGTATAGTGGTGCACAGGAGAAGATACCCCGTCAGGAGGGCGTCGAGAAAGTGTGCGAGTAGGAACAGGAGAACAAAGAACTCTTTGAGTTCTACCATTTGAAGGAAGAGTCCAAGGAAGGATCTTCACTGGGTTGCTGAACACCCAGAGAGACTCAACAAGAGGTTGCCTGAGCAAACAGAGAGCCCAGAAGGCATTTTATTCTCCATCTGAGGGAGAAGAAGGACAAAAAAACCCTCAAGGGGTATGAGTGTTCGAAGAATCTTAGAAGAGATAGCATGCTGTGTGCATGAAGAGACTCTAAAGGAGTGCAAATGTTGAAATCCTTTTAAGGATTCAAAGACAAAATCTCAGGAAGAATAGCGTTCTCATACGCGCAGTGAGACTCAGGTTCGAGGAGCTCATAGAGAGACGGAAAAGGCCGAGACCTTGGAAAGATTTAAATTCTCCCAAGTCTAGGATGAAAGCGCACAAGGAGCTCAGGAGGAGCAGCGTCAGCCGTCAAATCAGTGGAAGGAAAAGATCTGGACCGTTGAATAATTTACATCCAGGAGGAGCTCAGGAGGAGCCTACAAAAGAAGGATACCGGTAGCCGTCGGATCTCACGAAGGAATCCCGTAAGCCGTCGAATCGGGAGAAGGTGCGCAAGGGTTAAGTGTAGGAGGAAGCATGCAGGAAGCTCGGGGAGGAGGAGAGCAGGAGAAATGATCTGAGTCGTTAGATCTTAGATCATAGTCCCGACAACTGTTGGATCAGCAGTAGTTGCACGACATTTAATCCCGTGAACAACAGGAGAAGCAATCCCGACGAGGATCTAGAATGTCCGTTGACAGAGGATAGGTGGTAAAGGATCGGGCACCATCGACATTTTTTCCATCGAGATATCAGAGATCCCTGGGACGAGAGTTTTGTGCATTATAGATTTGTGATCCACGAAACCCCGATGAGTGGGGGCCCATTGTCACTACAATAGAGTAACAGAGGACAGGTGGTAGAGTTTATGACGACGACACGAACCGTTGACGGGTCAAAGGTCGCGAGCATGATTGGAGATCCAACGCATTGGGGATCAGCATATCGGGGAATCTGTGGACGCGGGAACATTTCATTTAGAACTCGCAAACCCCGAAGCTCCGATGGGGATTTTGGCTGCGGTCACATGGGATGATGGTCATGTGGACCAGGGGTTGATCCTGGAGGGCTAGCCAAAAGTAAAGCGCATGGGCAATCGGAGGATCGAGGATCCAGAGGGAATGCGCACGCTGTCATCGTGAGTACCGAAACTCCGATGGAGTGGTAAGAACAAGGTTATGGGTTAGTGGTTGTATGAAGCAGGGCATAGCTGGTAGGGGCTAGCGCATGGAAGGAGAGCTCATCAAAAATTCAGGGATTGGGGATTCAAGTATTCAGAGTTTTGTGACAGTGGAAGGTCCGAAGCTTCGAAACCCGATAACGGTTTCCTGTGGGGAAATTGTTCACGGTTCGTACAGAGGCCGTGAGGAGAAACTGAAGGACCTGTGGATTGGGTCAAGTTTTGACAGTGATTCCCGAGGGAGTCTAAAGAGCCGCTCCAGCTTAGAAGAGAGGGGATTTGTGATTGATCCTGAGAGCGGGTGAGTCAGAGGTGTATGGTCACAACTCGCCTGCGTCAAGTGGTAGCAGAGCTAGTCTCTGTTTGTATACTTCAGACAGAGGGAGGAAGAGGAAGAAAGCAACACTCTGATATGCATGTCAAGTGGTATCAGAGCGGGACTCTGTTTGTATATTGCAGACATAGGAGCAGAAGGAAGACAGAGTTACTGAGGACTCTGTGAGGACTTTCTTGCAGGTAGACGACAGTCCATAGACAGTCAGTAGGACTGTAAGATGAAGCTGGAACACTTAGGGATGCAGAATGACAGTAGCAGATCTGTCAGGGAGGTAGATAGACACAACAAGATGGCTACTGAAGGCCATAGAAAGAAGAGAAAGGTAGAAAAGCTTGCCGAATTTGATAAAGAAATGATAAGAGAACTCTATGAATTAAAGGCAGACATAGAGGAATTCGAACTGCGGATGCGGCAGGATAGGAGGATGAGGCGGATGCATGAACTGCCCATGAATAAGGCAAAGGAAAAATGGCCAGTCAAAGAGCTGATGGTCATGAGACAGCGTAGGCTGTTGAAAAGATGGTTGAGGTATGCTGAAAACCTCAAGGCCACAAAAGAGAAGATGATTTGTCACTGTTGGCCAGAGACTGGGAGAGGTCTCGATGATGAGGAGGAGGATGAAATGAGATCGACTGATGATCTCGGAGACAGCCAGGAAGGCAGAGAAGAAGAAATTCTACATTGCCAAGAGGGAAACCGATTGAGATCAGCTGAGGATCTCACGCACTATCATGAGGACAGCCAAGGAGTCTCAATTTTCCAGGTGGGCAAGGGAACAGAGTTGAGGTCAACTAAGGATCTCAAGCACTGCCAGGAGGGCAGAGAAGAGGAAAATTTGCATTTCTAGCTAGGTAATGATCAGAGATCGCTGAGGGATCTTGAAGACTGCCAGGAAGGCAGTAAAAGTGTACTGAACTTCCAGATGGGTAGAAATGAACATTCAAGACTGTCTGAAAGTCTCGTGGACTCAGAGGGGAGTTCAATTTAGCAAGGAGTGCTGATGAAGGTGGGATTGATTGATCTCATAGTCTTCCAGGAGGGCAACAGGGACATCCGATATTGCCAGGTGGGTAGGGATGAGCAGATGAGACTATCTGTGGGTCTCATAAACTTAGAAGTGAGTTGGAATCAACCAGGGGAGATGACAGAGCAAATGAGACTGTCTAATAGTCTCATAAATCCAGAGGTGAATTTGGTTCAGTAGGTACAACTGAGAGAAGAGGAGGAAGGTCAGGATGATCTTCTGATAATTGGGGGAATTAGGATATTCCTACCATCTGCCCAGGAAGAGGCAGAAATTACTGTTGAAGATGGTGCAACAATAGAAGAATAGTCACAACTGATGATGACTATCGAAGAAGAAGAATTGGTGAAGATGGTGCAGACTGCCCAAGCAGAAGGAAGAAAAGAGAAGGAGCGTTTTGAGGAACGACTCAATGATTTCAGCCAGCGAGCTGAGAATGCTGTAGCATTGAAGCTGACAACAGAAGAAGGAAAAGAGAATGAGCATTCTGAGGAATGGCTCAATAATTTTGGCCAGGAAGTTGAAAAGCAAGAAGTTGTAGCACTGAAGCTAGCAGCAAAAGAAGCCAAAGAGCCGACAGGTAAAGTTATTACTCCATGGGAGATGGAGCTGGAGATGTTGGAGGATTGGTTGAACAATCCAGAGCCAGCAAGAGAACTGGAAGAATTTGAGCTGTTAGAGAAAAGGATGAATGAGCAGCAGGTCAGTCAAGAAGAGACTGCAGAGCTAAAGTCTATAGTAGAGTGGCAACGTGAGGCCACAGATGAAGAAGAAGATGAAGAATATGGCCTGGGAAATCCTGAGAATCTTCCCATATGCCCAAAATTTTTGCAGCTGAGGAGACTGCAACGACAGGACCAAACACTGGAGGAGCTGGATGAGGTGATAAAGGACATCAAGGAGCTGATGTTGAATTCAACAGACACTGCCAGTAGGGAGCAGCTGGGCAGAAGAGAAGAAGCAACAACAACAACGCAACAGAAGAACCAACAACAACAGCAGAACGAAGCAGATGGAAAGCTCCAAAGCCTTGTTTGGGATCCAGGAGGATTTCCAACAGCTACAGGGGAAGCTCATGAGTAGGAGCTCATGATTTTTGCAGATGTGGAGTATGATGTAGGAGCATCTCTCCATGCAGCCAGCCAACCACGTCAGCGCACATGCATTCATATGCAAAAAGGGAGGCGTAGCCTCATTTCGAAATTTGAATTGAATGTAATTTAATGTCTTAGGATGGTGAGACAGAAAAGCCGTGCCTTTGAGCAGGTGTTAGGTAGATCAGATTTAATGCCAGGAATGGCTGAGATCTAGATCTGATCCTGGACTAGACAACCCATTCATTGTGATTGATTGTAATTAATTAGAGTAGGTAAATCCTGGAGGGAAGCGCTCGATGAGCCCCTCAGGTAAAAGAGATTTTAGATCTCATTTTGAAGGAGTGATGGTAGAGTAGAGAAGAGCCAGAGAGAGATTAGGAACACCATTGTAAAGATACAGAAAATTTGCCATTTTTAATACAAACAACAGTTTTTCCTGCATTATTCCGTGTTGAATGGATGTCTGTGTGTGTTCCATATATATGCTGTAGATGTATGTTGATGTATTCTGCAGGAGTGTGGTTTGATTTCAGGCTTGAGAGGTCTTTGAGGCTTCACACCAGGGGGGTGTGACAGAACACTGAGAGTTCTGAGAGCCATGCACATGAGGATGCATTTCTGAACTCTAAGGAGCCAGACAGAGACGTGCTGAGGCACAGGACTGAAGTCAACAACTCAGGAAGAAGACCTATGAGGTTACTGAACACCTTAGAAGGTAAGGCTGTGTAGCTAAGACACAGTTGCAGACATAATCATTGAGGATTTTGGGAAGCTCTTCCAAGTGGGCATTGAGCAAGTGCATAGGTGCACAAAAGAAGAACTCTTCTGTGAGTTCAAAAGACCAGAATCACTAAGGATTCTGAGAAGCTCTGCCAGGAGGGCATTGAGCATGTGTATAGTGGTGCACAGGAGAAGATAATCCGTTAGGAGGGCGTCGAGAAAGTGTGTGAGTAGGCACAGGAGAACAAAGAACTCTTTGAGTTCTACCATTTGAAGGAAGAGTCCAAGGAAGGATCTTCACTGGGTTTTTGAACACCCAGAGAGACTCATCAAGAGGTTGCCTGAGAAAACAGAGAGCCCGGAGGGCGTTTTATTCTCCATCTGAGCAAGAAGAAGGAAAAAAAAACCCTCAAGGGGTCTGAGTGTTTGAAGAAGCTCAGAAGAGATAGCACGCTGTGTGCATGAAGAGACTCTGCAAGGAGCGCAGACGTTGAAATCCTTTTAAGGATTCAAAGACAAAAGCTCAGGAAGGGTAGCGTTCTCATACGCGCAGTGAGACTCAGGTTCGAGGAGCTCATAGAGAGATGGCAAAGGCCGAGACCTTGGAAAGATTTAAATTTTCCCAAGTCTGGGATGAAAGCGCGCAGGGAGCTCAGGAGGAGCAGCGCCAACTTTCAAATTGGTGGAAGGAAAAGATCTGGACCGTTGAAGAATTTACGTCCAGGAGGAGCTTAGGAGGAGCCTACAAAAGAAGGAGACCAACAGCCATCAGATCTCACGAAGGAATCCCATAAGCCATTGAATCGGGAGAAGGTGCACAAGGGTTAAGCATAGGAGGAAGGGTGCAGGAAGCTCAGGGAGGAGGCGAGCAGGAGAAATGATCTGAGCGTTAGATCTTATATCATAGTCCCGACAAATGTCGGATCTGCAGGAGTTTTGCGGCATTTAATCCCATGAACAACAGGAGAAGCAATCCCGACGAGGATCTGGAACATCCGTTGACAGAGGATAGGTGGCAAAGGATCAGGCACCGTCGACATTTTGTCCATTGGGATATCGGAGATCCCAGGGACAAGAGTTTTGTGCATTATAGATTCGCGATCCACGAAACCCCGATGAGTGGGGGCCCACTGTCACTACAACAGAGTAACAGAGGACAGGTGGCAGAGTTTGTGATGGAGACACAAACCATTGATGGGTCAAAGGTCGCAAGCATGATCGGAGGACCAACGCATCAGGGATCGACATATTGGGGATCTGTGGACGCGGGAACGTTGCATTTCGAACTCGCAAACCCTGAAGCTCCGATATGGAGTTTGGCTGCGGTCACATGGGATGATGGTAATGTGGACCAGGGGCTGATCCTGGAGGGCTAGCCAAAAGTAAAGCGTGTCGACAATCGGAGGATCGGGGATCCAGAGGGAATGCACGCGCTGTCATCGTGAGTACCAAAACTCCGATGGAGTGGTAAGAACAAGGTTACGGGTTAGTGGTTTTATGAAGCAGGGCATAGCCGGTAGGGGCTAGCGAGTGGAAGGAGAGCTCATCAAAAATTCAGGGATCGAGGATTCAAGTAGTTAGAGTTTTGTGACAGTGGAAGGTCCGAAGGTCCGAAACCCGATAACGGTTTCCTGTGGGGAAATTGTTCACGGTTCGTATAGAGGTCGTGAAGAGAAACTAAAGGACATGTGGATTGGGTTGGGTTTTGACAGTGATTCCTGAGGGAGTCTAAAGAGCCTCTTCGACTCAGAAGAGAGGGGATTTGTGATCGATCCTGAGAGCGGGTGAGTCAGAGGTGTATGGTCACAACTCGCCTGCATCAAGTGGTATCAGAGCTAGTCTCTGTTTGTATACTTCAGATAGAGGGAGGAAGAGGAAGAAAGCAACACTCTGATACGCACGTCAAGTGGTATCAGAGCAGGACTCTGTTTGTATATTGCAGACATAGGAGCAGAAGGAAGACAAAGTTGTTGAGGACTCTGTGAGGACTTGCTTGCAGGTAGACGACAGTCCCTAGACAATAAACAGGACTGTAAGATGAAGCTGGAACACTCAGGGATGCAGAGTGACAATAGCAGATCTGTCAGGGAGGCAGATAGACACAACAAGATGGCTACTGAAGGCCATAGAAGGAAGAGCAAGGCAGAAAAGCTTGCCGAATTTGATAAATAAATGACAAGAGAACTCTATGAATTAAAGGCAAACATAGAGTAATTTGAACTGCGAATGCGACATGATAGGAGGATGAGGCGGATGCATGAACTTCCCATGAAGAAGGCAAAGGAAAAATGGCCAGTCATAGAGCTGATGGTCATGAGACAACGCAGGCTGTTGAAAAGATGGTTGAGGGATGCTGAAAACCTCAAGGCCACAAAAGAGAAGATGATTTGTCACTGTTGGCCAGAGACTGGGAGAGGTCTTGATGATGAGGAGGAGGATGAAATGAGATCGGCTGATGATCTCAAAGACTGCTAGGAAGGCAGAGAAGAAGAAATTTCAGATTGCCAAGAGGGCAACAGATTGAGATCAGCTGAGGATCTCACGCACTGTCATGAGGATAGCCAAGGAATTTCAATTTGCCAGGTGAGCAAGGGAACATAGTTGAGGTTAGCTGAGGATATCAAGCACTGCCAGGAGGGAAGAGAAGAGGAAAATTTGCATTTCCAGCTGGGCAATGATCAGAGATCGCTGAGGGATCTCGAAGACTACCAGGAAGGCAGCGAAATTATACTGAACTGTCAAATGGGCATAAATGAACATTCGAGACTGTCTGAAAGTATTGTGGACTCAGAGGGGAGTTCAATTTAGCAAGGAGTGATGATTAAGGTGGGATTGATTGATCTCATAGTCTGCCAGGAGGGCAACAGGGACATCCCATATTGCCAGGTGGGCAGGGATGAGCAGATGAGACTATCTGTGGGTCTCATAAACTCATAAGTGAGTTGGAATCAACCAGGGGAGCTGACAGAGAAGATGAGACTGTCTAATAGTCCCATAAATCCATAGGTGAATTTGGATCAGTAGGTACAACTGATAGAAGAGGAGGAAGGTCAGGATGATCTTCTGATAATTAGGGGAATTGAGATATTCCTACCATCTTCCCAGGAGGAGGAATAAATTACTGTTGAAGATGGTGCAACAATAGAAGAACAGTCACAACTGATGATGACTGTCGAAGAAGAAGAATTGGTGCAGATGGTGCAGACTGCCCAAGAAGAAGTAAGAAAAGATAAGGAGTGTTCTGAAGAACGACTCAATGATTTCAGCCAGCGAGCTGAGAATGCTGTAGCATTGAAGCTTACAGTAGAAGAAGGAAAAGAGAATGAGCATTATGAGGAATGGCTCAATAATTTTGGCCAGGAAGCTGAAAATCAAGAAGATGTAGCACTGAAGCTAGCAACAAAAGAAGCCGAAGAGCCAACAGGTAAAGTTATTACTCCATGGGAGATGGAGCTGGAGATGTTGGAGGATTGGTTGAAAAATCCAGAGCCAGCAAGAGAACTGGCAGAATTTGAGCTGTCAAAGAAGAGGATGACTGAGCAGCAGGTCAGTCAAGAAGAGACTGCAGAGCTAAAGTCTCTAGTAGAGTGGCAACTTGAGGCTACATATGACGAAAAAGATGAAGAAGATAAAGAAGATGGCCTGGGAAATCCTGAGAATCTTCCCATATGCCCAAAATTTTTGCAGTTGAGGAGACTGCAACGACAGGACCAACCACTGGAGTAGCTGGATGAGGTGATAAAGGACATCAAGGAGCTGATGTTGAAGTCAGAAGACACTGCCAGCAGGGAGCATCTGGGCAGAAGAGAAGAAGCAACAGCAGCAGCGCAACAGAAGAACCACCAGCAGCAGTAGAACGGAGCAGATGGAAATCTCCAAAGCCTTGTTTGGGATCCAGGAGGATTTCCAAAAGCTACAGGGGAAGCTCATGAGCAGGAGCTCATGATTTTTGCAGATGTGGAGTATGATGCAGGAGCATCTCTCCATGCAGCCAGCCAACCAGCCAGCCAAGTCAGCACACATGCATTCATATGCAAAAAGGGAGGCGTAGCCTCATTTCAAAATTTGAATTGAATGTAATTTAATGTCTTAGGTTGGTGAGCCAGAAAATCCGTGCCTTTGAGCAGGCGTTAGGTAGATCGACTTTAATTCCAGGAATGGCTGAGATCTAGATATGATCCTGGACTAGACAACCCATTCATTGTAATTGATTGTAATTAATTAGAGTAGGTAAATCCTGGAGGGAAGCGCTCGATGAGCCCCTCAGGTAAAAGAGATTTTAGATCTCATTTTGAAGGAGTGATGGTAGAGTAGAGAAGAGCCAGAGAGAGCTCAGGAACACCATTGTAAAGATACAGGCAATTTTCCATTTTTAATACAAACAACAATTTTTCCTGCATTATTCTGTGTTGAATGGATGTCTGTGTGTGTTCCATATATATATGTTGTAGATGTATGTTGATGTATTCTGTAGGAGTGTGGTTTGATTTCAGGCTTGAGAGTTCTTTGAGGCTTCACACCAAGGGGGTGTGACAGAACACTAAGAGTTCTGAGAGCCATGCACAGGAGGATGCATTTCTGAACTTTGAGGAGTCAGACAGAGACGTGCTGAGGCACATGAATGAAGTCAACAACTCAGGAAGAAGACCTGTGAGGTTACTGAACACCTCAGAAGGTAAGGCTGTGTACCTAAGACACAGTTGCAGACAGAATCATTGAGGATTCTGGGAAGCTCTACCAAGTGGGGATTGAGCAAGTGCATAGGTGCACAGAAGAAGAAATCTGTTGTGAGTTCAAAAGACCAGAATCACTGAGGATTCCGAGAATCTTTGCCAGGAGGGAATTGAGCGTGTGTACAGTGGTGCATAGGACAAGATACTCTGTCAAGAGGGCATCGAGAAAGTGTGCGAGTAGGCATAGGAGAACAAAGAACTCTTTGAGTTCTGCCATTTGAAGGAAGAGTCCAAGGAAGGATCTTCACTGGGTTGCTGAACACCCAGAGAGACTCAGCAAGAGGTTACCTAGGCAAACAGAGAGCTTGGAAAGCATTTTATTCTCCATCTGAGGGAGAAGAAGGACAAAAAAACCCTCAAGGGGTCTGAGTGTTCGAATAATCTCAGAAGAGATAGCACGCTGTGTGCATGAAGAGACTCTGTAAGGAGTGCAAATGTCGAAATCCTTTTAAGGATTCAAAGAAAAAATCTTAGGAAGGGTAGCGTTCTCATACACACAGTGAGACTCAGGTTCGAGGAGCTCATAGAGAGATGGAAAAGGCTGAGACCTTGGAAAGATTTAAATTCTCCCAAGTCTGGGATGAAAGCGTGCAGGGAGCTCAGGAGGAGAAGTGTCAACCGTCAAATCGGTGGAAGGAAAAGATCTGGACCGTTGAAGAATTTACGTCTAGGAGGAGCTCAGGAGGAGCCTACAAAAGAAGGAGACCGACATCCGTCGGATCTCACAAAGGAATCCCATAAGCCGTCGAATCAGGAGAAGGTGTGCAAGGGTTAAGCGTAGGAGGAAGCGTGCAGGAAGCTTAGGGAGGAGGCGAGCAAGAGAAATGATCTGAGTCGTTAGATCTTAGATCATAGTCCCGACAACTGTCGGATCTGCAGGAGTTGCACGACGTTTAATCCCGTGAAGAGTAGGAGAAGAAATCCTGACGAGGATCTGGAATGTCCATTGACAGAGGATAGGTGGCAAAGGATCGGGCACCGTCGACATTTTGTCCATCGGGATATCAGAGATCCCAGGGACGAGAGTTTTGTGCATTATAGATTCACGATCCACGAAACCCCAATGAGTGGGGGCCCGCTGTCACTACAACAAAGTAGCAGAGGATAGGTGGCAGAGTTCGTGACGGTGACATGGATCGTTGACGGGTCAAAGGTCGTGAGCATGATTGGAGGACCAACGCATCGGGGATCGACATATCGGGGAATCCATGGACGCGGGAACGTTGCATTTCGAACTCGCGAACCCCGAAGCTTCGATGGGGAGTTTGGCTGTGGTCACATGGGATGATGGTCATGTGGACCAGGGGCTAAGCCTGGAGGGCTAGCCAAAAGTAAAGCGCATCGACAATCGAAGGATCGGGGATCCAGAGGGCATGCGCGCGCTATCATCATGAGTACCGAAACTCCGATGGAGTGGTAAGAACAAGGTTACGGGTTAGTGGTTGTATGAACCAGGGCATAGCTGGTAGGGGCTAGCGCATGGAAGGAGAGATCATTGAAAATTCAGGGATCGAGGATTCAAGTAGTCAGAGTTTTGTGACAGTGGAAGGTCCGAAGCTCCGAAACCCAATAACGGTTTCCTGTGGGGAAATTGTTCACGGTTCGTACAGAGGTCGTAAGGAGAAACTGAAGGACCTATGGATTGGGTCAGGTTTTGACAGTGATTCCCGAGGGAGTCTAAAGAGCCGCTCCGGCTCAGAAGAGAGGGGATTTTTGATCGATCCTGAGAGATGGTGAGTTAGAGGTGTATGGTCACAACTCACCTGCG
>JZKD02S1651753.1:136860-148170 GCA_000966675.3 Picea glauca
GAAAGTGGTTAAGTTAAGTGGACAAGTGGTTATAAGTGGCTTAACCCTAAAATAAGGAAAGTGGGTTAAGATGGTTAGAAGGTAACCCCTTGAGGAAGCTACATAAAAGTATAAATAAGAGACAAGACTCTCTCATTTAAATACACTTGAACCTATTGAATATCTATTTTGTGAAAGATTATTTGGGTAGGTATTATTGATAGAGAAAAGTGCAGTAGGAGAAGTGCGACAGAAAAAGTGTGGCATAAAAAGTGTGACAGAAAAATCACAGTAGAAAAAGTGTGGTTGAAAAATCGCGGTAGAAAAAGTGCAACAGAAAAAATGTGATAGAAAAAGTGTGGCAGGAAAATCGTGACATAAAAAGTGCGACAGAAAAATCACGGCAAAAAAATCGCAGTAGGAAAAGTGCGGCAAAAAAATCGTGGCAGGAAAAGTGAGGCAGAAAAATCGCTACAACATGGTTGGGGTCTATTTATGAGATATATGACATGTATTGTTTGAGGTATGTTTTGTGAGTTAGGGTTTATCTCTTGAGATGGTACTAGATGTTCAACATTTCTGCATATATCAGATTTGTTGAGGGATGCAATTCATATTTTGTTGTTGGTATTTGACATATGGGTATTGGTATTTTGGTTGTGATGTGTTGCTGAAATTGTTGGTTTAACTTGAGGCTACATAACAGTGAGGTTATGGCACATGGTTTGATGTAAGGATTTATGGTATTTGGTTTATGGATAGAGTGATGAATTTTTAGATAACTTTTGATGGTTATATTGGTGTATGTCTTTGATATATGGTTGAGGTACATGTTGGGTACATGGTTGAGACAAGTAGTTGATGAGTTGGTACATACATGAGGTTTGGTGCATAGTTGATCCACTTGTTGATGGTAGAGGTTGATGTATAGGTTGATGCATGGTTGATGCATGGTACATGTTGGTTCAGGTTATTGGTACAAGTTGTTTGGTGTAGGTTGATTGGTACAGATTGTTACAGGTTGATAGTGGAAGTGGTTGATTCAGTGACAGTGACAGGTTGTCTACATTTGGCATTTATATGTTAGGTTGGTTGGATGGGGCAAGGAAAGGTGGTTGTATCCACCTTCCAGTTGTAGCCGAAGAACATAGGGGGTTGTATCCTCCTTCTGGTTGTAGCTAGAGAATTGGGGAGTTGGAGCTTCCCTCAGGTTGTAGCCTGAGAAACTAGGGGGTTGGAGCCTCCTTCCATTTGCAATTGGAAAAAAAAGGAAGTTGGTGCTTCCAAAGAATGTAACTCTTGAAGACATATAATAAAATGCATTACGTGGTTTTCTCCCGCTTTGGGTTTCCACGTAAAACATTGGTGTGCTATGTATGTGTATGATTTCTCATTTGTTCATTGTTTATTTGCTCTGCAACTATTGGATGATAATGCTACATTGATATAAAAATTGCATTTTGTGGTTGAAAATGATTGAATTTCTCTATTACTGATTCACCCCCCCTCTCAGTAATCCAACATCTGCAGTGTAATTCAAATTGGAATCCATGTATAAAAAGTCATTATTGATTGTAATATTATTATGAGCAACTAGTTCATCTAGCTGGGTCTCCATTACTCCACTTCTGAGAATTATAATGTATTTCGGCCATCGTAGATACACCTTTGACCTCACACATTAGGGGGTGTCGATTATAGAAATATTTTCCTCACCCCATGTAACTTGCTCAGAAGGCCTTTTCCATTTCCCTATGTAGACTTGAAGTCCCTTTTTGCAAATCCCAGAGCTAAAAATAATATTTTTTCACATATACGTTCCCTAACAACTATATGTGTATACGCAGGTTGCACCATTATAGCCCGCGTACATCAGGTTTTGTGCCCAACATTAAAAAATGGTGTCGGGTTTCCATGTCACGTCACGAGATCCATGATTCTTGACCTTCCATTTAAAGGAAAAGTTTCGAATCGACCCTTCAGTTCCATTTGAAGGCTATAAATGGACCATATCCAAGCTGTGGAAAAGATGAGAAGAATTCAACTTTGAGAGCAAAGTTACTCTGGAGAAATTATTCACTTCATATTGAGTCTGCATCCCTTTGTCCTTTTAAGTCTGAACACATTGTTCATCCCTCAAGAACTTCCCTCTTTGATGGAGAACCTTATTGTCTCTCTTATAAGAGCTTTCCCTTGGTGGAGGATTGAAGTGGTGGAGGCCTAGCTGGAAGGGACTTAGTTTCTCGGTTCTGAGACGTGCCGACACGAAAGTTTTTCATTCATACACTTATGTTTTTCATATTTTAATAGAAATACTCTTTTCTCGTCCAATTAATGTCTTGCAAATATTTGAATTGTTATTCCATGGGAATATTTGTTATGGATATTGATGGATTATGCTATTATATGCGTTAACTTTATATATTATCACCATATGCTTCCATATCTTGGTTGTTGAGGACAAGTTGCATGTATATAGATTTGAGCCAAGTGCTCACCGATGGACTTCATCGAACGTCTGGACGAGGTAGGCTATTTATGTTGTCTTGTTAGCATGATTGTTTATATAGCATACTTGAGATTAGAGTTGATTTATGTAATCATTTATGTCTGTTGTGGTTTACCCCATGTCATAGAGTGATTTTCCTCATAACAAAACTAGAGACAAAGTTACTTACAACCATGACCAAGCCATTCCAACTTTCTGGAAATGAGCACATGATTAGAAGATCCCTGACCTCATCATCAAAGTCCACTTTTACAGAACTTAGTTGATTAGTAACCATATTAAATTCATTTAAATGATATGCAACAGACCCACCTTCTTACATATTCATATTAAATAATCTCTTCATTAGAAATAACTTATTGTACGCCGAGGGTTTTTCATACAGTTTAGCCAATTCATCCATCAACTCCTTCATTTTATTTTCTTTCGAAATATTGAAATCCACCGACGTTTCCAGGCTCAACCGTATCGTTCCTACTGCCTTTCTATCAAGAACCTCCCATTATTTGTTCTTCATGGACGTCAACTTCTTTTATATTCCACCCAATGGTAGGAATAGATCCTTCTGGTATAAATAATATTCCATCTACATCTTCCGTAACTTGTATTTTTGGTCATTAAATTTCTCGACCCTAAACTTTCCATCTTTCGCCATTGCTCCCACTCGAACCAAGAACCCTCTTTTCCTGCGAGATACCTTTCACTCTGATACGAGTTGTTACAAAAATAGGATCTCTGGGAAATAAAATAAAAAAAAATGCGGAAATAAAACTCAGAAGATGCACAATACGATAGAGACACATATATACGTGATTCACTCAGTGTGGGATACATCCACCATAGAAATTGCCAGGTCCTTCCTTTTTATTATCCAACAGATGAAGGGATACAACCTACAACACACCCGCTGTAACTTCCTCTTATTTATCTCACAGTCTCCTATCTCAGAATACAAAATTCACAATGATACATAGCCACAATACATTTCCCTCATAAAAGAGGGTTTCCTTCTAGGGAAAAAAAACCCTAACATAACTTTTATCATCAGATATACGACCTTATAATGAACAATCCATATTTAATTTGAAATTACAATATACATTTACAAGGAAATTTTTCCTTTGGGGGCTTTGCCCCCGAACCCTTGACGGGGGCCCGCTTGCCCCCTGTTTACAAAAAAATTGTCACCTATATGTTCCCACACCTGGAATTAAAAAAAAAAAAAAAAAAAACGATATTGGAAGATGAATATTTTTGAACTATTATATGTTCATTGCATAGCCCTCAGTATCAACTTTTCCATGTATTTCGTAGAATCAAAATCAGAGTCTCCATGACCAAGATACACATAATTCTATCCAGAAGTCCAATGGAGGTATTACAAGAAGAAATATGAAATTTTTTCTAAGTGACATGTTCTCTCCTCTCTTTTCCCTTCACCTCTATTCATTCTCTCATTTTATACTTAGTCATTTTTCCCATTCTCTCATTACTTTCATATTCCCCTTACCATTTTATAAACTTAGCCATTTTTCCTTATTCCTTTCCACGTTCACATTCATTTCCCTTTTCCTTTCCATTTTCATTATCCCATTTTTCCATTTCTTTCTTTTTCTCTTTTTCCTTTCCCAAATTTCATGTAATTCCTTTATTTCCCATATATTTCTTTTCATTTTTCATATTTCTTTCCATATTTCATGTGACCCATTATATACTTTCCAGACTTAGTCTTATTTACTATGGCTTACTGCAGGTTCATGGGTTGGTGATGATATTTCCTAAGAGTATGTTTTATCTCCGCTACCCTCACAATTCACTTTGACTTCCGCCACCTTCATAATTCACACAACTCTTTTTACTACTCTTTAGTATGTAACTCCTCCAACACTTAGCCAAATATATGAGTTACTGCTGGTTCACAGATTCACGAGTTCACAGGTTGGTGATATAATATTTCTTTCATATATTAGGTGCAAGTCCATATGATCGATTCTCCTCTCCTATCCACTTTAGTTAACACTTATAATTTTCACACTTATTTATTACTATGTCTTATCGCGGGTTCGTGGTGATTTCTAAGATTCTCACCTACCTCCGCATTCACAAAACCCTCCAAACCCACCATATTATTTTAATAATATTTTTTGTATCCTAAGTTCTATGAGGACCATCTAAAAGTGACAAATGGAAATTTATTAACCAATGAGATGTATCCACATGGAAATAAAATGGATGGTGCCACATGGCAACTAATTAATGGAGACACATGGAAACATACAAAAAGTGACACATGACGTGATTTTATTGGATGACATATGGCATATTCTTATTGGCAGATTGTTGACCTACCGAGTGATGACATGTGGAAAAATTTGGTTGGATGACTCATCATTGCTGACTGGGCACATTGGTGGTTGACTGGGCATTCAAAATTATTATTATATTCGACAATTTTCCAAGGGTCAAATCCTCCAAGCTCCATAGTCTCCTCTCTTCTTTATTTCTTGTCAAGTGTATGTTACACTTAAAATTATATACCACTACGACTCTTTTATTCTCATACATGTGGGATAGGAATAATGAAGAAAAATTGAAATTCAACAAAGGTGGTCGAAATTAAATCAAGGGTCCACATTTACCAATCAAATTTGATCGACGGTGGCTAAGTCATGATCTTGCAAAGGCTATATATTGATCTCCCGACCTCCGTTTGCAGAAAAATTTATACCGTTGGAAAGGTATTTCGACGTAGAATATGGTGGTATAGGTTTCAATTGTTTAAAGTTGATATATTTTTCTCAGAAATTAAAATATCAGTCAACTACATATTTTAATGGGTTTGCGTGACAACTCAACTTCACAAGTTCATATCTTGAGATCCAGGTGAGGAATTTGGACAAATTTTATATCGTTGGAAATCTAAGATGATGAAGATCACATATGAAATGATTTTCATGGATAAAAAAATTATTATAATATCTAGATAATTATAACACAATCATCCTCTTTTAAAGGGAAATTAATTAAATTTCAAAAAATAAAAGTTTAATTAAAAATTTTATTAAAAAAAAGGAGAGGGACCCACTTTCAATATAATTGTATTAATGATGTGAATTCATTAATAAGACATTAATTAAAGAAAATGTTTCAAGAAGAAACTTGTATGAGAATTTCTAGAAGGGCAAGAAACAATTGAGACAATTCCTCTAACCATCGATGAAGACAATAAAAAGACAACAACAAGCAAATGAACACACGAGAGACTATCATAGTAAGTTTATGCTGATCACATACTTCTTTCTTTATAAGTTCCTTCATCCAGTTACTCCGCTTCTTTGACTAGAAAGGTTTAACTGAAATCTGATAACTTCTCTTTTTCTTCTTTCCAGGTATTCATGTTCTATTACTGCTCACCATCCTCCTTCTACAAGCTTAATTATTGTCTATATTTGCTTTATGGTCCACGGGAGCCCCAATCCCAATCCTAAGGACAAACACATTTTAAATTTCAAAGGATATGTAACAAACTATATAATATTTCAGAAATTTCAAGTGAGCTATTTCGGGATCAGTTTTGACTGTGCTTTGTAACTTTGAGTTTTGAGTATAAAGTATTTGAGATTGATCAATCATTATCTTTATTTGAGCTTCCCATGTGTCAAATCTATTAAAGTTCTCTTATGCATGTGGGCCATATTCTTTTTATTTTATGTGATCATAAATATTTAGTTTAACTATGATGGATGTGAGGAATTTTTTTCTATTTTCTTTAAATGTATGAAGTGTGCAGTTCTTGGTCATTTCTCAGGAACTTTCTTTAAAAAGAAAACAATTTTTGTTTTTTTTCTTGTTATTTTCTTGCAATCTTTATATTTCTTTGATTACCATGACAAACTTCTACAAAGTCCCATATTCTGAAGATCCAGAATCTCAAGAAAATCTTAAAGTAAAGAGGAGTAACACCTCTATAAAAATGCAGGATAATTTACATCCTCGTGAGGTTTTCGTTTTAGTCTTAACAGATTCAAGCGTCAACACCCCCGGACCCCCCAACCAGAGGGATGATCCCCCTGGACCCCACAGGGGGGGGAAATCCTCCCCTACAACCCCCCCACATTGAGGGGTGTACAATATCTCGGGGTGTATAGTCTTAATGGGGTATAACCATGGGTGAAAACAAAGACATATGAAACAAGAAGATAATTAGGATCCACGACCAACAATTGAAATTAATTTCTCGATCGACAGTTATTTCAATGCTAATTCTTCATCAAGAGTTTAGAATAAGACCTAAAATCTCTAAAATAAGAGATAAAATCTCTAGAAAACAACCACTTGTTCAAAATTTTAAGACATTAAATTTTTAGAAAACTAACTCTTGCCCAAGATTTTGAGAGTTAAAAACATATCAACTCTTGGTTGAGATTTATATTTAAAACTCTTAGTTAAGAGTTATATCTCGGTAAAAAGTGTTAAGTCAATGCAAATAAACTTTTTCTCTATGCACCTTCAATTAGTAAATTCCTCATCAAATATATATTTTTATTTATGTTATGTTTTTCTTCTAAATGATTATTTTAATTTTGTTAATTTGTTAATATTTTTTTTAATCATGAGAGATATACCAATAACTTCCGACTTAGCAAGGGAGATAAGGGTCTAGGCTCAACCGAGTGGACCTCTATCCTTGGGGGCATCTACCCTTCTATCTTTATTACAACAAACCAACATGTCACTTGTGAGAATTTAACTCGGGTAGAGAGGATAACAAACATGCTACCCAACCTCCTAACCTAAACCTATGTGACTTCTTAATTTGTTAATATTAAAAAGAAAAATATAACAATAAAAAGTACTGATATTTTTTTTAGGGTAAACATTGAAATCTTCAAGAAATAGGGTCAATCAATAGCATGGCTAGAATCCATTAAAACAATATACTAGTTAAGAGCTTAACATATCACTTGCGGAAATTAAATCTAGGTGTAAAAGTTAAGAATCATTCCTCCCAACCCCAAACTAAACCCAATTATAAATACAAAGTTAATAAAATATTATATCTTTATTTTTCATTTTCTTTTTTTCATATTTATTAAAATTTTAAAAATATAAATTTGGTATTTTAAATTTTCACAATTTTCATTTATTAATCGATCCTTAAATTAATATAATGTGGTAATTCAAGTTTGTAATTTAATAAAAATATGGTATGCACTATTTTTCCAACTTCGATATCTATAGATGTGACTTTGGATTGTAAAATTGTTAGGTAGTGCATCATATCCAAACATCCAGTTATTGATTATTATAGAAACAGGTGATCTATATTTTATTTTCATTTGTAATTCACATAAAACATTTAGAAAGTTAAAACAACTCATTTTACAAAAGTTTTATTTTTCATAATAAATGTATATTTTGTATTTTTTTAACTTTATTATTATTATTTTTTAATTTTATTTAATAATTTGGTAAAAGTATTATTATTATGATTATTATTTAATTTTATTTTCTGATAAAAGTATATGCTTTATTTTAGAGATTGAAAATCACCATATTACACAACATTTAAAATTTAATAGTGATTAGAGATTCTTTGTAATCATCAGATATCTGGTTAAGGGAACCAATTCTTCAGATGTCTGACTTGCCTCAACTCTTAGTCGAATTAGACATCTTACTTCCTTCTTTTACCACCTTAGTTTTATCACGTTTTGAAGGGAACCAATTCTTCAGATATCAGACTTGTCTCAACTCTTAGTCAAATTAGACATTTTAGTTTCTTCTTTTAAAACCTTATTTTTATCACGTTTTGAGAAGTAACAACACATAAACTATCGTTTAGCATCCCAAACAATCACCCAAAAAATTGGGACCTTTTTCATCAATAATGAGGTCACTTAAGAATTAATCCCCTAATTCCTCATTACTTCAAGATGATGTTCTATATCCTCTTCTGTGTCAATCTTCAATTTTGATATATGTATTACAGAGTTGTAAATATTTTAGGCACTTTCTATCAACATTTTAAATATCGTTTTGAACTAAACTTACCTTATTATAAGAGCTTCAAGGATTCAGAAGCCATACTGAACAACCCTACTATTTTTCTATGCAATCTCTTGATCAAAATTTTTCTGCATGTAACCAATTGTGTGTGTGTGTGTGTATCCCTGAGGGTTAGCTCAATTGGTCTAGAGCTGGAAATGAGATCTTTCATTCTTGTTGTTGGTCATGGGTAGACTCTCTTGACCCCCTTGGGGTTAGGCTCTATAATCAGGGATGGTAGTTTACCCCATTTACTATTCATGGATCATCTCTTGCTGTTAATTGGATGAATGATGCACTTCAAGTACAAAACACAGGTTTACTAATTATGGCCATGCATGAAATATCTAGCGAGTCAACTTCAGGTGATCACTTTCTCTCATGTTTTTCGAGAGCTCAATGTACATGAAGACTCTCTTTCCAAGGAGGGTCTACATAAGTCTTAGGATCAAATAATTGAAGATGAGTTTGTAAGAGGATCCTTAATCTAATCAAGAACCTATTATTTTACTTAATTTTAAGTGTATGTGGGTGGGTTATCGTATGTAATTATATCACTTCTAATGAACAAACTTTTATATACCTTTCAATATAAATGTTATTGGGTGGGTTATCTTATGTAATTATGTGAATTTTAATGAACAAATTTTTATGTCATTGGTTAGCTTGTGTTTGTTTAAGTGTTTTTTGGGAACTTTTTGCTTAACAATATAATGCTTGAAACTCAACTTGTATGTAGCATGGATGAATAGTCTATCAAGTATTAGTTTTTTGGAACTATACAAATTTGCATGGTGAAAATTGTATTTTAGATTCTAGATATATTTTTTTGTGAGGAATATATATAATAACAATTTTTATTAAAAATTGAAAAATAAATAAATTTAAATCTAATTTAAAAAAATAAAAATAAACATATTCACCATAATTTTAACTAAATATTTTCTTCATTTTAATTTTTATCAATAATTTATTTGCACAATTTGTAATAATAAGTTAAAGTCGTACAATAAAAAATAATTCTTAGTTATTTTAAATCCTTAACATCGATAATTTGAAATTTTGACTTAATTACTAATATCAACATGTATTTTTGAATCCTAACATGTATTTTTGAGTACTTAGATTTCATTTTTATAACTTTATTTTTAATTAATGTAGATAATAATATATGAGGATATTTTTAATTTAAAACGTATGCTAAAATTTTAATAAATGTATGTTAAAATTTTAATATAAATATATATGAAAATTCAAAATTGTGTATGGATGAAAATGATAAAAAGTAAAGTAATTAGGATTTAATTATAAAGTTATATATATAATAAAATAAAATAAAATTACGATTGAATTGTTTAGTTAAATATATATATTTTTAAAGTATTTTCACTAATAGAAATAAAGATTTTTAATTTTATTAATAATGGAATTTTTCTTTGAGTTTCATGTGTTTTCTATGATGTTTATAGTTATATATATTTAGAAGAATTGTCCACACAAAAATATAAATCAATTTAAAAAAAACTTTTGGAATATTTAGAAAGGTTTATGCTCACTATGGGCTTCTATGATTGCTTCTACATTTTATTTCTTTTGGAAAATTGAATTGATGCTTCCTCCCTTGTTTGTGCTGGAGCGTACTGGATTGTGGTTTCTTCCATATAGTCCTTTTTGACTAAGTCTATGGAATTTTTAGGACCGATCACAAGAGACCAGAAATGATCTATAAACTATCATGAATATTCCATTGGAATAGTTCGTCATAACAAATCTTGCAATAATTTGAAATGTTTTATTATTCAAATTATTCCTTAGATCCTAGATTTATTATTACTAGTTTAATGCTCAATTTTATGAAAAAACTGAAATCCAAAAATGAAGGATCAAGCAAATGAGCACACCATCCACACAAATGAAAACAAGATGTGACCTGAGAAATTCGATACGCGAAAAAATCAAACTAAAAAATGAGTGCTATGCTCTTCTCTCTTTTCTTCAGTTATGAAATGCAAATACAAAGAAAGGGGCACTCACTATGGATTCATCTTTGACACTATGACATGAATGGTTGCTGCAGAATATTCTACCTCCTTTGTTATTCTCTCAAATGCCACTCCTAGATGCTCTACTCAACTATGGAACACACATAATGCTAAAACAATGGAACCCCTTCTCTTCCTTGTGGTCCACTATTTAACATACGTTGATAACCATCTAGGATTAGGGTTAGGGATTTTGCACGCCTTAAACCTCAATTAAGTTAGGGTTTAGACCCTTTAAAAGATTCTTCAAATTCCACACATGACTAGCCCCACATGTGATCCAGATTTATGAGTGGAACAAAATGAATAACAGATTGAATACAATAACACAGAGATATGGAGAACAACAACATATATATAGTGAACAATAACTTCTATTGAATAAAGAAAATAGGTTGAAACTGTAAAACTGTAGAACTGAAAACAACTTGCTCGAATGGTGGTAGTTATTTCTCAGAAGAGATGTGGCTTCTATGTGCACCCGTTTGAGCATAATTATTTCAATGAGGCTCAAGAGGCCCTTTTAACATTACTCATGAATTCCAAAACCCTAGACATCTAAAAACCTAACCCTAGGAGATGAAATGCCAAAAGTTATGTGGGCCCTGAAGGGTAAGTTGGTACCTCAACTTCCCGGGGTCGTAACTTTTGCATACAACCTCCATTTTAGGCATGTGATAGCCCATTGGAAAGTTATTTTCAAGAAATACACATCCTGCCATCAAACTCTAA
>JZKD02S1651764.1:0-18634 GCA_000966675.3 Picea glauca
AAATGAATTTATACATGCTCAAAGAATTTAAGTGCTTCTTCTAGACCTCAAATGGTCTTCTTGTATGGGATTAAAATGCACATTTTGCTGAACTATTTGACAACGAAAAATAAATAGTCATGTCTCCTTTTGGTTTTGGTCAAGCCACCAAGGAAATCCATAGATATGCTTTCCCATGGCCTCCTATGCATTGACAGAGGCATATACAATTCTAGTTGTCGATTACTTGGCTTGCTTGTTCTACAAATAACACACCCTCTTATAAATGTAGAAACATCAACACACGGTGTTCTACCTTTGCAAATTTGTTGTATATTTCTAGACTTCGGATTTCCCAACTACCTTGGAGGTGTGTGCTTCTTTGATGGGTTGAATTCAGATGTTCCTTGTGGAATGCACAATTTGTGCAGTGTATACATGAGTCCATTGGCAAGTGAATCATTGCCACTTATGCATTGTAACCATTTTTCTCATGTAGGGAAGCACATGCTTCTCCAAAATCAACATCACTTGCATACCATGCCTTGATCTCTTCATGACTAGTGGGCTCAATTTGCATAATTGTGCTTGCAACATTGATCTTCTGTAATCAACAAACTTGTTAGCCATGCCTTTCTTATACTTGATCAACAACCTTATTAGTCAGGGCTTTCTTATACTTGATCAACAAATTAACTTGCCGCGGGAAAACTTTCCAGTGGAAGTGCTTAGATTGTTGCCACACTGTTTGTGTTTGCAAATATTGTAGGGGTTTATCATCCGTATGGATGAATGCTTCTTTCCCCAACAAGTAATGATTCCATTTCTTCACTATCTATGCCAATGCATACATTGCTTTGTCATATGTCTATTGGTTAAGCATTGCTCCTGCGAATGATTCTAAATGATAGGCTTCCCCCCATGCATAAGGACTGCTCCCACAACATAGCTTGCTACATTTGTTTCAATCTTAAAAGGATTTTGGAGATTGTGGAGGCTTAGGACTAGTGCTTTCTAAATCTTCCTCTTCAATTTGTGGAATACGGCCTTGCCTTTCTAGTGCACACAAATTGCTTATTCCTCATTGTAAGGGCATGTAGAAGGGTTGTAATATATGAGAAATGGGCTATGAAATTTCTCAAATATTGTGCTACTCCCATGAAGTTTTTCACATTAGTGGCATTAATTGGTCTTGGCCACTTCATGATGGCTTCCATCTTGGTGGGGGTTAGTTCTTATTTCACAATCACTCACTACAAGTCAAGATCGACCAAGGAATGCTTGGCGCACTCACACTTCTTCATATTTACCAATGGTTTATTCTTTAGGAGAGTCTCTAGGACTTTCTACAAATGTAAGAGATCGTCCTCCAATTTATTGCTAAAAATTAAAATATCATCCAAGTAAACTATGACAAAGGAGTCCATGTAAGTTCTTAGTACTTTCTTTCACATGAAATTTGTTGGTGCATTGCACATTCCAAATGGTAGTACGAGCCACTCCCAGAAGCCATGTCTTAAATGTTGTCTTCCATATATATCTTCCTCTTTCATCTACACTTGGTGATATCCGGAGTTTAAGTCCAACTTTGAGAAGTACTTGGGATGCTATAATTAATCGAGAATATAATCAATTTTAGGCAAAGGATACATATTCTTGATGGTGTTATGATTTAATGCCTGATGGTTTATGCACATTCTTTGAATTCCATCCTTTTTTGGCACTAAGACAATAGGTGATTCACATGGAAATGCATTGGCTCTAATTAGTGGCCTATTCTTTAGGAGAGTGTCTAGGACTTACTACAAAAATAAGAGATTGTCCTTCAATTTATTGCTCAAAATTAAAATATCATCCAAGTAAAAGATGCCAAAAGAGTCAATGTAGGTTCTTAGTACCTTGTTCATCATTGACATGAAATTTGTTGGTGCATTGCACTATCCAAATGGCAATACAAGCCATTCCTAGAAGCCATGTTTGGTCTTAAATGTTGTCTTCCATTTATCTTTGTCTTTTATCTACACTTTGTGATATCTAGAGTTTAAGTCCAACTTTGAGAAGTACTTGGGATGCTATAATTAATCAAGAATATAATCAATTTTAGGCAAATGATACATATTCTTGATGGTGATCTTATTTAATGCTTAATGCTCTATGCACATTCTCCAAATTCCATCCTTATATTCACATGGAAATGCACTGACTCTAATTATCCATTGATCCAAAAATGATTGGACTTGTTTGTTGATTTCGCCAGACTCCAATAATGCGGTGTTGTAAAACCCCAATTTTGGCAAGGGTGAATCGAGTGGCCTGCTAAATTTCATGCTCCACCTCTCTTTGGAGATATGTCTTTGGGTTCTTTAAAGACTTTAGTACATTGTAACAACATATTACTAATTTTCTACCTCTGTTTAATTGTACAACCGTTGTTGGGAGACTAAGCTTCCAGTGCTTTCTTATCCTTCCACTTAATAACGATCATGACAAATTTCTTACTAGGATCAATCAACATCTTAGCTTGGTTAACTAGAACCAATGAAATCCTTTGCTTTCTTATGTAGGCATTGATCAAGAATGGCTTCTCATCCTTGATCAACCTATACTTTTGTAGTGTTCATAAATATATAGTATCTCAATCCCACAAATAACAGCTTCCCAATACAACTTGGTAGCCATCTAGTATGTCACACTCTACTTTGTAAATGAAGTGAAATGATATGCCAAATATGAACTTACATTGCTTGGTGAATTCCAATTTTGTGTCTTGTTGGAACCATCCCAATGGATAGGGGTTTGGATGCTTGTGGGTCTTTAACACCAACTTTTTCACTCAAGCCTTCAAGATTAGATCCTTTTGACTCCTTGGGTCATATAAAGTTGTGACATTGGTCATATTCTTCTAGATCTTGATGTAGAACAATTACTCTCTCAACAACGACCTTCAACTCTTCCTCGGTTGGTGGCATATGTATACTCATGCACGCAATCTCATCATTTGGCTTTGAGTGACTTTCCAACACTTGCTCTTCGACATTTGTCATAGCTCTCTTAGAGGCCTTAGCATTTTTTAGGATGCAACCTTAGATGTAATTTCCAACATCTTGCTTGTATGACCATCAATATTGCAGGGGTTGCAATGGTTCTTGTTGCTATTCTTGAATTAGGCAACATTGGAGCTCTTCTTCTTGTTCTTTATCTTTAGAGGATTGTTTTTTGCAGGTTCCTTTCTTTTGCTTTTCCATTACTTGAGTTTGAGTTGTTTTCTTACTCCTGGCTTCACTGAAAAGAGCCTTCTTATAGAGATCCTCAAGGCTTTGAAGCTCCAAGAGGGATAATTCCCTTTTGATGTAGCCATGCAAACCTCCTTGATATTTCATCAANAAATGAATTTATACATGCTCAAAGAATTTAAGTGCTTCTTCTAGACCTCAAATGGTCTTCTTGTATGGGATTAAAATGCACATTTTGCTGAACTATTTGACAACGAAAAATAAATAGTCATGTCTCCTTTTGGTTTTGGTCAAGCCACCAAGGAAATCCATAGATATGCTTTCCCATGGCCTCCTATGCATTGACAGAGGCATATACAATTCTAGTTGTCGATTACTTGGCTTGCTTGTTCTACAAATAACACACCCTCTTATAAATGTAGAAACATCAACACACGGTGTTCTACCTTTGCAAATTTGTTGTATATTTCTAGACTTCGGATTTCCCAACTACCTTGGAGGTGTGTGCTTCTTTGATGGGTTGAATTCAGATGTTCCTTGTGGAATGCACAATTTGTGCAGTGTATACATGAGTCCATTGGCAAGTGAATCATTGCCACTTATGCATTGTAACCATTTTTCTCATGTAGGGAAGCACATGCTTCTCCAAAATCAACATCACTTGCATACCATGCCTTGATCTCTTCATGACTAGTGGGCTCAATTTGCATAATTGTGCTTGCAACATTGATCTTCTGTAATCAACAAACTTGTTAGCCATGCCTTTCTTATACTTGATCAACAACCTTATTAGTCAGGGCTTTCTTATACTTGATCAACAAATTAACTTGCCGCGGGAAAACTTTCCAGTGGAAGTGCTTAGATTGTTGCCACACTGTTTGTGTTTGCAAATATTGTAGGGGTTTATCATCCGTATGGATGAATGCTTCTTTCCCCAACAAGTAATGATTCCATTTCTTCACTATCTATGCCAATGCATACATTGCTTTGTCATATGTCTATTGGTTAAGCATTGCTCCTGCGAATGATTCTAAATGATAGGCTTCCCCCCATGCATAAGGACTGCTCCCACAACATAGCTTGCTACATTTGTTTCAATCTTAAAAGGATTTTGGAGATTGTGGAGGCTTAGGACTAGTGCTTTCTAAATCTTCCTCTTCAATTTGTGGAATACGGCCTTGCCTTTCTAGTGCACACAAATTGCTTATTCCTCATTGTAAGGGCATGTAGAAGGGTTGTAATATATGAGAAATGGGCTATGAAATTTCTCAAATATTGTGCTACTCCCATGAAGTTTTTCACATTAGTGGCATTAATTGGTCTTGGCCACTTCATGATGGCTTCCATCTTGGTGGGGGTTAGTTCTTATTTCACAATCACTCACTACAAGTCAAGATCGACCAAGGAATGCTTGGCGCACTCACACTTCTTCATATTTACCAATGGTTTATTCTTTAGGAGAGTCTCTAGGACTTTCTACAAATGTAAGAGATCGTCCTCCAATTTATTGCTAAAAATTAAAATATCATCCAAGTAAACTATGACAAAGGAGTCCATGTAAGTTCTTAGTACTTTCTTTCACATGAAATTTGTTGGTGCATTGCACATTCCAAATGGTAGTACGAGCCACTCCCAGAAGCCATGTCTTAAATGTTGTCTTCCATATATATCTTCCTCTTTCATCTACACTTGGTGATATCCGGAGTTTAAGTCCAACTTTGAGAAGTACTTGGGATGCTATAATTAATCGAGAATATAATCAATTTTAGGCAAAGGATACATATTCTTGATGGTGTTATGATTTAATGCCTGATGGTTTATGCACATTCTTTGAATTCCATCCTTTTTTGGCACTAAGACAATAGGTGATTCACATGGAAATGCATTGGCTCTAATTAGTGGCCTATTCTTTAGGAGAGTGTCTAGGACTTACTACAAAAATAAGAGATTGTCCTTCAATTTATTGCTCAAAATTAAAATATCATCCAAGTAAAAGATGCCAAAAGAGTCAATGTAGGTTCTTAGTACCTTGTTCATCATTGACATGAAATTTGTTGGTGCATTGCACTATCCAAATGGCAATACAAGCCATTCCTAGAAGCCATGTTTGGTCTTAAATGTTGTCTTCCATTTATCTTTGTCTTTTATCTACACTTTGTGATATCTAGAGTTTAAGTCCAACTTTGAGAAGTACTTGGGATGCTATAATTAATCAAGAATATAATCAATTTTAGGCAAATGATACATATTCTTGATGGTGATCTTATTTAATGCTTAATGCTCTATGCACATTCTCCAAATTCCATCCTTATATTCACATGGAAATGCACTGACTCTAATTATCCATTGATCCAAAAATGATTGGACTTGTTTGTTGATTTCGCCAGACTCCAATAATGCGGTGTTGTAAAACCCCAATTTTGGCAAGGGTGAATCGAGTGGCCTGCTAAATTTCATGCTCCACCTCTCTTTGGAGATATGTCTTTGGGTTCTTTAAAGACTTTAGTACATTGTAACAACATATTACTAATTTTCTACCTCTGTTTAATTGTACAACCGTTGTTGGGAGACTAAGCTTCCAGTGCTTTCTTATCCTTCCACTTAATAACGATCATGACAAATTTCTTACTAGGATCAATCAACATCTTAGCTTGGTTAACTAGAACCAATGAAATCCTTTGCTTTCTTATGTAGGCATTGATCAAGAATGGCTTCTCATCCTTGATCAACCTATACTTTTGTAGTGTTCATAAATATATAGTATCTCAATCCCACAAATAACAGCTTCCCAATACAACTTGGTAGCCATCTAGTATGTCACACTCTACTTTGTAAATGAAGTGAAATGATATGCCAAATATGAACTTACATTGCTTGGTGAATTCCAATTTTGTGTCTTGTTGGAACCATCCCAATGGATAGGGGTTTGGATGCTTGTGGGTCTTTAACACCAACTTTTTCACTCAAGCCTTCAAGATTAGATCCTTTTGACTCCTTGGGTCATATAAAGTTGTGACATTGGTCATATTCTTCTAGATCTTGATGTAGAACAATTACTCTCTCAACAACGACCTTCAACTCTTCCTCGGTTGGTGGCATATGTATACTCATGCAAGCAATCTCATCATTTGGCTTTGAGTGACTTTCCAACACTTGCTCTTCGACATTTGTCATAGCTCTTTTAGAGGCCTTAGCATTTTTTAGGATGCAACCTTAGATGTAATTTCCAACATCTTGCTTGTATGACCATCAATATTGTAGGGGTTGCAATGGTTCTTGTTGCTATTCTTGAATTAGGCAACATTGGAGCTCTTCTTCTTGTTCTTTATCTTTAGAGGATTGTTTTTTGCGGGTTCCTTTCTTTTGCTTTTCCATTACTTGAGTTTGAGTTGTTTTCTTACTCCTGGCTTCACTGAAAATAGCCTTCTTATAGAGATCCTCAAGGCTTTGAAGCTCCAAGAGGGATAATTCCCTTTTGATGTAGCCATGCAAACCTCCTTGATATTTCATCAAGGCTTGTGGATCCTCAAGCCTGAGGTCTAGCATAATAGCCTTCTTCTTGAAGTTAGTGGTGTAATCTTGGACACTTTGCCCTTTACTTTGGCAGAAATATTGTCATTTGATTAGTTTCTTCTCTTAATATCAAATAGGTTAGAACTGTATTTTTAACAACATTTTAAACTCCTCCCATGAGTTTGGCAAGGGTTTCTTTTGTCATTTTAAGACCATATAACTTTCCCACCATACAAATGCATGGTCAATCTAGCAAAATATGCCTTTTCCTTCTCATTGTATCGTTTGATACCAAATTATAGTCCATTTGTTGGTAATTCAACATCGATGTGTACATCATATGTTGGTATATCAAGCTTAGATTTTCCCCTAAATGGTGCAATATAAGGCAATGAAGAAGTGCTCGCATTGAGGGAGGTTTTGTTAGTGTGAATGATTGACTTCGTTAGTTAATCTTGACTTAGTGAGCATTTATGTAGAGTTTTGTGATGTTGTACCTAATTCCATCTTAGTTCTTTTCATTTATGAGGTGGTTATGTCCAAATCCTATGGAATGGGGCATTATACCGTTGCAATATGAGAGAGAGAGAGAGAGAGAGAGAGAGAGAGAGAGAGAGAGAGAGTATACAATGATTTTTTGATAGTGGAGTTTTACCTTTCGGTATTTTCTCGACTATACATATGGTGTTCTTCCRTTGTTGTCCATTGTGAGTTAGATATTAAGGTGTTGGAACTTGTGACCTTGCCCAAATTTTAACATGGTATTAGAGTAGTGAGATAAAAAAGGTTCTTTTGGATTCTTTGTGCATTTTCCTTCTGATTCTCCTATCGGGCCTCACACTAGCTTTACATTAGTTAAGATATTTAGATCCACAGAAACACATATGAAAATGGGCTTTTTGAGCTTTGTAGATATGAAGTTGGTGTTTTGAGGTTGTTATTTAGATCTACAAAATCAATTCATTTTGGAGCAAATGTAACCATATAAAGGTGTTTACAACAATGAAATTAGCTAGGGTAGCCTTTCATTTCATGGAAATTGACTTCCATTTGCTCCCAGTTTCAGGAATTTTCTTCTGCAAGATGTGCCCATCTACTTTGTAAGGGTTTAATTTTTTCTTTATTTCAAATTTCTTAGGGTCACTAGTTTTTTGTTCACTGGTTGTCACCCTTGCATCTTCCAACTATCGTTTTTTTGGAGGACCTACTTCTTGACTACCACCATTGCTATTGGTGTTTTTGGACTTCTCTTCGACCCTTCTATGTTTTTCAATGGCCCCTATACCTTGGCTCCCATTGTTTCTTTTTTTTAGCGCCCCCTCCACTATGCTTTTCTAATGGCCTATGCTACTTTCTTAGTTAACCACTTCTCTTGGCCTCACCATCACTGTTCCATTGGTGGCCATTGCTTTTTCTTTCGGCACCATTTGGTGCCCGACATCTTGTTGCTTATGAATTTTCCCATGCACCACCTTTGCTTGACCTTTCCTCTCAACTGATCTCCTGTCATTGTAGTGATTTGTCATCCTTTCTCCCTACATTGTTGCTTCGTGACCTTGTTCCCTGCATTGTTGCCTTGTGAGGTTTTATTGGTTGGCATATTTACGATGGCCTCTAGTATTTCCACCATTATCAGATTTGTTTTGAAATCAATCTACTAGTTGTCTTGCATACAATGTTGGTGATTTGGGACTCTTGTTCTTTGCACCCATGCCACACAACATGGCCCACCTTTGACACTTCCCACCCTAGTGCACCTTGAGCATGCTACCCTTCTCGATCAAACTTCCATGCCATGCAGTCTTTCCCATTAAAATACATACACGCTATCATTGCCACATTACACTCTACTTTCCTTGCCATGTAGACATGAGGACCTACCATATTAGATTGCTACATAAATGTTTCCATGCCACCCTATCCAATGAGACTCTATGCCACATCAAAAAATAGTTAGTGTTGCTACATCAACACTACATCAAAATTTTCATAGTGAGCATTGTTTTCATGGACCTATAGTTTGCTCAATTTTTTATTTGCAAACTTGAGTTTCTCCCATGTTTGTTTCGACACCTGAGGTTGTGTGACATTGCCTTGCTTTACCCATAGGGGCTTGGCCAACCCATGCCTACTACAACCAGACTACACGTCTTCACTTAAGCTTTTCCCATAACTTTTCCTTAAGGTACAAACTATCAAAATGCAACTAAGTCCTCAACCAAGTTCATTCAACAATGGGCACACATCCAACCACGACCTTTAAAACATCCCAACAATACTTTAACACTTAGACAATATTTCAATACTTAGCCATTCCAAACAAAGTAAGGAATAATAACATCCATCAATCATAACACACATGTATAGGTGGCACCCAAGGTAGGTGCCTTAACTTTATTATATGAAGAATGTCACAGATATACAACAAGGGAGTTGTAGCCTATTTTTTGCAACTCTATTACAAATGTACAATGAATCTAAGGCAATGTAGCCTTCTGCCTATTGCTTAACAAGCTTGCACAATCCAACCCCTGAAGCAACCACATGTCTTCCCCTACAGATCTTGTCTTCTTCTCACTTAGTGAGTGAAATTCTTCCTAATGTGCCTAACCCTCAACTTAACACAATCACAGAGCTCCTTTACAGTCTTGGTGAATGACCAATCACTTCCTCCCTTAACAATTTTGACGCGTCCTATTTCTATATGAATTTCCTTGCACTTGTAAACCCTTTCATTCTAAGGTGGACCCAAGCGTCGTCTGTCAACTTGCTTCCCTTTGATGACTTGTTCGCTAACCATCCATGTCCAAAAGGTGCGCCTAAGTTTGCCCAAGTTGGCCCAAGCCTGTCCAACTTGGTCGAGTTCATCTAAGTCCGTCCAACTCGAACAAACTCCGCCCGAGTCTACCCAACTCGTCCCAGTCTATCGAAGCCCATCCAATTCAACCCAAGTTTTCCTAGTTCATCTGGGTCCACCCAAGTCCATCAAATATTTTCCAACTCAGCCCAAGTCCGTTTGATTGTGCCTAAGTTCATTTGAGTCCACCCAACTGTGCCCAAGTGTGCTCGACAATGTGCCCAATTGTGTCTGGTTGATATGTGTCTTATGGTTGTGTGCCCAATTATTTCTTCCCATTATTGTGTTACATGGATAATTGTGCCTAAATGTACTTCTATTGCCCATTGCAACCCCCAAGTGTGGGCCACCCAACTCCTTTGATCTGCATGTAGTCCAAGCACCCAAGCCAATTAAGCTCTCTATGCCAATCTTGTCTTTGATGCATAGTACATGTATGGGGATGAGGTTGCCTACGATAACCCTCTTGCCTTTTTGCATTAAGTTCCTTTCCAACCATCTCTTGCTTTGACCAACTAGTGCAAGCTACCAAGGTTAACAATTTTTCCAATCTAAGCGAGGGTGTTTGAAATGTCCATGGTGTGCCTTGCCCTATGCAGGGGCACCCAAAAAGTACTCTTATAGCCATCAACCTTTTGGCATGTCCATCTGTGCCAGTTAATGTCCATTGAGGTGATAGCGTAGTGGAGGTTCCTGAAGCCACTCAAGGCTAGGGATTTACTTCCTCCCCCAATAAAAGTCATTGTTGTCCCCCACAACATCCATAATAACTTGTTTCACTCTAAGTCTATTGCCCAAACCCATGTATCCTTCCACAATTGACTCCTTCAACCGCTTTGCACTCTCCATGCCATAATCACTATGTAATTGCCCACTATCCAATTCTTCCTTTGAACAAGTGCCTTTGCCCAACTTTTTCCAACAATGTCTCTTTGATGTCTTTGTTCCTGCTATTGTCTTCTACTACGGTTTCAATCTAATTTCAACACTGATACGACTGCCTATTGTTGCTACAATCCAACCTCATCAAGAATATAATCAAAATGTCCAAGTGTTGCATCATCCAAATCTATTAATGCATCAATTCTTCAACCAACTTTGCCATGCTTCTACATACTGAGCTCTCACATGCCTTGAAATAGTTAGGTGATAAATCAAACTGTCATGTCTGATCCATGAGAATGCACGTTTTCATGCCTAAAAAAATCTTTTCCATCCACACTTTGGCCATCCTGTACAACTCTTTTTGAACTAAGGAAATATCACCACCTTCACCTTCATATTGTTAATTCATCTCCAAAACATAATTTTCCAAGGCACCTTATGTATAGGTTCTCTAGGATCCACTACCTTCTCCTAGGAAGTGAGTTGTCTTGGGACTCATTAGAGAAAAGTAGATGTCAATCAGTTGCCAAGGCTACTTCTAACCAAAGTGTTTGACTTGTGCTTCATGCTCAAGTATCTCAAAACTATCTCTTTCTTCAACGATGTGCTCCCTAATCCGCCTAACCAGTCTACTATCAACTAGAAATCATAGATTCCCATGGATACTCTACAAAAATATACAATGTTAGCTACATCATGATCAAGAAAATATTTGTCTCCCACTTTTGCATCCAATTAAGAGTCTTGTTGGGTGAGTGCCTCCATGCACCGCTCAAACCCAACACTTAGATTATTTTCATAAAAAATGAGACATCCATCTGGCTTGTCTTTTTTTGTGTGCAATTATGTGTGCAACAAGTCATTTCTTGGTGAGTTCCTTGACCAACAATCTCCACAACTACTGCTAGTGCAAGTTCAACTTTACCTCCAACATCTTGCTTTTGGTTCTTCAAAGTGTACAATAGTTCACTCTTTTTCAAGACTAACTCCACCGAAGTCTCTAATGCTACCAACTCACTCTTTGTATGGTCTTCACCATCTTTTCCACCCAAGGCTGCTTTGCTCAAAAGCATCTCTTTTTGTTGTTGTGTGATAACATAAGGCCCAACTGCGGATTCACTAGTTTCCTCATTCAACTTCATGGCTAACATTCTTGGCATCCTTTCCAACTTCCTTCTAGTCATCATAGGCTCACCACAAGTCTTAGTTCCATCTAAGAACATTAAATAGCTCTCATGGGGCACTGGAACTGCTTTGGAAAGCTTGAGAAAGTCTTTCCCCAGGATGATTGTATGGTCGTCCAATGGACCAATTCTAAATTCTAAATTTCCAAACCATTCCCCAACCTTCAAAGTTGCGTAACAAACTACTCCTCTTCCTGGATTCATTGTTGAATTCACCACTTTGAACATGGATATGTTGCTCTTAGGCTTATGATGAAGTGTTTTAGTAGTTTGTTCACTTACAACTTTATGGGTTGCACTGATGTGTACCAAGGATTCCACCTTTAATCCACTCATAGTTGTATTCACAAAACAAAGACCATTCATGTCTTCACCTTGCAAACCACGTTCATGACATTCTACGACGAACTTTCCCAAACTCATTGTCAAGGCACCCAGAAGCTCCAATGTTGCCTTTGAAGTCCACTGCACTTGGGTTTCTCCCAGGATGTTGTCTTCTCCTTCAAAATTGGTTGCACCTGGACTTCTTCCAAGTCTTCCAACTTCTACTTCAAAGGACAATTCATTGCAAAATGATTTTGGTAACGTAGGAAACAAGAAACATTCTTACCTATGGACTTAGGAAATTTCGGGTGCTTCCTTATTGTAATGTTGCTTTCATCTTGGGCATCCTCCCTCATGAATGATCCCAACTTAGCTAGCACCCAAGTTTCTACTTGGTTTGTCAAAGTCTGTAACTTCTGAACCCAAGCTTCAGCCCGTGTGCTTGGCTACTCCAGCTTCACCACATATGCTTGGTACATGTGACAAATCTCTTGATCCCAATGTTCCAAGTCTATGGCCATGACTTCCATCTTGGTCTTCCATGACCCTTCTTCTATGCCATCCAACTTACACATAGGCATGGCCAAAGAATTTGCTCCAAGTCTCAACGACTCAATTCTATCTTTCTATTTCAAGCCTACTCTTGTCCACCAGTTCAACCTGTCACTGAAGCCTGCTTCTCCCTTCCAAGTCAAGGTGAATATTTCTTGAAGTCTTCAAGATATATAAGGATATACTGTGTTGGTTGCTTGTTATACCAAGGCACTAAGTCTATGTTTCCTAGTCTTCAAGTCACTCATGTGACTTCCTGACAACTTGAGGCAAATCTTGTTGCTTTTCCTCAAGTTCCTTCCAAAGAAGAGTGCTCAAATATTTCTTGTCATGATAACGACAGTGGTGAAGAGCACCAAGACTATCTCAAATTCAGCTTTGATACCTCCTTTCCTTCAGAACGTGGTGAAGAGTATGCTTTGATACCACATGTCGCATACCTATAGTCTACATGAATTTTTCTTAGCAAACTTGAGTTTCTCCCAAGTTTGTTTCAACACATGAGTTCGTGCGACATTGCCTTGCCTCGGTCGCAGGGGATTGGCCAACCTGTACTTACTACAACTAAATTATGCCTCTTCACTTAAGGTCTATCCATAACTTCACCTTAAATTATAAATTTTAAAAATGAAACTAAGTCCTACTCAACCAAGTTCATTCAATAATAGGCGCATGCCCAACTATGACCTTTAAAACATCTCAACAATACTTTAACACTTATCCAAACCAAGCAAAGAAAAGAACAATAACATCCAACAATCATAAAGAGTCCACTACAAACATGTATAGGCATCACCCAAAGCAAGTGCCTTAATTTTATTATATGAAGAATGTCACATATATATAACGAGAGGGTTACATATATATAACGAGAGGGTTACAAAATCCTACTTGCGACTCTATTACAATTGTACAATGATCTAAGGATGTGTAAATGTAGTTACCAACATGACAAGAATTGTGACCTCAAAATGAGAACTCTAGCCTTAAAAACCCATATTTTTGGGTCAAAAACAACAAAATCAACCTTAATTTTTGTCTTTAATATCAACCTTAATTAGATTGGATTAAATTAAAGAAAAARAATAATTTGTTCCAATCTAATTAATTTTTGTCTTTAATATCAACTTGACCAAAATAATGTGTTCCAATCTAATTAATTTTTGTCTTTAATATCAACTTGACCATCATTATCCCCCCCCTTTTATTATTATATATTAATTGACTCAATGCCCTCTTTATTAAATAAATTATTACTATTGTTTAACAACTAAATCCCTACGAATATATTTATTTCAAAGGATCTCTCTTGTCTATCTCACAAAATCTTCATTTGGATCCCCTAATGATGGATGGAGTCTCCACTTGAAATGTTGAGACATTTCTAAACCCGAACACAATTTATTTCCAAAGGCTTACTACAATGATGACTAACTGCATAAATCTTCATACTCAAAACTATAAAGGTTGTTCCATGACCCTAGATATTGAAATGTCTAATTTGAAGAAGTGTACTGAACCAAGATGAATAGAAATTAAACAACTAGAACCAACCCTCTAGGGATTTGTCTTGAAAATCTTTAGATGTACTACAAAAGTTCTAAGAGCAGAAAATATGAAGAATTTTTTTTTGCAACATATATTCAATTATCTCTAGTCTCTTTCTCAACAAAGAATATGTCCAAAGTACTCACATATATATTGGTGTCCTAGGGAATTACCTTAATTTTTGGACTTTAAGGTTTGGACGACTGTAGTTTTTGTAAGAACTTGGGTCATCTTAAAAAGTAAAATTCAAAGAACTCTAATACCAACAATGATAATTGTACCAACCCAAGTAAGATAAAATTTCTAGTGAAAATAATGGGACAACCTCATTAGTGTGTCTAATCAAACAATAATTCTTGTCAATAAACCAATAGAACGATATTCATATTGAAACATTTTGTAAAAACCTCTGAGAAGGGGAATTTTGATCCAAATTTAAGAGGCTTGGTCTTTCTCAACTAGATGAAGGAAAAAAATCTCTCAAGTCCATAAAAGTTTGTAAGGAAGTCTCCATCATAGGATTTAAAAAATCAAGAATTAAATCCTAAGGAAACCAAGTAATAATTAAAAAAACTAGAAGATGTGATTGTAATTAAACAAACAACAAAACAAAAGCTTAGAGGGAGGGGTTGGGGAAGAAATTTTAAAGCTAGATTAAACAATTAAAGAATTCCATTACCTAAAAATAAAATGACAAGAATAATATTTTTATTTGGAACATAATTGGTTCGAAAACCTATGACATGAAAGTAATCATTAGGATGTTAATAAGCAATCAAAGAGGAATCAACATCCCCTTCTATAGGTAATTAAATCTATTAGCTCAAGGAGTTAGTTCAACTGATTGTCACCAATGTTGATGGTCATTTTGCTAGTTCTATGCTAGTAGGTGCCCAATTTGATCCCATGGGTTAGGTGCACCAGTATACAGTAATGGGTTTACCAGGGATGCCATCCATGAATGTGGAAGAAGCATCCCCTAAGTTTTCAAATGAGGTTTCCCTTAGAAAAAGAGGGTGATTAGATCCATTAGCTTTATTTTAAACATTGCTCTCAATTTCTTATGGGTTAAAGAAGTTTTTTCCTAACTTAACCCAAGGGAGAAGGGATTTATCCATTCTAATATATCTCACAATCATAATGAAGTTATTAGATTTGGAATCTCCCAATGCTAGAGATGTTTATGGTTTATCTACTGGAAAGATAATTGTGAGGCCCTTCATATGGTATATTTTATGCCTGACTTCACCTCTCTTTTACCCTATTTCCACTCCACTTGCACACTCATTTGTTAGTCATTTAATTATTTTATGATGAATTGGCTCTTAGGATTAACAAACAATGTTTTGGTTATTTTTCTATGAAATAGATTAGGATGTTTGATTAAGTTGCTTTCATTTTTAATATATGTGTCTAACCTATGCTATGAAGTGTAGGCACCTTCTTTAGGTTAACAATAAAATTCCTAGCCATTATGACATTGGGTGTGAAGGATCTTGAGCAGGAAATTTGACCATGTGGAGAATATCATGGTTCACGGGTGCCATTACTCTATTTTTCTATTTTTGGGAATTGTTGGAGTTGTTGGGGTCAGTTATTGTGTGTTTTCCACAAGAATGGTGTGTTTACTTTTCCGCAAGTATGGTGTGTTTGAGTTTCTGCAATGTCATTTCATTTATTAGATAGCAATGTAATTTCCTTATTATAGAGCATATTAAGAAACTAGTACAATCTAAGAATTTGTTCTAAGATAAAATGAACAACATATTATAAGAATATTGGAAACCCTGGTTGATAAGATTGCATAAGTGTTTCTGGTTAAATAGAAGATATATATAAACTCTGTCATTTTTGGCATCATTACTGGGGAGGTGTCAAGGGCACAATAGTATTTCTTGAACTAGTTTTAGATAAAATATGGTAAGGGGAAGAGCAAAGAGAAGATGTCTACTATACTCTTTGTAGGGTCTTGTACATAGTGTTTTGCATCCATATAATTGCATGAGTTATAACTAGAAGGTTTTTTTTTTGTGGTGCAGTAAGAGCCACCAACAGTATTAATATCATTTACATGAATTTTTGCGAGAGGAAGGAAGCATTGGTGAATGAGGATTCCACTAAAGAAGAGGATGCAGAAGCCTTCAAGCCTTCATCTAGATCAATTAACGGGTATGTGGTGAATCTTCATTATTTCCACCAGTAATATATATCATCTTGGGTTTATTGAATTTTTAGTTTAATTATATTCTTATCTTAGTCCACCCATGTTCACACCTTCCTATTGCATGTTTCCTTTACTTATGTTTTCTTCTTCCTCACTCTTTATTCCTCTCTCAATCCTCCGACCCTATTTCTTACTCTTTCTCTTCTTACCCTCTTCTTTTCTTCATTCTTCTTCAACACTAATTACTTCAACATCGATTCTTCAACCCTTGATTCTTCAACACTAATTACTTCAACTCTACACCTAGCCCTTTGATCCTAGGCATAATTAAAGATGCACTCTACTCAATGTTTTGACTCCTCGATCAACTATTTAAGCCAACATCATACAAGAATCACAATTCCATGAACAAAATGTGGAATCTATTTTAGGAATAGTGAGACACTGTGGATTCCATGATGGTTATGCCAGGATCTCACTATATCCATATCATATATAATGGGACACTTCATGTTCCCACGATGGTTATGTCAGGATCCCATTATCATTATATCACATTTTGAATGAGATATTTGATTTTATTCTTGCTTTAGGTATTTTTGCATAGGATCTTGTGAGGGTCATATCACACAACTTAGGAGTTGGGTATTTGTCATTTTTGGTATGTGGATACATCACTTTGAAAATTATGCACCTATAAAAATTCACACAAACCTAGGTCATCACTTGGAAGAAATAGCTTATTGAGTAGACTCTTGTGACACTTGGGATCACTGATCTCCTCAAGAACAAAGTTCGGAAAATAAATTTTCGGTAGGCTAAATGGATAGATATTTAAAACCTATTTCTAGGGTGTATTCTCCTATGAATCTAGTCTACAACCCAACTTGAATAATCTCATTCTGATTTTGTAAGAGAAAGTTATGTCCTAATTACTAACTCCCTATCCTAAATCTGCACTGATAAAAGTATGTTTCCTCGACTGTTCTTTGGTATACTTGACTTGTCAATTTTTTTTTGTTTCAAAACCTGTTTTTATTGGAGATACCTACATGAATCTACTTTAATATCCAAGCAAAATTAGGTCGATCTGTCATCAGACACAAAAGTTATACCAAAAATTGTGACAATTGGTCTAGGCTGAAAATTAAATACAATAATACCCCGCAACATGTTTCTCAGCATGTTTGACATATTGTTTTAAATCCATTTCAAAATATATTTATAGTAGGTATATCTCTATGAATTTACTTTAGTATGCCTTTGGAAATGCTTTAATTAGACATTGGATGAATAATTTACCGTGAAACACTGACGAGTAGTCTAGGTTAGCCACCACTCCTCATCAGGTAACAATGAAATTTTTAATGAATCCTTTAAGAGATCTATTTTATATTCATTATTTGCACTCATTTTGATATTTTATTGAAGGAATAAAGTCCTCATAACTCTTTTCCTATATAATCTCACCTTGTGTTGCATGCAAATATGCTAGTTTTTTTTTGTAGGTTAAGTGTTAGGTAACTAGAGAGGTAGTGGGGGCCCCAGAGGGCTCATAGTGATAATAGTAGAGGCCATTAAATGTAAGGTGGACTAGATCCACTATAGAATTAAATAAGGCCCACTATGGTAGTTAGTTATAATAAATGTAAGAGGACTTCTTAGAAGGTTCTGCTTATAGAATATTCCTCCTCTAGAATGTTCTTAGGTGGTTGGTAGCACTATATAAATGGGTTCAGGCAATGTAATGAGATACAAAGAATAATTATTGTATTTGGAGCGTGCAACTCATTAGGAGGTTTTCCCCTCAAAGAGGCAAATGAACAGGAGAGGATCCCTTCCATAATAGGATCTAGTGTATGGTGTTGCCTTACCTTAAGGGTTTTCACAATAATAAAGTGGAGATTTCTTATATATTGTTCTGTGGATATATTGTGGTATTTTTATATTAAATATTTGATACTTAACAATTGGTATCAGAGCACTTTCCTTGGAAGAAAGTGTGGGATTTTTTTTCTTTCTATTTTTGCATATTTTTCAGAGAAGAAAACGAGGGCCGCAACATTCTGGACAATTTCTGTAATTTTTTGTGCAGAATTTGCAAAAACTAGTTGTAGATATGAGTTCCTCTTGGAAAACAACCAATTAAAAAAACCCATCTAAAATAGAGTCTGAGAAGTGAAGTTATCGACATTCTAAAATCTACAAATTTTCAGGGTTTTTCATGGACGACCACACTATTTTTTTGATTTCTATAGCACCTAGGGATGAATTTTCCCCCAAAATTACATATCTGAGTTCCTCTCACAATTTCACCCAAATTCAAAAAAAAAATCGTCTGAATCAATGTTCCGAAAGTGAAGATATCGTTGATTTAAAATCAACCTTTTTTTTT
>JZKD02S1651764.1:18734-31424 GCA_000966675.3 Picea glauca
TATTTTAATAGATTTCTTTTGGTATATTATATGTGGTGTTTCCAATGGATTTTGGGTCTCAAATCCTCATGGAAGTTCTACGGAAGTTTGAAGCCTTCGAAAACCATCCGCAAGAGGGTCTACAAGATCTCAGAGACAATTTTCACAATATTCAAAGGTCCTTGGCTAGAATACATGAGAGATATATTATGGCAGACATCAAAGATGAATATAATCAAGAAGTGTGTGCTTGGTATGATTTTGATGACAATTGTGATGATTGGTATATGGATAGTTGTCATTTTTGGGATGAAAACCACTTTCATATTTTAGTTGATGACTCTACTCGACCTTCTATAGAGAACTTCAATGTAACAAATCAAGATCCAATTATGATTACCAATGTCCGTCCTGCATATTTTATAGTGGTATTATTCCTTCCAGATTCAACTACGACCCTTTCTCACTATGCAGATCCACATGACAAGTGTCAATCTTTGGAGCATCATTTTCAGTTGGATATTGGGTTCTGATATATTCCACGTGATTTACATGAACACTTGGACATTGGATACTAGTTTACAATGGTGGTTGGACTACTTCAACACAGTGGCTTTCATTTCTCCATGGGAACAGGGTTTTCTAGTCTACTTCAGCACTATGGTCCACACTTATCCAAGGGACTCTGGTATATGGTTGTACACCCTCATAACAAGCATTGGGGACAATGCTTTCATAAGGGGGATGAAATGTTAGGTAGATAGAGAGGTAGTGGGGGCGGGGGCGGAGGGCCCATAATGATAATAGTAGAGGCCATTCAATGTAAGGTGTAATAGGTCCACTATAGTATTAAATAAATCCCACTATGGTAGTTAGATATAATAAATGTAAGAAGACTTCTTAGAAGTTTCTGCTTCTATAAGATTCCTCCTCTAGAATGTTCTTAGGTGGTTGGTAGCACTATATAAAGAGGTTCAAGCAATGTAATGAGATTTGAAGAAGTATTATATTTGGAGCGTGTAGCTCATTAGGAGGTTTCCCCCTCGAAGAGGCAAGTGAACATGAGAGTATCCCTTCCATAATAGGATCTATTGTATGGTGTTTCCCTACCTTAAGGGTTTTCATAATAATAAAGTGAAGATTTCTTCTATATTATTCTGTGGATATATTGTGGTATTTTTGTATTCAGTCTTTGGTACTTAACACAAAGAAGGATCATGAAAGTCAATCCATGAAAAAGTGATTTTTGAAGGAAAAATTTCATGAAATGGGCATATCAACAAGATGTGCAAACAAGTGTGCTATTATGTAATTTTGATTCCTTGGATGAACCATGTCCAAAGACCAAGTTCCTAGGAACATGTTGCAAATTTTTTCAAGCTAGTGATCTACAACACAAGGGCATCCCATTGCTATCCTACAAAAGACCATTCAAGAAGACTTAATGATTCATAATTCTCATCCACCTTTATCAAGGACACCATCAACAACAGGAGTAGAAGGAAACCAACATAAGAAAAAGAAGCAGTTGGTATATATGGACGAGCCAAGGAAACTTGTTCAAAAGATTGGGAAGCATTTCTACAATATCATGGTTGCTCATTAGCAGATGGCTCTATCTCAGGGAAAGAAAGGAATATTGGCATCAATTAACTGCCATCATTTGATGTATGAGTTGCAATTTTCATTTTAGTAGATTGGTTTAACCATTATAAGAATACTTACTATTCAATGGAAACCACAATATCATAAGCAACAACTTGACAATGACAAAAACAACTTGAACAAAATAATCATATATTTTTTGATGAGAAGATTTTCATTCAATCCCTCTATTATCAAATTCCTTCAAGTTAGTTTTCTTGGAGTTGAGGTTTCCAGAGCACTATCCTCCTGAAATTATCATCTCAATAGAAAAATAGAGGTATGATTTGACCAATTGCAGAATTTTTGAGAAGCTATATGACAGCTTACATGAGGTCATGCAAACACATTGGCAGGGGGGGGGGGAGATTCTCCATAAATTCCAATATGGAGAAACCATGATTTCCTTGGAGGCATACACATAAATTAGACATGTTGCTTGAAGATTTCCAAGGGAGCAAGATATTTTTAACTCTATAGTCTCTTGATCCTCTTGGAGAATTTTTCTTTGAAGGACTTATGTACTATGTTGTGAATATTACAACTACCAGGGTAAATACAACATGATAATTTTCATAAAAGAATAATTTTGCATTGATTTCCTGATCATTTTCCTTAATGTTCTAGGTTGAAGGATCATTTGAGCATGAAAATTTGTAGCAAGGAAGGTCAAAATTACAAAAGATTTGAGGATCAAATCTGTCAAAAGGATATGTAGAAGAAACTCAAGAAAAAATGGAGGTAACTTTCAAACTAAGTTAGTTTGTAACTTCTTTGGAGCCAATACTCGTCTTGACGATAGTTGTATTTCAAATCTTGACCTCCACCTTGCTCTTACAAATTTCCATTGAGTATGGACCTACTCAATTTCTTTGACATTGCCTATATTGTGCCTCATATGGTTTTATGGATAGCGAGCTATCTCTCTATCTTGTTTTATGGAAATTGTAAAAACTTGTGAAAACTACTTTTGATGAAGTCTCGTATATAATTGCAAAACCACCCTTTGTGTGTAAATACATATTTTGTACCCTATGCTCTATTTTGATACTCTACCCCTCTAAGAACTTTATACATTTTGCATCATAATCCTCTGCCTATATAAGTTTTGGAGTCTCATAAGTGACATAGTGCCAAGTCCAATATCAAGAGTTATCTCGTCAAAAATCATAATCATATGCTCGTTGTTTTTACAATCACATATTGTCTTCTCCTCCAAACAAGCCAAAAAGACTTAAACTGTTCTTGGTGAAAGAGTCATAATAAACCCATTGCTTGAGTTGTCTCTTAATATAACCTAAGCTTTGCATCCACACATAACCCAAGCAATCTCATTTGAGACTACATTGGATATCAAGACAATTGTTTGGATTAAAAATAAGTGATCCCTGTGAGAATTCTTGAAGAATATTTTTTCCAAAAAAATAAAAAATAAAAATAAAAGTGTATATATGTATGGATAGTAAGATGGGTTTATACAGTTTCAAGTTTTGAATATGTATTATATTCCTGTGGTAACCTTCATTTTTTGTGACATAATTTGAAGAAGTATTCTAAAAAATATTATGGTCTTAGCCTTTGAAGTTTTAAAAAGACTCAACTTCTTCTCCAAGCTTCAAATTGGATCTACTTGAAAAATTTGTATAGCTACAGAAACTGTCTACAAGTCATGAGCCTTCAAAATTGTGTTGCAAGTTTGTATGAAGGAATTGCAAAAAATTTCAAAAAGGGCCATTTCAAGTTTGCCAAAAAAAACATTGCAAAATTCATTACCATTGTTGAGCATCCAGATAACTCATTGGCATTTCAAATCGACACCTACGAGAGTTATGAGCCATTTGTATTGAAGGTTAAAATTTTAAATTTGAATGAAAAAATATGGGCTGTTGGATATCAAGATTTTATTTCATTAAGACAAAAGTGTGAGCTACAAACATCTACACTATGATTTAATTTGGGTATGACACATTTTAAAAGCTTCAAACCCGTATTTCCATTCTTCTCTGAGTTTCCATGAGATATTTTCCACCTAAAATTTTAGTCTCAGTCTTTGGAATATTTTGAATCCAACATTATTACTTGTGAAAAGCATTGCAAATATTTAAGTTATGTGTTAATATGTTGACATGTGAAAATCATTGCAAATATTTAAGTTATGTGTTAATATGTTGACATGTGAAAATCATTGCAAATATTTAAGTTATGTGTTAATATGTTGACATGTGAAAAGCATTGCAAAGTTATGTATTGGTGAAACCAAAAGATAAAGGAATTTGGTACCATACACGGGCATCAAGACTTCTGTTGAAAAACTTATGCATGTAGGTAAATTTAAAAATTTACAGCATACAACCAACATACCAATACATCTTGCATATATCAAGATCACTGAAAGTGAGACAATCACAGAGAGAACACAAGTATACCCTGGGAAACCCTCTTGGGGTAGAAAACCCAACCAAAACTTCTCTTTAGATTCTTCAACAAAGTACAATACYAGTACAAGACTTTAGAGTAAATAGCTAGGACTCAGAGGGCTGAAGCAATACCTCTATTTCAACACTTACAAACTTCACAAATAGCTGAACTAACACTTATAGTAACAACTTGACAAACTCACCAAAAGTTAACTGGCATTCCTTCTTGCTGTAGTAGAGTTATGGAAACTTTAACATAGTATTTGTAGTAGCCTTGTATCAACAAGGGACAACAGAAGACTCCAACAACTAGCATCCATATACTAACAAAAAATACTTCAGCAAATAGATCCCTTGCCTCAACAGAAGACTCCAGTAAAACAAATATATGTAAATGGTAAGTGAATGCCCCTTTTTATAGGTTGTTTTGGCTGCCCTAAGAAACCCCCTAAGAATGTATGATAGTTGTATAACAACTATCATACTTTACCCCCTTTGGCTGCCAAGAGTCACCTCCTAAAGTTCCCAAGAGCCACCTCTTAAAGTTCCCAAGATCCACCTCCTAATTCTCCCAAAGGTCACTTACTTTGTCTCTTCTAGAGGCCGCCCTAAACATCTGTCTTAGGATTGTATGACAGCTATTATACAACTATCATACCACAACCCTAAGCAACCCCCCTAAGCTGGCCACTCCAACCATCCTAAGCAACTCTCTTAAGCAACCTCCCTAAGCTAGACACTACAACCTCCCTAAGTAGCCCTCTTAGAGGTGCTATGAGGATGACACATGGCATATGGTTGTCTTGGCATAAGGTTGACACTTGTCATGTGTTTGATGCTTGACATAAAGTTAATACTATATCAAAACTTTATTTACATGGTTAGTTACAATAGGGAAAATAGCTTCCAAAGATATATAATTCAACACTCCCTCTTAGCAAGGAAGGTATTTTCCACGTACCAACTGTTACATTCATTTGTCTTTACTTGGCTATTGACTTGTTGATCCATGTAGAATCTATTCATCAAGAGAAGTTTTGTATCCATAGCTAGCATTGGGATCAATAACATCTCTGGTGAGCACACTACTGTCATTACAGGATTTTATTCACTCAGTTCACCAAGAACCGTCCTACTAGCCATATGCTAGAGGAAGCTATACAGTTCTCCAAGAACTGTCTTACTCAGTGCCAATCCTTTTTCATACTGGATGAGTAATCTTAGAGCCATTCCTTTTTCATACTGGATAAGAATAAAATAGAATAACCCACATCCTACCTGTAAATGACTTGCCCCGCTACTGTCACCAAAATCCCATATGCAGCTCTTTACTCCCTCTTACGAGGGACTAGTCCAAGTTTGTATTTGAAGTACTCAAACTTCACCTTTGGCAGAGGTTTGGTTAGCACATCTCCAACCTGCTCATTGGTAGCCACATAATGAAGCTTCACTGCTCCCTTTTATACCACATCATGGATAAAATGATTCTTGATTCCAATATGCTTTGATTTGTCATGAAACACAGGGTTCACTGACAACTTTATGCAACTTTGATTGTCACAACAAATACTAGTATCATCTAACTCAATATCAAATAATCCTGAAAGTAATTTCTGTAGCCATAAAACTTCAGTACATGCTAAACATGCTGCCATATATTCTGCCTCAGTTGTACTGAGCACAACACTAGTTTGCTTCCTGCTAAACCATGAGATCATACCTGATCCCAAACTAAAACAACATCCTGAAGTACTCTTATGATCTGTGACACTACCAACCCAATCTGAATTAGAGTATCCCTGTAGTCTGAACTCACAATCTACACCATACTTGATACCATACTCAATGGTATCTTTCAAGTATCTTATCACATGTTTTTTTGCGATCAAATGAACATGTCTGAGTTCAACCATATACTGACTTAAAGTGTTCACAACAAAACATATGTCTGGCCTTGTATTTGTTAAATACATCAACGAACCAATCATTTTCCTATACAAAGTGGCATCCACTATATTTGATGAAGTATCACATAATAACTTTGGATTTGTCATCATAGGTGTAGTCATGGATTTACAATCCATCATTCCAAATCTCTGTAGAATTTCCACAACATATTTTCCTTGACTAAGACAAATCTCACCTGGATTCTGCCACACTTCCAGACCTAGGAAATGGTGCATCTGGCCCAGATATTTCATTTTGAATTCTGAAGCAAGCTTCTTCTTGCAATCGGTGATGAGTTTTTCATTTCCTGTTAGAAACAGATCATCCACATACAATAGTAAGATCAATTGATCATCATTCTCAATCTTGTAGTAGAGATTGGAATCTTCTTTACTCTTGATAAATCCCAAGCTCATCAGAAAATGATCAAGTCTTCCATACCATGTCCTGGGTGCTTTCTTCAAGCCATACAAGGCTTTCTTTAATCTGCACACATTTGTCTGACTGTCATGTGTCTCAAATCCTTGTGGCTGCTCCACTTACACTTCCTCTTCTATCACACCATTCATAAAAACAATATTTATATCCATCTGATGTAGTTTCCATCCCATCTTTGCAGCTATAGCCATAGTAGCTCTAATGGAAGTGTATCTTTCCACAGGAGCAAAGGTTTATTCGTAATCTATTCCCTCTTTCTGAGAGAACCCACGAGCTACAAAACTTGCTTTGAATTTCTCAATACTACCATCCGCAGCATGCTTGATTTTGTATAACCATTTAGATGTTACCACAAATTTTTCTTTTGGTCTCGGAACTATGTCCCAAACATCATTTTTCATAATTGATTGATATTCTTCAATCATGGCATCCTGCCACACTTTCTTCTCAACGAATTCTTCATAGCCGGAAGGTTCTACATTAATGATGTTAGACACAAGTGCAACATGGAATATAATCGAGGTCTTTTACTTTCTCTGAAAGTATTATTTGGGGCACCATAGCTTTCTACATCTTGAATGAGTTCATGAGACCAACCTGGCTTTCTTTGATATGTAATCACTTATGTGGGTGAATCAACAGGTTTATGAGGCTCCATCATATCATGATTCTCAGGTAAAAGCTCTTCTTTTTATGTATTTGGCACTTTAGAAGCTGTAGGTTCCTCATCATATACCTCATCTACATGATTTCTCTTTGATTTGCAGAAAGCTGCATCTTCATCAAAGATAAAATCTCTGCATCCGACAAATATACCTTTCTTACTTGAAGGATCCAAATTTATCCTTTTGTCCTTGGGAATACGAATATACACTGGACAACCAAATATCCTTAGGTGACTAACCTCTGGAACTTTTCCAGAAAACACTTCTTCTGGAGTTTTATTTTCAAGAAATTTATGAGGACTTATGTTCTGTACATATACAACATTCCTTGTTGCTTCTGCCCAAAGGTACATTGATAAGTCCTGATCATGAATCATGGATTTAACTGCTTCCATAACTGATCGATTCTTTATTTCTGCAACACCATTTTGCTGAGGATTGTATGGAGTAGAAAGATCCCTCTTAATCCCAAATTATCTACAGAATTCTGTGAATTCACCAGATGTGAATTTTCCTCCGTTATCAGATCTTAAAACCTTTATTTTTCTCTCGGAAATATTTTCAACAAGAGATTTAAATTCCTTAAACTTACTAAAGACTTCATATTTATTCTTTAAGAAATAAATCCAAGTTTTGCGAGAAAAGTCATCAATAAAAGAAACATAGTAAACATACCCACTGAGTGAAGTGGCNACTCCTTGAACAGATTCCTCTTATGAAAGAGTCCCATGACTTCGAAAGTCCATTCAAAGTAGTCATTACTAACTCAACTTATTCAATTGAGTCATCGATAGCTATAATTTGTTCATTAATATGAGAAATTCTTGCAAAGAAGGCATGAATAGATTCAAACTTCTGCATCTTTACATTTTTGAGTTGAGTCCTCAAAGCCATCTTTCTGTTTATGTTCCTTCCTTCATATAGACTAGATAGAGCATCAAACATCTCTTTTGGAGTCTTCAAGGATGATACATGAGGAATAAGATGGTCTTTTATAGAATCTGCAATTATTCTCTTTTCCCTTATCAGATTCTTCCTGTACTTTCCTTTAGCTTCTTCTTCCTCAGGTTCTGCAACCTCTTCCATAATCTGATAAGTCATTTTCTTCCAGAACAAGGGATATTTTGTACTTCCATGCTCTGAAGTTATCAGGTCCCTCAAGTTTCTCATCAAGCTTAGTGCTTGACATCATCTTGTCCTTGTTTTTGACTTCCTTCAAAAACTGAAATACTGTAGTCTCATTCACAAATCTAATAACTCTATGTAGAATTGGCTTCTTTCAGGGAAGCTCTGATACCATGTTGAAAAACTAATGCATGTAGGTAAATTTAAAAATTTACAGCATACAACCAACATACCAATATATCTTGCATAAATCAATATCACTAAAAGTGAGACAATCACAGAGAGAACACAAGTATACCCTGGGGAACCCTCTTGGGGTAGAAAACCCAGCCAAAACCTCTCTTTATATTCTTCAACAAAGTAAAATACCAGTACAATACTTTAGAGTAACTAGCTAGGACTTAGAGGGCTAAAGCAATACCTCTGTTTCAACACTTACAAACTTCACAAATAGCTGAACTAACACTTATAGTAACAACTTGACAAACTCACCAAAAGATAAATGACTTTCCTTCTTGTTGTAGTAGAGTTATGGCAGCATTAACATAGTATTTGTTGCAGTCTTATATCAACAAGGAACAATAGAATACTCCAACAACTAGCAACCATATACCAGCATAAAATACTTCATCAAATAGATGCCTTGCCTCAATAGAAGACTCCAGCAAAACAAAGATATGTAAATGGTAAGTGAATGCCCCTTTTTATAGGTTGGTTTGGCTGCCCTAAGCAACCCCCTAAGAATGTATGACAATTGTATAACAATTGTCATACTTTCCCTCCTTTGGCTGCCAAGAGTCACGTCCTAATGTTCCCAAGAGCCACCTCTTAAAGTTCCCAAGAGCCACCTCATAATGCTCCCAAAGGTCTCTTACTTTGTCTCTTCTAGAGGCTGCCCTAAACAACTATCTTAGGATTGTATGACAGTTGTTATACAACTGTCATACCACCACCCTAAGCAACCCCCCTAAGCTGGCCACTCCAACCATCCTAAGCAGCCCTCTTAAGCAACCTCCCTAAGCTAGCCACTACAACCTCCCTAAGAAACCCTCTTAGAGGTGATATGAGGTTGACACATGGCATATGGTTGTCTTGGCATAAGGTTGACACTTGTCATGTGTTTGATGCTTGACATAAAGTTAACACTATATCAAAACTTTATTTACATGGTTAGTTACAATAGGGAAAATATCTTCCAAAGCTATATAATTCAACAACTTCAACATATTGAATTATTATGAGCTACATGTGTTAAAAGGAGGGATGCAAATGCAAAAACGTGAGCTACATGTGTTAAAAGGAGGGATGCAAATGCAAAAATAGGAGCTACAAGTGTTAAAAAAAAGGGCAGCAAATACAAAAACGTGAGCTACAAGTGTTAAAAAAAATGGGGGTTACAAATGAAATTTTTGTAAAAGATACAACAACCATTATTAAAAGCTGAAAATGACATTCTTGTAAAAGATGGAGTAAAAGCTAAAAATGACATTCTTGTAAAAGNACTCCTTGAACAGATTCCTCTTATGAAAGAGTCCCATGACTTCGAAAGTCCATTCAAAGTAGTCATTACTAACTCAACTTATTCAATTGAGTCATCGATAGCTATAATTTGTTCATTAATATGAGAAATTCTTGCAAAGAAGGCATGAATAGATTCAAACTTCTGCATCTTTACATTTTTGAGTTGAGTCCTCAAAGCCATCTTTCTGTTTATGTTCCTTCCTTCATATAGACTAGATAGAGCATCAAACATCTCTTTTGGAGTCTTCAAGGATGATACATGAGGAATAAGATGGTCTTTTATAGAATCTGCAATTATTCTCTTTTCCCTTATCAGATTCTTCCTGTACTTTCCTTTAGCTTCTTCTTCCTCAGGTTCTGCAACCTCTTCCATAATCTGATAAGTCATTTTCTTCCAGAACAAGGGATATTTTGTACTTCCATGCTCTGAAGTTATCAGGTCCCTCAAGTTTCTCATCAAGCTTAGTGCTTGACATCATCTTGTCCTTGTTTTTGACTTCCTTCAAAAACTGAAATACTGTAGTCTCATTCACAAATCTAATAACTCTATGTAGAATTGGCTTCTTTCAGGGAAGCTCTGATACCATGTTGAAAAACTGATGCATGTAGGTAAATTTAAAAATTTACAGCATACAACCAACATACCAATATATCTTGCATATATCAATATCACTGAAAGTGAGACAATCACAGAGAGAACACAAGTATACCCTGGGGAACCCTCTTGGGGTAGAAAACCCAGCCAAAACCTCTCTTTATATTCTTCAAAAAAGTAAAATACCAGTACAATACTTTAGAGTAACTAGCTAGGACTTAGAGGGCTAAAACAATACCTCTGTTTCAACACTTACAAACTTCACAAATAGTTGAACTAACACTTATAGTAACAACTTGACAAACTCACCAAAAGATAACTGACTTTCCTTCTTGTTGTAGTAGAGTTATGGCAGCTTTAACATAGTATTTGTTGCAGTCTTGTATCAACAAGGAACAATAGAATACTCCAACAAATAGAAACCATATACCAGCATAAAATACTTCATCAAATAGATGCCTTGCCTCAATAGAAGACTCCAGAAAAACAAATATATGTAAATGGTAAGTGAATGCCCCTTTTTATAGGTTGGTTTGGCTGCCCTAAGCAACCCCCTAAGAATGTATGACAACTGTATAACAATTTTCATACTTTCCCTCCTTTGGCTGCCAAGAGTCACGTCCTAAAGTTCCCAAGAGCCACCTCTTAAAGTTCCCAAGAGCCACCTCCTAATGCTCCCAAAGGTCTCTTACTTTGTCTCTTCTAGAGGCTTCCCTAAACAATTATCTTAGGATTGTATGACAGTTGTTATACAACTGTCATACCACCACCCTAAGCAACCTCCCTAAGCTGGCCACTCCAACCATCCTAAGCAGCCCTCTTAAGCAACCTCCCTAAGCTAGCCACTACAACCTCCCTAAGAAACCCTCTTAGAGGTGATATGAGGTTGACACATGGCATATGGTTGTCTTGGCATAAGGTTGACACTTGTCATGTGTTTGATGCTTGACATAAAGTTAACACTATATCAAAACTTTATTTACATGGTTAGTTACAATAGGGAAAATATCTTCCAAAGCTATATAATTCAACAACTTCAACATATTGAATTATTATGAGCTACATGTGTTAAAAGGAGGGATGCAAATGCAAAAACGTGAGCTACATGTGTTAAAAGGAGGGATGCAAATGCAAAAATAGGAGCTACAAGTGTTAAAAAAAAGGGCAGCAAATACAAAAACGTGAGCTACAAGTGTTAAAAAAAATGGGGGTTACAAATGAAATTTTTGTAAAAGATACAACAACCATTATTAAAAGCTGAAAATGACATTCTTGTAAAAGATGGAGTAAAAGCTAAAAATGACATTCTTGTAAAAGATACAACAATCATCTTTGGAGAGATACAATTTTGGAACTGTGTTTTTTTTTCAAGAAGCTCTGAAAGTGGAGTTGTGAGTCTCTATGAGTTTTCCAAACATCAATTATTTTTGCAAGATAAAAGATGCCCCCATTTTGCTATGAGTCTTTCAAGACCATTAAGTTGTAACCTGCCAATTTCTTTCCCATACCCTATCTCTATTTTTAAAAAACCACGATTCAAGCCACTTGGAAGTGGAAAGAATGATCATTGACATATCCATGCATGTATTAAGTCAAAGTTGAAGCTAGATTCAAGTTAGAAGAATAAATTCAAATGCAAGTTGTATTCTAGAGAGTATTTTCATATGTTAGATCGTGGTCATAATTTGTGCAAATTAATTGCTTGGACATGGTTGTGTAATAAAATGTACAAACCTCAATTCCCTTTTCTAAGGATCGATTTGAATTTTTCTCTTGGGTTGGATCATGGATCCAAAACTGCCAAGTATAATTACCCACCATTTCTTCAACAACTTTCTTGTTGAAGTAATGTAACTGCAAAGTGTATTCTAATTATTATTGTTGTATTATTCATTAGATCAATCCCTTATTGTGGATTGATCATGTCGGCTATTGTAAAAGACCAAATCCCCTTTTGTAGATTGGTCAAAACATAATTGTAATAGGCAGAATAAGAAGTCGGCCCCAGAATATATTAAAGGTGGTTATAACCACCCAGAAGAAGAAGTCGGACTTGCCAATGAAGAGACACCTCCATCCACACATGCCAGAGTTGTATAAATAAGGAGGCTAGCGCCTCATTTAGATACACACTCACTTGTTCATTGAGAAGCAAGTTTCGGAGCTGCAGTTGGAGAGAGAGAGAGAGAGAGAGAGAGAGAGAGAGAGAGAGAGAGAGAGAGAGAGAGAGAGAGAGACGCATTTGAGGAATTTCTATATTTGTTTGAGTTATCTCTTGGCATTGTATTGGCTATCTATAATAAGGAAGTTTTGCTGGGTTTTCTCCCCCATGAGGGTTTCCCAGGATAAATGATGTGTC
>JZKD02S1651764.1:31434-79259 GCA_000966675.3 Picea glauca
TTATGTTTCAATAGATCTGAGGCTTCGGGGAAAATATTTTCGAAGATTTCAGTGAGGATTTGAAACTCTCGAACCTCGAAGATTTGAAGTAAATCGTAGCCATCTGATTTAGAAGGAAACGTGGTAGAGACCCGTGAACTTCAGGTGAAAGCACTCCAGGAGGAAGCGAATACTGAGAGTTGAAACTCCCAAAGCCCGAAGAGCGAATTGAATTATAGTCGTCGATCTATGAGGGACATGCGTCGACAGATTGTCGTATTCGGGTGAAATCACTCCGGGAGAAAGTGAATATTGAGAGTTGAAACTCTTGAAACCCAAAGATCCAAAGTGAACCATAGTCGTCGATTTGTGAGGAACATGCGTCGACGGATCGTCAACTTTGGGTGTAAGTATTGTAGAGGAATCGAGAGTTGAGAGTTGAAACTCCTGAAACCCGAAGGACGAAATCAATCATAGCCATCGATTTGGAAGGAGGGAAAGTGTCGATAGATCATGGGGATCTGGGAGTGCATGTGAAAGGAGGAGAAGTGCCATTGATTGATAGTTGACCAAGGCAGAAGGAGGATAGATCTTAGTCGTCGATCAAGAATCACCACCTAAGATCACGAGATCAATGGTCACACTTAATTGCAGGGACATAGAGTGATCGGACTTTAAAAATCCCACAGTGAGTAGCAACCTAAACCACAGTACTACCAAAGGGGTACATGGCAACTAGTAGTGAATTGCGGGGAGAAAATCAGTGTGGTCTCAAACCACTCTTGGCCACCTCGCAATCATGTGTTTACATGAGGGAACAAACTGAGGTCATATGTTGTTAATGAATGCAGTTATAGGAGACATCCTACAGCTTACTAACCTGTGAGGCATGGAATATAGAAGCTATGTGAAGTCTTAGTCTCAGCTTATAAACCTGAGAGAAATCCCCTAATAAAGGGCTTGTGGTTCCAACCTGGGACAGGGGCTAGGAATGTATATAGCCTCCTCCATGACGTGAGAGAGAAGAACTCCAGATGATTATCCATTGTAAGAGTGATCTGTTGAGTTAGGGAAATCCTGAAAAGTGTTGGGCACATCATCATGAGAATAAGAACGAAGATGATGTGATGGTCTCCTTTGAACAATGACAGAGTTGATGAGAAGACTCCATATGATCCTCCTGTTGGTGGCAGTGGAAAAGCAGATTTGCAATGCAAGATGTGACTATGGTTGAGCATAATTGCGTGTGTGAGGACCTAGCTCATCTATGAAATGCAGTGACTCAGATCTATGGCATCCCTATGGATGTGGCCCCTAGTGGATGAGAACTAGTGGGTNAAAATAAGATGACGTCAAAGCAAGGAAAATAATCATCTACTCAGTAATATATCATCTCTTGCCCCAGATTGCAAATCTGAAGACTGCCTATGATATATACAAAACACTAAAAGGAATGTTTGAAAGTGACAACACTCCTAGAGCCCTCGCCTTGAGAAGTTAACTCCAAAGTACTAAGATGACGAAAGATGACACAGTTGCACTTTTCTTCATGAAGTTATCAGAAGTTAAAGAACAACTAGAGACAATTAGAGAAAAACATGTCTGATAGATAACTTGTCTTAACTACTCTTCAGAATCTTCCAAAATCATGGGAGCCCTTCCTTCAAAGCATCATTGGAAGAGAAACTCTACTAACATTTGAGCGAATATGGATATATTGTACTCAAGAAGAACTAAGAATTAGAAATAGAGGAGTGGAATATGACTCAGAAGAAAATCATGCTCTTGCACTTCATACCAGAAAAGGAGGAAAATTCAAAAGAAACTTCAGGCAAACATTTAAAGAAGAAAAGCCTTCATATCAAAGAAGAGATCTCTCAAAAGTTCAATGCTACATATGTGACAAGTATGGACATGTTGCTAAATATTGTCCAACAATAAAGAAGGGAAAACAATACACCACCACTGCCGACGTTGATCCCGATCCACCTCAAGAAAATGAAGAAAGAAGAAACGAGAAGTATTTTATCTAAAGAAGAACGTTGCTACAAATAGGTAAAGTCTTTCTGTTCTAAATCTTACATTTAATTGCATGTTTCTTAAAATAAAAGAAGAATATCAGTCCTTATAAAAGAGATTTCAAAAATTGGACCATTATCCCTGGTACGAGAGTCCAAAACCTTGTCCCTTGTACAAATAACAAAGAAGAAACATTATTCTTGAAAGAAGGATACAATGAATCTTCAAAGACATTCCAGATCGACATCTCTGGTCAGAAACAAATTAAGACAAGTAGAAATGTTGTCTTTAAAGAAGAGATAATCTTTCAAAGATCCAAAGAATCTCAGATGGAGATTGACAATAAGACTATACCTTCTCCCCCTTCAACAGTTCAGAGGGAGAAATACATTATTCCAGTTGCTCCAATTGATATATTCAGAGATATTTCAGTAGGGCATAAAAGGCCTACCTATTCTCACCCTGCTAGAGGTAGAGAGACATATGATTTTCTCAAGGCACATTCTGAGAAAGAAAAAAGAGATTTTTTCGAGCTATCCCTCAGTTATGAGCCACTGCATTGATGTTGAGACTCTTTGTCTTAGAGAAACAACAAGACAACCCATGTGGAAAGATGCCATAACAAAAGAATACCAGTACATCTTAAAGAATGATGCATAAGATATTATTCAGGGACCAGAAAGAGAAGTCTGTGGTAACTTCCAAGTAGATCTATAAGATCAATCATGCAGCTGATGGAAGTGTCGAGAAATATAGAACGATACCTATAGCTAGAGGTTTCTCATAAACAAAGAGATTTTTCTATGATGAGACACTTGACCCAGTGAACCCAATACACTTCCATCCGTACTACCATCCATGAGTTGGAAACTATAACAGATAGATAGATTCTTGATGAGTTTCAACAAGAGTATTGTTGATCCAAACCTATATAGTGTTGGTGACGAGAACCTGATCCTGATGACTTATTCAGAAAGCGTTGTTGTTGGATACAAGTAATCCTTGACTTCTGAAATCGAGATGAAGAATACGAGTATGATACACTACTTCTTGGGACAATAAGTATGACAGAATGCAAATCCACCTTGATGGATTTAAATAAGAATATTGATGTTGATTCAAGACGAGAACAATCCATAGTTGATTGGATCACTGATGTATTCGGTCAAACACCAGACTTGATTCATGCCGATTCAGATTGAGCAGAAAGTATAGTGGACTGAAAGAGAAATTCCTATTGATGTTCTACCTTGAAATCTTCCATGATTTCCCAGTGCAGTAGGAAACATAACTTTGTAGCCTTAAGTGCACCAGAGATAGAGTATATGTATATAGTAGTGAGTATGCAAATCAATGTGGCTTCACATACTTCCGACAGATCTACTTGACCATGAGGTAGATCCTACGTTGATGACAGAGAGCCATATATGAAGCTTCTTACAGAATAGCTTCCTCATGGTTTATCACACAGAGAGATAAAATTTTCTTATATCAGAGATATGATGCAGAAGAAAATTGTATACTTGCAGTACCCAAGTAGGCTGCAAACTTCTACACCAAACATTTACTTGGTGAAGAAACTCCTTTTGAGTTAAGAGGGAGTATGGATGACCATTGAACAAAAACAAAAGAGTACATCGATATGAGACTTGGCTTGATGGAGAATGCCTCCCTAGCTAAGATGGAGTGTTGATGAATGCAACTATAGGAGATATCCTCCAGCTTACAAACCTGTGGGATGTGGAATATAGAAGACATGTGAAGTCTTACTCTCAACTTACAAAACTGAGAGAAATCCCCTAATAAAGGGTTCGTGGTTCCATCCTGGGACAGAGGCTAGGAATGTATATGGCCTCCTTCATGAAGTGAGAGAGAAGAAATCCAGATCATTATATGATGTTAGAGCGATCTATTGAGTTAGGACGTTCCTGTGGCTGAGCACAAGGTGAACGTGGGAAATTCCGAAAAGCGTTGGGCATATCATCATGAGAATAAGAATGAAGATGATGTGATGGGCTCCTTTGAACAACAACAAAGTTGATGAGAAGACTCCAAATGATCCTCTTGTTGGTGGCCGTGGGAAAGCAGATCTGTAGAGCAAGATGTGCCTATGGACGAGCATAGGTGAATGTGTGAGGACCTAGTTCATCTGTGTGATGCAGTGAATTGGGTCCATGGCATCCCTATGGATGTGGCCCCTAGTGGATGAGAACTAGTGGGTGTATCAGATCCTTTGCTATATATTGTTCAAGAGTCAGACCTACCTGTAACCCTAGTTGTTGTGTAAAGGGTACAGGTCGACCCTATCTTATTGTGTCTAAAGATAAACTATAAAAGATAATTAATAGTAATATTAATATTAATTATTATAATAAAAAATAATTAATATGTCTAAGTGAAGTCGGCCCTATTGTGCCAATGGACACTTCAGTTGATAGGACAAGTCTAATATAAGTAAGAGGAAATCTTTCATTTGTAGACACACACACACACTTGTGAGTTTTGGAAATTTCAGCAAGTACACTTCTTGGTTAAAAGTTGCACACCTCTCTTGGGCGCTAGGGTTTCTAGGTTTTTGTGCACCCTCTTGTGTACTAGGATATTCTTGGTGAAAAGGTATTTCTATTGAAGAGTATAGCAAAGGATTTGGCCGGGTTTTTCTCCCTTGTTTGAGAAGGGTTTCCCAGGATATATCTTGTGTTCTTGTGCATGGTGCTTCTTCATGTGATCTTGGTTGCTGCAACATTTATGGTTATGGTTAATTGTTAAAATGGAATGAACTTCATGCTTAACCTAATGCTATGAAAACTTAAACGCTTTCAACCTGATTGCCTGAATCATTGGCTAGAATGTTCTTTTTCTTTTCATCCTTCTCATGATTCTTTGGGTTCAATCTTGGATGTAGTTTCCAACATTTTTCCTCGATGTGGTCATCAATGTTGCAATGATTGAAATGGTTGCTAGGATATTTCATCTATTGAGCACTAGTTGTTGTTTTCTTGTATTTTCCCCCTTTCCATTTCTTCTTCCCCTCCTTGGAAGCTTCCTGGTGCTCTTTATGCTTTGAACCACTTGGTTTCCCCTTCTTTTGGCCTATGTTTTCTAGGTATTGTGCCTATACACATGCCTCATCCACCATCCTCATCTTGAATAAGATCACCTGATTTCATAGATGAATGTGTAAACCACCTAGATACTTGAGGAGTACATCTGGGTTCTTAGGAGAGATACCCAACATGATGGCCATATTTTTTGAACTCAATGGTGTACTCTTGTACACTTTTCCCCTGCCTCTACCTGAAGTAGTGCCACGAGATCCATTGGTCCTCTACAAACCAAATAGGGTAAAATTGGGACTTATTGAGAGTTTTGAAGTCCTCCCACCTAGTTACTGGTAGATCACCCTCCAACCTAAGTGTTTCTGTATGGATTTCCCACCAGGTTAAAGCATGGCCCTCTAACTTCAATCTAGCAAATGAAAGATTCTTCTCCTGATCTATATGGTGAATGATAAAATGAAATTCTAGTTGTTGAAACCAACGATTTATTTTTAATGCATTGATCTCATCTTGATATGGCTTTATGTCCACTTTCACTTCCATATTGAATAGGGATTGTGAAGGGTTCACGACACTCGAACTTCGCTTCTCTTTTTTGGATTCTTGCTGCGATTCATTTTCTTCATAATCTTCCAATTTACCCTCTAATCCGTCCTCTAAGTTAGAGCCTCCATCATCTTTGAACGATCCAAGCTTGCTTGCTAGAGCTACCATGAAGAGGTTCATATTGTGACTGATGTCAGAAACTTGTGCTTCCAACCGCTCAAATCTATGTTCTGTTGGATATCGAGGGTTATTATGAATAAAATCGTTTTCCATGGCTAGGGATTCTATGAATTCTCCTTAAGTCGATTCTTAGATCCTGCAACTTCCCACAAATACCCAAAAGAGAAACCTTCTCTGATAGCAATATGATATGTAAATTGTCGTGGATATTCCACTGGAATAGTTTGTCACAATAGATCTAATAAAATAATAAAATATTTACTATTAAGGTTAATTTCCTTTAGATCTCCAGAATATTTAGTTACTAGTAAAATATATAAAACGCAGAAAAATTATAGAACAGTAAAACACATTCACACCATCCATAAATAAACACAAACAAGGGGGTCTCATACACCAATTTGGTGTGGCTTGGCCATGACCTTAAAAATAGATTATTATTATTATTATTATGACCTGGGAAACCCAATACGGGAGAAAACCAAACTATAAGGTGAGGCTTCTCTACTCTTTTTTCTCTGGTAAAGAAATGATGCAAGTATAAAGAAAGAGACACTCTCTGTGGAGTTTCCTTTTACCTGTGGCCTATATGGCTGCTACATAATCTCTCTTCCTCTATTATGCTCACAAAATACCACTCTCATATGTTTTTCTCAGTTATGGAACAAGATACAATCCAAAAGAATGGAACAACTTCTCTTGTTAGTGGCTCGGTATTTAACATAGCCCGATAGCCATATAGGGATAGGTTTTTGACTTCCTCAAACTTCAATTCTGATAAGGTTTTGTAACTTCTAGAATTTCCTTAGAAAATCGATTGTGTGGCTAGCCCCACACGTCTAAATAATGGAGGTTGACGTGGCATCCACTTGCACCATGGTGTTCAATATGGTAGGTCAATTTGCAGGAGACATAACTTTCTCATATAAATTCCAATTGACGAACGGTCTGTGCCATTGGAAAGGTATCAACGTGTAGAATTTAGAATATTCCATCATATTAAGGTTTGAAAAAAAAAGGTCGTTTGATGCCTCAAAATGGCTCCAGACTATTTCTGACTATTTTTTGGACCCAAATTTCCAAATTTAGACCAACCGGCGAAACGGCCCTGAAAGTTTATTCCTCCAATTTTTCCACCCAAAAAGTAGCGATATAGATGAAAAATAATATAATGATCCAATCTGGATCAGGTGTATACAAAGGTTAGTCATGTAATTCTTTATTCTATGAATGAATAAGACAAAAAGAGAGCAATATATGCTCAATGAATGTTGGTTTTCCTGGTTAAGGGTTTCCAGAGTAAACTCTTTGTGTACATTATGATTTTCATTGATTAATTCTTCTTTAATTCTATCTTCTCTTTCTTGTTGGGTTTAGTGTGAGTATTATTTCTATACAAGTGGTATCAGAACCCGTTTTTTTCTCTGTAAATTCATATTGGAGCAAGGTTAGGAAGATCTTGGATATGATCTAAACCTAGGACTAGTGGGAGTTGTGAGATAGTGATGTTTAATTTTTTGTGCTTGAAATAATGGCAAGCAGTTCGAGGATAGAGATCAAAAAATTTAATGGCCAGAATTTTGAGCCTTGGAAGCTTAAAATGGAATATCTCCTTGTAGATTGATAATAGTGGGTAGCTATGAGTCTCATAACAATTTTGACGAGTATGTCAAAGGAAGAATGGGAAAAACTTGAAAGGAGGGTAAGTAGTACGATCTGACTTTGTCTTTCATATTTGGTAGTTTTGAATGTCTCATGCGGAGACTCTGCAAAGAAACTGCAGGACAAGTTGGGAAGCTTGTATTAGTTGAAATCTCTAGTAAACAAGTTGTTTCTTCGGAATAAATTGTACCTTATGAGGATGAGTGATGGGAGATCAATAAAAGAGCACTTGAATGCATTCAATATTGCAATAAGTCAGTTATTGTCTGTGGATATTAAAATCACTAAGGAGGAGAAATGTATCAAACTGTTTTGTTCTTTACTAGATTCGTGGGATAACTTAGTCATGGTTATTGAGAGTAATTCGACCACATTATTTATTGAAGACATGGTTGCATCTATGTTGTCAAAGGAAATGAGGTGGAATAATATGGAAGGATCGACCAAGGACGAATTGATGGTGAGAGGTTGACCGATCGATGAATGAAAAAGAAAATTATCTGGTAGAAATTCTAATTCGAAGGATATATATAAATTCTTGGTTTAGTCAACATGAAGATGTTGTAAATGTGGTAAATATGGGCATTACAAGAGATACTGCAAGTCTAAAGCGATTGAGATCAGTCCATGATCTGATGAAAAGCAATCAACTGAGAGAAATACTACTCCAGACAAAGGAGTATGCGTGTATCTAGTGTCAATTAATACATCGTGGGATCATGACATTTGGTTGATCGAATTATGTGCATATGTTCATATGACACCTCATAAAGAATGGTTATGTGAATATGAGACATATGAAGGACGATATGTATTCTTGGGGGATGACTTGACAACCTAAATTTTTGGACGAGGAAGACTCTAATTGATGCTACAGGATGGGAGGAGTAGAAACCTTCAAGGTGTGCTACATATTCCGTGTTTGGAAAGAAATATGATATTTGTCAACAAAATGAGTGATGCAGGTGTGCACACTTTATTTCAGAAGTCTACGTGCAAAATGGTCAGGGGAGAGATGGTATTAATGAGAGGAGTTCGGATTGGAACCCTGTACAAGTTGTTAGGGAGTGTTGACTTGACTGGATGAAACAACAACATTGTTTCTGAAGTCGAATCAACTCAAATCCAACCAAATCATCTTTTTCTTATCAATTCGACCTGACCATGTTATGGCACTAGAGAATGGGATATATTGGGAAAAAATGACTTCAATCTATGCACAATAAAGGAATGGTTGAAGGTTTCCTTGACAGTAGTTTAGAAGTCATTTTTTTGTGAACATTACATCTATGGAAAACATAATCGTGTTAGATTCCCATCTAGAGCTACAAGGGAAAAAGGTATTCTGGAATTGATCCATAGCAACATGTTTGGTCCTATACTAGTCCTTTAACTAGGAGTATCTCTATATTATGTCTCTTTAATAGATGATTTCTATAGAAATACATGGATGTATTTCCTAAGGAAGAAATCAGAGGTTTTTGAGAAGATCAAATACTTTAAATCTCTTGTGGAAAACCAAACATATAAGAATATCAAGGTGATGGGAACTAACAATGGAGGTGAGTTGTGTGGAAAGTATTTTGATCAATTCTGCAAGCAATGTGGCATAGTATGCCAAAATACCACACCATATACCCCACAAAAAAATGGAGTTGCTAAAAGAATGAATAGAATGTTGATGGAAAAGGAAAGAAGCATGATCAACACTGGAAAATATTTGGTAAATAGGTATGCTTCATCAGCGCTAGTCGACTTAAATCCACATGAGGTATGTTTTAGTAAGAATATTTTGGTTTCATATCTCAGGTTCTTTGGTTGTGATGCATTTGTGCATGTTCCCAAGAAAAGAGGAACAACCTGGACAATAAGGTAGTCAAGTGTATTTTCATCGACTACAAGGATGGATGAAAGGATACAAGCTATGGGATCCATTGTTGAGGAAAATAGTGTATAGTCAACATGTAATATTCAAGGAAGTTGGAGGAACTCCTAAGGATGAAGAGACTCAAGTGGAGAAAGAACCAAAGAAGCTGATGTTTGAGTTGAGGAATGAAGAACATTATTCAGATGAGTCAATTGAATCAGATGAAGAGGTGGAATAACTAACTCCAGTTATAAGAAGGCATGAACAAGTAAGGAAACTAGTTGAGAGGTAGTCCACCTAATTTTTGTTTAACATTTGTGTTATATACCACTGGCGATGATCCCAAGTCAGTCAAGGAGGTAGTCTACTCGACAAAGGGTAAACTCTGGAAGGAGACCATGGTATTTGGTGAACTACCTAATGGAAGGAAACCTATCGGTAGAAAGTGTGTGTTAAAGAAAATTTTAAATGCAATAGGTCATGTTGAGAAGTTCAAAGCTCATCTAGCATCGAAAGGGTATTCCCAAGTAGAGGGAGTCAAATTCAGTGAGTTTTTCTCTCTTGTTGCAAAATTAAATTCCATTATCATACTAATTTTTATGGTTGCAACATTTGATCTTAAGATAGAGCAAATGGATGTGAAGACAACATTCCTACATGGGGACTTGGAAGAATAAATCTACACGAAACAACCTGGAAGATTTGTAGTAAAGGGAAAGAAAGAGCTAGTTTGCAAGTTGAAAATATCCCTTTATGGTCTAAAGCAATCACCAAGTATGTGGTACCAAAAGTTTGACACATACATCCTTAGTTTCGGATTTGTGAGAATCAAGGTTGATCATTGTGTATATTCCAAGTAAGAAGGTGGTCATTTCATATATGTCACTTTGTATGTCGATGACATGTTGTTGGTAAAAAATAACATGGATGTTATAAAGGAGGTGAATATGTAGCTATCCTTCAAGTTCAACATGAAGGATCTTGGTGCAAAAAACTTCATTCTAGGAATGAAGATCAAAGGAGATCGAGAAGTTAGAAAAAATTCGCTAAATTAGAGAAACTACATTGAAACAATCTTGAAACGTTTCAACATGCATGATTTAAAATCGGTCAAGGTACCGATTCTCGTGGGAGAAAAACTAATTGTTGAACAATGTCCAAAGACACGCGAAGAGATGGAGGACATGACACATTTTCCTTATGCTAGTGATGTTGGTAGTCTGATGTATGCGATGGTTTGCGTTCGACTAGATATTGCTCATGCAATGGGAGTATTGAGAAGATACATGTTGACACCTGGGAAAGAGCACTAGTCTATTGTCAAGAGAGTTTTCAGGTACCTATGTGACACAGTAGAATATATTATCTGCTATCAAGGGAAACCGAAACTGACAGGGAAGTAAATACATGTCTTTTTCGATGTTAACCGGGTTGAAGATTTGGATTATCAAAGGTTGACTAGTGGATATGTGTTTAATATGTTTAGTGGAGAAATCAGTTGGATGAGTAAAACATGGGAAGTAGTAGCTTTGTCAATGGAAGAAGATGAATACATGGAAACCATTCATGCAAGAAAATAAGCAATATGGTTGCATCATCTCTTTTCAGTGATTGGGTTTGAGAATAAAGCTATGAAGATGAATTGTGATAGTCAAAGTGAAATTTTCGTAGCAAAGAACCTAGGTTACCATTCCAGGAAAAAACATATTTATGTACAATACTATTTAATGAGAGACATGGTGGAAAGTAAGAAGGTGTTGTTGGAGAAGGTAGACACTTTGGAAAACATAGCAAACTCTTTGATCAAATCTGTGAGTGTTGTGAAGTTCTCTTGGTGTAGAGAGGAAATGGGAATTGTTGTTGGGTCAGTGAACAAAATTTCATGTTCTCATGTATTAGAGAAAAAAAACACAAATGGGAGAATTTTGGGTTGTTATATTCTTTACAATGAAAACTTAGTCAAATTGACTGGCTAGTCAAGGTAGATCGACTGGGCGAATGTTTGATTGGATGGATAAGTCACGTCAATGGTTAAGTTGAGGGTTGAAGTGATCTACTAGAAGGTCGAGAGGTCGTTTGACAGGAGGTCAAGTGGAAACTGACTGAATGTCCATTGTTGGTCAACTGGTTTATATCCGATTGAAGTTCGACGAGTAGTCGATTGTAACAAAATCCTAAGATTTATGGGATTGCAACCAATCATTTGCATGGATCTGCAATTGTTTTTAGGCATCGTGATTTAGGGTTTTTCCTTATATAAATCCTATAAATATGACATGATATAATATTGTAAATGATGATTTTTAATGTTCAAACTTTTAGATGTGAGATGTATGTAATGGCCTTGTAGTTGTAAGCTAAATTGGCTACAAGTTTGTTCTTGTGTAAAGAAAGAGAGTAAGATGATGATTGTGTTTTAGGTGTACACTAAGGTTAGTCATCTAGCTCTTTATTGTATGAATGAATAAGACAAAAAGAGACCAAGAAACACTGAAAGAATGCTAGTTTTCTTAATTAAGGGTTTCCAGGGTAAAACATTTGTGTACATTCTGATTGTCATTGATTAATTCTACTTTAATTATGTCTTCTCTTTCCTAGTTGGTTTAGTGTGAGTATCATTTCTCTACAAGGTAGGGAGGTAGGGAATTTGGTCATGTATGGATAAACTCCGTATTAATCATGCACATTATTTTCGTAGAAATTCACCCTTTTACTTATTATGATCATTATCAAATGTAAATGTGGACTCTAATTAGTTGAAAGTTTCCCATTTAAATGACAACATATGTCTACAAAGTAAGTCAATTTAGAAATTAGTCAAAACTAATTATGCTTTTCCTCAAGCCACCTTTCACTCATTTTTTTAATGTAATCAACTTTCTAAAACACTTTGGAAGAGTTTAATCTACAAAAACAAAGAAAAACAATTAAAACTAAACCACAGAATAACCACTTTGGATGAAAACTTGAATTTCACCTTCACTCATTTTAATTAAAATGTAATCAACTTACTAAGACACTATGAAAGGGTTACACAAAAAACATTTAGAACTAAACTGCAAAACAACCCCTTTGATAAAAAAAAATATTAAGCTCAAGTCTTTAAAGAAAACAAAACCCTTAAAAATACACAATTCGAATCTAGAATTACCTAGTTAAATATTAAAAAAATATATATATATCAAAGGGAGGAAGGGAGGAATGTAGAAAGCTTTGATCTAACTAAATGAAAATAATTATTTTATAATTTTTATATAACCTTGTTCTCTTATGATGAGGCAAATAAAGACATCAACAATGCCACATCATTATATTATTTTCAAAAATATTTTTCCATATATTGAAATATTAAAAAAAAAAAAAAATATCAAAGGGAGGAATGTAGAAAGCTTTGATCTAACTAAATGAAAATAATTATTTTATAATTTTTATATAACCTTGTTCTCTTATGACGAGGCAAATAAAGACATCAACAATGCCACATCATTATATTATAATTTGATCGAAAGTAAGATAATGGAAAACAATTAAAAATGGCCATTAAAAAGGTAACTAAAAATGATGTGATTACCTAGATTATCCACATGAAAACAAAGCTCACTTAGACAACATCCTTCTAAAATTTTCTTAAAAAATTATTGAATCGGGTTATTAATTTATTTTTGGATTTTACATAGGGTTCTTATAAAATTGATTTTAAAGGGATGAGATATGGAAATCATTAGAAATGGGAAACATATCACTCTTATAAATGTTTGTTATAACGTTTTGGCTAAGGTAAGGCACGAGTGGAGACACACATATATGTTCTTCCATTAATTATTTCAAATATTTATATTGGATTTGTTGAAGGAAAACATATTTTCAAAAAATTAATTAGAATGCATGTATTGGTCTAAGTTGGTATCAAGGAAACCAATTTTGATGGTAATTATTGATTTTGAGAATGTTTATGATAAAATATAATGAATTTTTTTTATAGTAAAAACAATGGTGTAGTTTTTGGTATTGTACCTAAATTTATTAATATTATTGTGTTTATAGTTTTAAAATAAGAATTTTTTAAAATGGGAATTTGTCTTTTTATGGATGATAAATTCATAAAGAAGCTTGATCCACCCTCACAATGTTGAGATAAGAATAGGGCTTGTTGGTACCTTGCCATTGCTATATAATAATCATATGAACATTACATCAACAAAATTCAATATAATCAATAGCCACATATGACAAACTCCACACAAGGGAGAAGCATGCATGTTAGGGTCCTACCCTCCCTAACCCCTCAAGTAGATAGAATAATATGTTTTCTATGTAATAAAGGTGAAGAATAGTAAATAAGGCCTATGTAATAATCTTAACATGTCTAATGTAGGAAGACTTAATATAAGGTTTTGCTTCTAGAAAGATCTTCCTCTAGAACGTTCTCTAGAAGATTGAAATAGTATAAATAGGAGTAGAAAGCATGGAAGAGTTTTTTCTTGAGAATCATTTTGTATTTGCACTATGCTCTACTATAGGTTACCTCGTCGAAGAGGTAAGTGAACTTGGATTTCTATATAATGAAGGTATCATTTTCGGATTTGATTGTGTCATTGTGCTCTATATTTTTCTCTTTCTGTTGATACTTGCTACAACAATTATGTTTCTTCTCTTCATAACACATCCGGTACCTTACAAGTTGTATTAGAGCCCTTTCCTCTGTAGATATTTAGACAAAACAAAAATCATGCTAGAGATGTGTACTATCGACGTCTATAAAGAACAATGATCTATCGTTCAATGGGTAAATATAAGGTTGTGGAGGACTACACACATGAAATATAGTCAGCTTCATGGATTACTTGAAACACATCGTTTCACCTTGTTGGAAACCTCTATAACCCCTATTGGTACCCCTTCGAGTAGTACCGCATTAGACAATACCTATGCATGGCCAATCACTCGCACATACACTCAAGTATATAGGGATCCCCATCGGTCTCCTGAAACCAACTATAGATCAACTTATCGATCGCCTGAATACTATAATGGCACCGATAACAACACTCGGGAAGACTACTCTCGCGTACTTGGGTAATCGGGTAGTATGACTAAGGGTATGGTCGAGCCTCCTTAGTTGGTTCCCTGAGATATTGGGTTGAGTACTATTGTTGGATTGTGCTAGTGTATCAGAGAGCTATAACACAAGGAAAAACCTTATCCGTAGGAACACTGACAACCTTAAACCTTGCTATCAGAATGGAACATAAAAGACATAGAGGGAAAATTTTACCATACAACATTGCCTCTTGCATCTAGGGTGCAAAATTACTACACAATTTTAACTACTAAAAATTTGGGCATTTGGTCACTACAATATTATTCAGACCAGAGTATAACTCTACAGGCGTAAAAAAATAAAAATTAATTAATTAATTAAAAATTAAAAAAAAGGTAGTGGTCCTTCCAGCACCCTTATTTGGGACCTATCCCATTGAATTATTGCACTAGTACCTATTGGTGTTCTTTATTTGGATCTTGAATGACATCAATGGTGGTGATGGTTAAATTTTTTACGTCGAGCCTATATTGCTTGGACTCAGTTTGTTACAGACTTGTATGAATTATTTGACACCGACACACATCATTTGGATCGTTTGACCAAGCTGAAATAGTCAGGTACAATGGAATATATATAGTCTCTTTTGGCTTTCCGAACGAACGACATGTCAGACACCTTCTTCTGAGAATGCTTAATTAGTGGCATGAAGAATGATATCTAAGCCCATGTCTTAATGGCTTTCCCCCTAACTTGGCTTGAAGCTACTCACCATGCCAAGGAAGAACAACAAGTAGTCTCTTCCAAAAATTGAAAACCATCCTTTATTCCTCGCCCTGACCCCAGATATCCAACCCCTCCTTCCACTCCTCTCAAGATCCACAAATTAACTAGGGAAGAAATGTTGACACCAACTTAAGGGTCTTTGATATAACTATGATGAAAAATATTTTCCGGGGCACAAGTGTAAGGAACAAATCCTTTTATGGCCATTTATGAGTACATTTTTGAAGAGGATGACAATGTTCCTCATTCTGAATACTTGGCCCAAGCCGATGATCATACACTTCTCTGTAATCCACCCAAATTTGAGTCACTTATCTCGTTGAATGCCCTCATTGATTTCTCATCCCTAAAACCTTAAGTTAATTGGTTATGTTAAGCATAGGAAAGTCAATATCATAGTCGACAATGGAAACACCCATAATTTTATTCATCATCATATTTCTCAAGAGACCATGTGTTATATATGTGCAATCAACAATTTTCAAATCATGATTGCTAATGGTGGTTCCATGAAATGTGGGGGGAATTGTGAAAATGTGTTCTTGCAAATTGATCAGTACCACCTGAAATCTCATTTGGCTCTATTGACATGGGTGGTTGCAACACTATGCTCAATGTTGAATGGTTACACACATTAGACCCCATCACCATGGATTTTAAGGAATTAACCATGAAATTCCAACATGATGGACAACATTATCAGTTCCAAGGCATCATGAAAGACTCCCCATAAATCATTAGTTCCCACTGAATGGAAAAATACTCAAAACATGTCATTCTAGAATTATTTCCCAGCTCCATTACATTCAAGCAGTTGAGACCCCCTCAACTATTGTTCGTCCTAACATCTGGTCTCTCCTCTCCAAACACCAATCTATTTTTTACAATCCCCAAGGAATTCCCATTTCCCATGGTGCCCATGATCATTCCATTCCCCTTGTCCTCGGTAGTATTCCTCCCAATGTTCACCCTTATCATCACCCCTTTTAACAGAAAAATAAAATCGGGAAAATTATTCAAGAATTTCTAGAGGAATGTATTATTCATCCTAGAACCAACTCTTATTCCTCCCATGTAGTTATGGTGCTCAAGAAAGAAGGCATGTGGCACATGTATCCTAATTTTCATTCCCTCAACAAAATTACCATTGAAGATAAAATCCCCATTCATGTCATTGATGATCTTTTGGATGAACTGAGTGGTGCTTAGTAATTTACCAAACTTGATCTACGTCCTGCCTATCACCAGATATGTATGAAAGAGGTCGATATCCCCAAAAATAACTTTCGAACTCATGAGGGACATTATGATTTCTTGGAAATTCTCTTCAGCTTGTATATTGTACCTTCCACTTTTCAAAGCCTCATGAACAATGTCTTCCATCCTTTCCTCCGTCATTTTGTATTAGTTCTCTTTGATGATATCCTCATCTATAGTCAAACTTGTAAATCCCATCTAGACCATGTGGATCAAGTCTTACACTTACTATCTCAACACAAACTCTTTCTCAAACTGTCTAAATGTGATTTTGGAGCTTGTGAAGTAGACTATCTGGGCCATATTGTTGGCAAGGATGGTGTACGTGTGGATCCTAAAAAAATAGAAGCTATGAAGGATTGGCCTTGCCCTAAAACTCTTAAAATGTTTCTAGGTTTCCTGGGTTTAACAGGCTATTATCACAAGTTTTTTCAGGATTATGGAAAAATTGTAGCTCTCCTCACTACTCTCCTTAGAAACAATGCTTTCAATTGGACTTCTGCTATTGATGAATCCTTCCAAGCCTTGAAAGAGGCTATGTGCGTGAATCTTGTTATGGAATTGTATGAGTTCACCAATACTTTTTTTCTGGAATGTGATGCTTCTGGGAAAGGCATTGGGGTAGTTCTCGTGCAAGATGGTAGACCTTTGGATTTCACTATCTGAGTGACACTTGGGAGAATCCACCTATGAAAAGGAAACGTTGGCTATTCTACATGTAGTGGATATTTGACATCCTTACTTTCTTGGGAAGGACTTCCAAATTAAAAAGGATAATCACAACCTCAAATATTTCTTAGAATAATGAATTTCATCCCTGAAGCAACAAAAGTGGTTGACCAAAATGTTTGGTTGTGATTATGATATCATTTACAAGAAAGGAAAATAAAATGTGGTTGATGATACCCTTTCAAGGAAATATGAAGAAGACGGGTCCCTCTTTTCACTCTCCTTCATTGTATCTGATTGGTTAAAGGAATTTCACTAGGAATGGTTACAAGATCCCATATTGTCTAGCCTAATCCAACAATTGCAACAAGATCTGCATGCATATTCTAGATACTCTTGGCACAATGAGATTATTCGCTGCAAAGGTCGCTTGTATTTAAGAAAACAATCTCATATTAAATTCACTGTGCTCTTTGAACTTCATGCTTCACCAATAGCAAGGCATTCAGGTTTTCACAAAACATATGAAAGGATCAAACAATCTTTTTTTGGGAAGGCATGAAACATGACATCTGCACTTTTGTGGCTGAATGTGATACTTATCAACGCAATAAGGGAGAAACAATAAAAATTCCGAGAACACTCCAACCTCTCCCTATTCCACCTGATATATGGGTGAATATTTCTATGGAATTCATTATCGACTTACCCAAATATGTCAACAAATGTGTCAGCATGGTTGTGGTAGATCACCTTTCCAAATATGCTCATTTATGGTCCCTACAACACCTATTCCCAACATCCATAGTGGCTCAAATTTTCATGGATAATATCTTCAAACTTCATGGAATTCCACACTCTATTGTCTCCGACCGCGATCCAACTTTCACCAACAACTTTTGGTAGGAATTGTTCAAGATACAAGGAACCCAATCACATATCAGCTCTATCTATCATCCTCATATTGTTGGTCAAACTTAAGTTGTCAACAAGTGCTTGGAAAAATATTTGAGTTGTTTCATGTCTGATAGGAAAAATCAATGGGCTCAGTGGTTACCACTCACTGAATGGTGGTACAACACATCCTACAATGTTTCCACTCTTATGTCTCCATTTGAAGTGGTCTATGGTCAAAATCCACCTTTTGTCTTCTCCTATATTCCCGATGGCTCCAAGGTATAGGAAGTTGACAATACCTTGACCATTCGAGCTGCCATTATCCATACCCTAAAAGAGAATTGTTCATGGCTCAAAATCACATGAAGAAACAAGCTGATTAGGGTTGTTCAAAATGCCAATTTGTTGAAAGAGACCAGGTATTTCTTCATCTGCAACCTTACAAACACACATCACTCAAAGTATATAATTATCAAAAAAATTCTCCCAAGTTTTATGGCCCTTATACCATTCTCATGCGCATGGGGCCAATGTCCTACAAGTTATATCTTCCCAGTCACCCTAAGCCCCATCATGTTTTTCATGCTTCTTGCTTGAAGAAAGTGATTGGAACCAAGTGTCAGACTCAAATTGGTCTCCTTGAATTGGATGAAGAAGGCTCTATTTGGTTGCACCCCAAGTATTCTTGGAACATCGAGAGATTTTTCTCCGTCAATGTACAATTAGGGATTTTTTAGTTCAATGGAAGGATACACCACCAGAGGATGCCACACGAGAGTCGATTGCCATTCTACAACAATTTTCTCATCTCAAGCCTTGAGGAGAAGGTTGTTTTTTCAAGGGGGAGGGCATGTTATGGTCCTAACTTCCCTAACCCCTCAAGTAGATAGAATAATGTGTTTTCTATGTAATAAAGGCCAACATTAGTAAATAAGGCCTATGTAATAATGTGAACATGTCTAATGTAAGAAGAATTAATAGAAGGTTCCACTTCTAAAAAGATATTCCTCTAGAATGTTCTCTAGAATATTGATGTAAAACCCCTAGGTTGAACCCCAATTATAATGTAAATACAATTGTATATATAGGCTGGTGAGTAGTGGGTGCATAAGTTTTGGGTACAGTTAAGCATGCACGAAACAAAGAAAGAGTGTGCGCCATTTCATAACTTTGCGCGCACTTGATTAAGTGCACGAGGATTTTCGTGCACACGAACCAAGGAAAGACTGTGCGCTTATTTCATAACTTTGTGTGCACCAGGGTAAGTGCATGAGGATCACTTCAAATTGCGCACCCGACCATGTTTGTAGTCAGGATATTTTTGGGGCCGGAGAGCCTTTGTATATATGTATATTGAGGCCAGAGTGCCTGCGTGGTTATTAGACTGGAGAGCCTGAATTACGACAAAGGCCAGTGCACCTATTTTTGTAAAATGTAACTACAATAAGATATTAATAAAACATATCACTGAGCGCAAACCAATCAGAGAAAAAGGAGATGGGGGGCTAAACTCCACTAGAATGGGAAAGGGGTGTGAAGCTTAAAGGGAATATTTTAATAATATTTCCAAAAGTATAGTTATGGGATATGTATTTATCCTAAGTTCCTAAGAAATAGGAACAGGTCACCAAGTGGAGCTAAGTTAGCTCTTAAGGTGACAAGTGTCTATTTATAGTCATGAAAATATATTGTTGGGCTTTAGTGTATTTTAGGGGGATTCACTCATTCCTTCAGGACGGAGACCGACTTTCCTCTACTAAGCATTTGTATCTTCTTGTAACTAGCTGCCATCACATAACCTTGTGCTTGGGAAGGCCTATGCATGATTGAAGAGGTGGGTTTTCAGGCCTGTGTGTTATTGAAGAAGCGGGTTATCAGACCCATGTTCTATTGAAGAAGCGGGTTGTCAGGCTCATGTTTGTTGAAGAAGTGGGTTGTTAGGCCCATGATCATTCTCTCTATGTGAGAGAAATACTGGTAATTTATTTCCCCAAGGTGCCTAGTTGCAGCTACATGGCTCTAAGACTTCCTATTCGACCTCTTGTTGAATCCCTGGAAGGGAAGTGGGGCAGCCGGAGGATTATTCAGTAGAGAAGGGGCACACTTCCTGAGGTGGGACAAGAATGTGGGGAATGAGGGAATGTAGTCTATTTGTTGGGGTTAGCACCCTTGTCTGAGTGTTTTGACTATGGATAGACCTTAGCTTGGCTTAGGAATCCTTTTCCCAGGTGGAGTTTTACCCCCAGCTAGGGGGTGACTTGTTTTTTAGAGTTTCCGAGCAGTAGAGTCTATGGTTGGGAGGAACGTCAGAGGTCTATGCGCAATTGGTGGATTACAACAAAAGATAAGTGTCTTCTTATGTGTATTATTCTATGAGTAATGTGCATATACATGTTAAATATATCATGTGTTACAATTGTATATATGTATTTGTGTGTGGATTACATATGTTGTAGAATTGCATGTTTGTTGCATATGGAGGGCATGGATTATGGCAAGTTTATATGTGTTTATATATTGCTCAACTTGTGATTTCTTATGCTATTGTTGTTTTTGGAATTGATACATAGTTATGCTAGGTTGTGCATATATTGTTAGTTCTACCTAATTATTGTAGATGTAGAGCATGGTAGTTATTAAGTGTTTCTTGTTAGATAATTTTGTGGTAACGATTATGGAATTATGAGGCAAGGCTTGAATCATCGCTTGCACAAAGTGGTATTAGTTTGTGCACGCTAATGGGGAAGAGATTGCACGCGGCATAAGAATGGTTATGCGCGTAGTTGTATTATGAGTTATTTTCGTTGTTATAATCGTTATCTTATTAAGTAACTTTAGCAGTAATCGTATGGGTTCTAGCGTGAAGCTAGAAATGTCCCGCGTGCTGAGGAACAATCGACGTAGTTGACACAATGATGATTGAGAGCTCAGATTTTCTAAGACATAGTTGTTGCGCACGGTACGAGACCGATTGCGTGCATTGGGAAAACGTAGTTGCACATAGCATAAGGCCAATTGTGCGGGATATTGGTTTCAATGAGTTGCTTTTGCAGAAGAAAGAATTGATATTAGATATTTATATAGCAAAGTTATGGTGGTGGAGACTTTACAATGTGGTAACAAGACTCATCTAGGAGGTTGGATATGTCACAATGTGGTATTAGAAGCTCAAATTTTAATGTTGTTGACCGCCTATTCAACTAGGGGGTCAACTCCATGTGCCATGAAGATATGCATCATTAGATGCTAATATGTTGAAGACAGTTTGGTTCTACTGGGCAATTTATGCCTCCAACACAATTTTTTGTAAACGGAATTTCCACACCCCTGCGTGGGTTAATAATGTAATAGGTATGCGTGGATCATAGTTAGGTCAGATACCTTGGGATGTTTTCATTGGGAGATTTTTTTTCACCGAGGGTTTTTTATCCTCAAGTTGTCAATTGGGTTTTTCAGCTTGGTTGATTTCCCTTAAGTTTTTCCCTCACACTTGCAATAATTCCTCCAAAGTGGTGAACAACGTTCTAATGGTCTCATCCTTTGGTATCTATTGTTTAGGAATGATGTAAATGACCATGTAAGACATTGTATAAAGTTTCACAGAATTTCGTCGAGTCTAGATAGTTTTTTTTTTAATTAATTAAATTTAATTAATTTTCCTAAGGTTGGGAATTTAATTAATTAATTGTTTTTGACCAATTATTGTAAAAACTAGGTCCTTGGGTTTTTGATAGGGGTATTTGTGCTCAAAAGAAATGGAAAGGCACCCCCTACACGCTTGTACCAAGTTTCAACTCAGTCGGACAAGTTTTGCTAGGCATTTGTCCACCGGAAGTGTGAGTCAGTTAAAACAACAATTTTAATTGCTAAGTATGACATTGCCGAAATGTCAATTTTTGTAATTTTTGAGTAAAGGGGGTTATGTAATGATGGAAAAATGAAATAAAATACTTTCCTAACCTACCCAACCCACTTCCTAACCATCACACACCCCCTCACCCATTCACTCACTCTTTTACCCATGCCCCCTAGGGGGATTCACGCCCCCCTTCACCCATAAAACTTAAGAAACTCCATTTAAATGTTTTGTGGGCCCCTCCCATCACTAGTGCACCCCTCCTAGACTACCAAATCACCCTTATCTTGTCCCCACACTCCACATCATTTGCCACATCATCAATCCTCACCAAAACCCTAAGTGGTGCACCCCTCTCCTTGAGATGCTTCCTTTGTCTTGGTATTTGACACTTGGATCTCATCCAAGAGGGGTGATTTTGTCTCTCCAAGCATAAATAGAGTCTCTCCTCACTCATTCACTCACCATTCTTTGAGCTAGTGTTACTATACTAGATTTTCATCCCACTCTCTTGCTCTTGCCATCTTGTCATTTCACTCATATGCTCTTGAGAGTCTTGGAGCAACTTGTTGCTGTAACAATTTCATTTGGATTAATAAATCTTTGGAGGATTTTGGAAACACCAAGATTATTCTTGTTGCATTCTTACACATGAGGTGACTTTGTGGTTCAAGTTTCGTCTATGGTATTGAGTAGATCTTTGGTAAATTAGTTTACTAGAGTAGATTAGCAAATAGTATTCTTGTTAGTTTATACTTGTTGGATAGATAAGGGTTTGAAGTATTTCATATTGTTAGTCTATTCAAGTTTGTTATCTATTTTCATGCTTCACATCTTGTCTTGAGTCTTGCAGGGTTATTTCAAAAGGATTGTTGGGAAAGCCTCAAGAACGAGTCTTCCCTCAAAGCCTTCTCACACTCCTAGCTTATTTAGTCCTTTATTTCTGCACTCATTCCATTTATGTTTAATTTTAGTAACCATCTTAGATAGATCATATATTTTTACTTTTAACTTGGAGATTTTATGTGAAAAAATTCTGTGTAAAAAACATAATTTTTTCTTAACTTTGTTGTGTTGTGCATCATTTCTAGCAAGCTTTTGCTTGCTGGTTTTTACAGGGTCTTACTAGAAACAAGGGGATATGCTGCTCAAGTTCATCCATACAACACTACAAAAGCTTCCACAATAGTTGGGTAAGTTTCCCCTTCTTTTTCTCTTTTTTTTTTCTAGTATTGTAACAAGCCCCCGGGGAGTTCCCTTGAGGCTTGTATTCTCTTGTATCATTTGCTTTCTTGTATTTCATTTCAGCAAGTTTTAGTTGCCTACACCTTGGGAGAGTGATTGGCCAAGCCAACCCCCCCAAAATCGTTGGGCTAGTTTTTAGTTTTCTTTTAAAGCAATTTTTTTATTTCTTGCCCCACTTGTCCACAAGACAAGGTTGTGTGGCTAGCATAATAATAATCATATAAGTATTTTATTTCCAACCCTCTTTGGCACAACATTAGTAGGCTTGCCTCCACCTTGTGCCATTGTGAGTGGTTTTCTTTATTTTAAAGTTTTGCTTAATAAATAATCGCCTACACCTTGGGAGAGTAACCCCCAAAATCGTATGGCTAGGATGTTATAGATATGTTGATGGTTTATATGTTTCAAATGGATTAATATGCTCTAAAGTAATCATCTATATCATATCATCTTAGTTTAAGCCCTTAAGGCACATTGACATTTACATACTTTAGTTGTATTCTTGTAAATATTTCACTCTTTAGCATGGTGTCTCAAATGGAATAGATTATATGGTTAAACATATATCTTAAAGCAATCTTGTTCTTTGGCACACATAACTCTTATGCTTTCATTTTGATTATGGATATGTAAATGGTGTCGGATCTTAATCTCATTTTCAGCAAGTCTTTTATTCACTTAACACATTTCATATATGCAATAGCATAGATGGTTAAGTGGTTATAAGTTTCTTCATTTGTTATAATTGTTGACAAGTTGTTCTTGTCATTTACTTGCTCTTTTTCTTTCAAGTACATACTCACACATGGTTAAGTAAATGATGATGGAATAGATGTTTCAATTTCAGCTCTCTCATATGTTTTAGTTGTGTTTATGCTCTCTTTCTTTAATCTGCATCACACTTTACAACAGTCATTTTAAGTTTCGGTTTTGAGCATAAATCATTGTTTTTGGGCACCTAAAAGTCACCTAAAACAATCACAACACACCTTAAGACTTACCCATAAGTCATAAAAACTTTTTAGACCAACTAGGAAAACCTAATTCCACCATCTTCACCATCTAAAATGGGTTTGAGGAAAACAACAGAGGGTAGTGGCAAAGGACTGTCTCATGGTGCACCAGGTGTGTTTCCTCTCCTGGAAGTACTCTTACTGTCAGGGTTGACCGTGAAAGCTAGGGTGGGCCTTGTTGCCTTACTATCTTGAGCATCCGACAACCATTTGGAAACATGAGGAGGAGGTTTAAGGTTCAAACACTTAGTTAGGGGGGAGGGCAAGTAAAATTTATTTAATCTTTAAACAACTCCTAACTACTTAGTCTCCTAGACAATCTTTATTTTTGGCATATCCTTTGATGGTTGTTTAGAAGTCTATCTTGCAAGTACTTTTATTTTCATCAATCTTTCATTCAATCTTGTGGTTCAAATATCTAAGTGTTTTAGTTCTTGAGCATTATGCTTCCAAGTATTTACATCTTTATTTTATGCTCTTGTGGTGTGATTCAAGAAGAAGTTGAGTACCATTTGGGGAGGCATCATCTTGTTGAATCTTGAGTGCTTTAGTGGTTGCCATTGAAAAACAGTCCAATAGAGTAAGTGCTATTGGGGCATGCTTGGCCTTATGTGAATGATCTTAACTTTGATATCTCTTAAGTCTCACACTTTGACATTTTTAAGCTTGTTTATTTGTATATTGTGTATATCGTGTATCCTTGTAACATTTATTATTCTTTGTGTAAGTAATTGTATCTTTATTTGTGGGATAGTTTTAATATCTTTTACTTGTAATCTTTTGTAACTAAACTCCCTAAAACTTAGTTGACTCCTTGCCCAACATTTAGGCACTATTCTTAGTTAACTTAGGAAAGGGATTGCTTGTCACAATTAATCTTGTATTTTTCATTTGCTACCTTAGCATCATAGGCTAGTTTTCCCCCCAAACCATTTAACAAATTAAAACCAACTCCTAGAAACCTTAAAGTTAAATCATATCTAGTAACTAGGGTCTACCCCCCTGTGCTTCCCTAGGAGTAAGCCTAGAAGGAAGAGGTTTCAGTCAAGGTGACAGTGTGGATTGTGAACCTAGACATTGTGCCTCCAAGGACACACTAAGTGAGTTGGACTTTGCTCACATTTGCAAGTGTGTATTAAGACGACAACATCTTTGGCACCGTTGCCAGGGATACGTCATTTATCCTTGGTCAAAATGACTTAACTTTTTTTTTTAAGAACTAAACAATAAACTTTAGTCCCTAAAATTCTTTGAACTTGAAATGGTTGTTTTTGTTTGCTTCCTTTCCAAGTGGCGACTCCATTGAATAAATCTATCAAGTATACTGCAAGGAGCAATCCTTGTGGCCTGCTTGAAATTCTTGGAGGGGAAGCACTCACGGGTATCCAATTCTTGTTCCAAACTTAATAAATCTAACTCTTGTTTTCCTTATTGTTTTTGCTTTGTCTGATGCTCTTGTTTGTTTGATAAACTTGGTCATCTGGTGACTCCATTTTAAAAATAATTTGACAAGGCATTTTTCAAGAATGAACTCACGGCTTGTTTGTTTCATCTTTGAACTTAAAAAGGTTTTTGGATGAAGTTGGCATGTTTTCCTTCTTGTTTTTGCTTTGTTTGATGCCCTTGTCTGTTTGATAAACTTGGTCATCTGGTGACTCCACTTTAAAATAATTTGACAAAGTATCTTCAGGAAGGAACTCACGACTTGTTGGCTTCATCTTTGAACTTGGAAAGGTTTTCGGATGAAGCTAGCTTGTTTCCCTTCTTGTTGGATCCTTAATAATTTTGGGTCCCAGATTTTTTTTCAATGAGCGACCTCAAGAAACCTTTTGATTTTTCAGAAATAGTTGGTTATCCTAATGATATACCTGAAGATGTTGTTGACAATGTGCTTGAATTTCATGAGGGTGGTGTTGTTTATGCTCATATCAAGGCCTTTTGGAAATTAATTAATGATTGGCATAATCCACCTATCTATGATGATGCTCTTATGGTATTATTTTCCTGGACTCTTTTGGAGGGTCAATGAAGTGCTTGTGATTGGTTTCTTATTCATAAAGATAAATCAATCAAGACCATACGAGACTTTCTGCATGACTTTTTGGAAAGATTTGGGGATGATCAGGATGAAATTTACAGTGAGATGATTGATGATTTTATGGGAAAGTGGAAGAGGAAAAATCTTTCAGATATAGAAACAATCAACTCAGATATAGAAGTTGACATTCCACCAGATCCCATTGAGGAGATTAAAGAAACCATTATAAACATGCAATATGCCGATGCTGAACAGTGTGAAACCATAAATGAACAGTTTATGGCCATGGAAGATCAATTTGAAATCATGTAAGCTAATTTCACAGAGACTTATATTGAATATCTAGACCCCCATGAACTTGAGCTTGACAGTGAAAAATATGAGGAAGTTCATGAGGAAATTTCGGATGAATCCATGGATGAGTCAGTCATCTATTTTGAGAAAGTAAAGGAATTTGAGTTTGAGAGTGTTGAATATCTGTATAATTCAAGTCCCCACCCTCCTCTCGAGGAACCAATCTTTTTCAGGGATAACTTTGAAAACCTTGAGGAAAACAGTGTAATGGTTCATTTGGCATGTTCATTCTCAACGTCTCAACCAAAAGATGAATTAATTCATAATTATGAGGAAATGGAAGGCAACTTCATTTTATCAATGTCATATCATTATGAGTATTGGTTGGCCTTCCACCTTGACAGTCATGAGCAACAAAGTATTCAAAGTTTACATGACTTGTCATATTCTAGTATTGGGTTGAAAGGAAGAAGGAGCATGGTTCTTGGCTGGTTCTCCATCACACAAAATTCTAAGTCAATAAGACTTGGGAAGGGGTCTTTTGTGATTTAGGGCATCATTTCATCCATTGCATGGATGGTTGTAATGTATCTCTAACCCTTCCTTGTATTTTAATTTTGTATTGTTTCATTCATTATGTTGATATGTACTTAGATTTATTTCTGTATCATAGATTTATTTTGTAGTTATGATGTTGTAGCTTAGCTATTTCATTATGTAGATGTTGTTTATAACAATTATTTTTTTTTTAAATTATATAAGTATATGTATGCTCATGTTGGTTATTGGTGAGCACCATTTGTAGGTGCTAGATTCTCGTATGCTCTCCATCTCATGTGAGAAGATCGAACACACGTCCCCATGTGGAGCCAGATGTTGACCGCCTATTCAACTAGGGGGTCAACTCCATGTGTCATGAAGATATGCATCATCAGATGCTAATATGTTGAAGACAGTTTGGTTCTACTGGGCAATTTATGCCTCCAGCACAAATTTTTGTAAATGAAATTTTCGCACCCCTGCATGGGTTAATAATGTAATAGGTCTGCATGGATCATAGTTAGGTCAGGTACCTTGGGATGTTTTCATTGGGAGAGTTCTTTTCACCGAGGGTTTTTTATCCTCAGGTTGTCAATTGGGTTTTTCAGCCTGGTTGATTTCCCTTGAGTTTTTCCCTCACACTTACAATAATTCCTCCAAAGTGGTGAACGACGTTCTAATGGTCTCATCCTCTGGTAGCTATTGTTTAGGAATGATGTAAATGACCATGTAAGACATTGTAGAAAGTTTTGCGGAATTTTTTCGAGTCTAGATAGGTTTTTTTTTAATTAATTAAATTTAATTAATTTTCCTAAGGTTGAGATTTTAATTCTTTAATTAATTAATTGTTTTTGAGAAATTATTGTAAAAACTAGGTCCTTGGGTTTTTGATAGGGGTATTTGTGCTCAAAAGAAAGGAAAGGCACCCTCTACACCCTTGGACCAAGTTTCAACTCAGTCGGACAAGTTTTTCTAGGCATTTGTCCACCCGGAGTGTTAGTCAGTTAAAACAACAATTTTGATTGCTAAGTATGACATTGCCGAAATGTCAATTTTTGTAATTTTTGAGTAAAGGGGGTTATGTAATGATGGGAAAAGGCAAGAAGAGACTTTCCTAACCTACCCAACCCACTTCCTAACCATCACACACCCCCTCACCCATTCACTCACTCTTTTACCCACACCCCCTAGGGGGATTTGAGCCCCCCTTCACCCATAAACCTTAAGAAACTCCATTTAAATGTTTTGTGGGCCCCTCCCATCACTAGTGCACCCCTCCTATCCTACCACATCACCCTTATCTTGTCCCCACACTCCACATCATTTTCCACATCATCAATCCTCACCAAAACCCTAAGTGGTGCGCCCCTCTCCTTGAGATGCTCCCTTTGTCTTAGTATTTGACACTTGGATCTCATCCAAGAAGGGTGAGTTTGCCTCTTCAAGCATAAATATAGCCTCTCCTCACTCATTCACTCACCATTATTTGAGCTAGTGTTACTATACTGGATTTTCATCCCACTCTCTTGCTCTTGCCATCTTGTCATTTCACTCATATGCTCTTGAGAGTCTTGGAGCAACTTGTTGCTGCAACACTCTCATTTGGATTAATAAAGCTTTGGAGGATTTTGGAAACACCAAGAGTATTCTTGTTGCATTCTTACACATGAGGTGACTTTGTGGTTCAAGTTTCTTATATGGTATTGAGTAGATCTTTGGTAAATTAGTTTACTAGAGTAGATTAACAAAGAGTATTCTTGCTAGTTTATACTTGTTGGATAGATAAGGGTTTGAAGTATTTCATATTGTTAGTTTATTCAAGTTTGTTATCTATTTTCATGCTTCACATCTTGTCTTGAGTCTTGCAGGGTTATTTCAAAAGGATTGTTGGGAAAGCCTCAGGAACGAGTCTTCCCTCAAAGCCTTCTCACACTCCTAGCTTATTTAGTCTTTTATTTCTACACTCATTCCATTTATGTTTTAGTTTAGTAATCATCTTAGATAGGTCATATATTTTTACTTTTAACTTGGAGATTTTATATGAAAAATTTCTGCGTAAAAAACATAAATTTTTCTTAACTTCGTTGTGTTGTGCAGCATTTCCAGCAAGCTTTTGCTTCCATAATAGTTGGGTAAGTTTCCCCTTATTTTTCTCTTCTTTTTCTAGTATTGTAGCAAGGCCCCAGGAAGTTCCCTTGAGGCTTGCATTCTCTTATATCATTTGCTTTCTTGTATTTCATTTCAGCAAGTTTTAGTTGCCTACACCTTAGGAGAGTGATTGGCCAAGCCAAGCCCCCCAAAATCGTTGGGCTAGTTTTTTATTTTTCTTTTAAAACAATTTTTTTATTTCTTGCCCCACTTGTCCACAAGACAAGGTTGTGTGGCTAGCATAATAATAATCATATAAGTATTTTATTTCCAACCCTCTTTGGCACAACATTGGTAGGCTTGCCTCCACTTTGTGCCATTGTGAGTGGTTTTCTCTATTTTAAAGTTTTGCTTAATAAATAATTGCCTACACCTTGGGAGAGTAACCCCCAAAATCGTATGGCTAGGATGTTATAGATATGTTGATGGTTTATATGTTTTAAATGGATTAATATTCTCTAAAGTAATCATCTATATCATATCATCTTAGTTTAAGCCCTTAAGACACATTGACATTTACATGCTTTAGTTTTATTCTTGCAAATATTTCATTTTTTAGCATGGTGTCTCAAATGGAATAGATTACATGGTTAAACATATATCTTAAAGAAATCTTGTTCTTGGGCACACATAACTCTTATGCTTTCATTTTGATTATGGATATGTAAATGGTGTAGGATCTAAATCTCATTTTCAGCAAGCCTTTTATTCACTTAACATATTTCATATATGCAATAGCACACATGGTTAAGTGGTTATAAGTTTCTTCATTTGTTATAATTGTTGACAAGTTGTTCTTGTCATTTACTTGCTCTTTTTCTTTAAAGTATATACTCACACATGGTTAAGTAAATGATGATGGAATATATGTTTCAATTTAAGCTCTCTTATATGTTTTAGTTGTGTTTATACTCTCTTTCTTTAATCTGCATCGCACTTTACAACAGTCATTTTAAGTTTCAGTTTTGATCATAAATCACTGTTTTTGACTTTTAGGTGCCCAAAAACAGTGATTTATGCTCAAAACCGAAACCTAAAATGACTGATGTAAAGTGTAATGCAGATTAAAGAAAGAGAGCATAAACACAACTAAAACATATGAGAGAGCTGAAATTGAAACATCTATTCCATCATCATTTACTTAACCATGTGTGAGTATGTACTTGAAAGAAAAAGAGCAAGTAAATGACAAGAACAACTTGTTAACAATTATAACAAATGAAGAAACTTATAACCACTTAACCATGTGTGTTATTGCATATATGAAATGTGTTAAGTGAATAAAAGACTTGCTGAAAATGAGATTTAGGTCCTACACAATTTATATATCCATAATCAAAATGAAATCATAAGAGTTATGTGTGCCCAAGAACAAGATTGCTTTAAGATCTATGTTTAACCATGTAATCTATTCCATTTGAGACACCATACTAAAGAGTGAAATGTTTGCAAGAATAAAACTAAAGCATGTAAATGTCAATGTGTCTTAAGGGCTTAAATTAAGATGATATGATATAGATGATTACTTTAGAGAATATTAATCCATTTGAAACATATAAACCATCAGCATATCTATAACATCCTATCTATACGATTTTGGGGGTTACTCTCCCAATGTGTAGGCAATTATTTATTAAGCAAAACTTTAAAATATAACAAACCACTCACAATGGCACAAGGTGGAGGCAAGCCTAACAATGTTGTGCCAAAGAAGGTTGGAAATAAAAGACTTATATGATTATTATTATGCTAGTCACACAACCTTGTCTTGTGGACAAGTGGGGCAAGAAATAAAAAATTTGCTTTAAAAGAAAATTAAAAACTAGCCCAACAATTTTGGGGGGGTTGGCTTGGCCAATCACTCTCCCAAGGTGTAGGTAACTAAAACTTGCTGAAATGAAATACAAGAAAGAAAATGATACAAGAGAATGCAAGCCTCAAGGGAACTTCTCGGGGGCTTTCTAGAATACTAGAAAAAGAAGATAAAAAGAAGGGGAAACTTACCCAACTATTGTGGAAGCTTTTGTAGTGTTGTATGGATGAACTTGAGCAGCATATCCCCTCGTTTCTGGTAAGAACCTGTAAAAACCAGCAAGCAAAAGCTTGCTGGAAATGCTGCACAACACAACACAACGAAGTTAAGAAAAAAATTTGTTTTTTACGCAGAATTTTTTCACATAAAATCTCCAAGTTTAAAGTAAAAATATATGACCTATCTAAGATGGTTACTAAACTAAAACACGAATAGAATGAGTGCATAAATAAAGGACTAAATAAGTTAGGAGTGTGAGAAGGCTTTGAGGGAAGACTCGTTCTTGAGGCTTTCCTAACAATCCCTTTGAAATAACCCTGCAAGACTCAAGACAAGATGCGAAGCATGAAAATGGATAACAAACTTGAATAGACTAACAATATGAAATACTTCAAACCCTTAGCTATCCAACAAGTATAAACTCGCAAGAATACTCTTTGCTAATCTACTCTAGTAAACTAATTTACCAAAGATCTACTCAATACCATACAAGAAACTTGAACCACAAAGTCACCTCATGTGTAAAAATGCAACAATAATACTCTTGGTGTTTCCAAAATCCTCCAAAGATTTATTAATCCAAATGAGAGTGTTGCAGCAACAAGTTGCTTCAAGACTCTCAAGAGCATATGAGTGAAATGACAAGATGGCAAGAGCAAGAGAGTGGGATGAAAATCCAGTATAGTAACACTAGCTCAAAGAATGGTGAGTGATTGAGTGAGGAGAGGCTCTATTTATGCTTGGAGAGACAAACTCACCCCTCTTGTATGAGATCCAAGTGTCAAATACCGAGACAAAGGGAGCATCTCAAGGAGAGGGGCGCACCATTTAGGGTTTTGGTGAGGATTGATGATGTGGAAAATGATGTGGAGTGTGGGGACAAGCTAAGGGTGACGTGGTAGGCTAGGAGGGGCGCACTAGTTATGGGAGGGACCCACAAAACATTTAAATGGAGTTTCTTAAGGTTTATGGGTGAAGGGGGGCGCAAATCCCCCTAGGGGGCTTGGGTAAAAGAGTGAGTGAATGGGTGAGGGGGTGTGTGATGGTTAGGAAGTGGGTTGGGTAGGTTAGGAAAGTCTCTTCTTGCATTTTTCCATCATTACATAACCCCCTTTACTCAAAAATTACAAAAATTGACATTTCGGCAATGTCATACTTAGTAATTAAAATTGTTGTTTTAACTGACTGACACTCCAGGTGTACAAATGCCTAGCAAAACTTGTCTGACTGAGCTGAAACTTGGTCCAAGGGTGTAGGGGGTGCCTTTCAATTTCTTTTGAGAACAAATACCCCTATCAAAAACCCAAGGACCTAGTTTTTACAATAATTGCTCAAAAACAATTAATTAATTAAATAATTAAAATCTCAACCTTAGGAAAATTAATTAAATTTAATTAATTAAAAAAAAAAACTATCTAGACTCGACGAAATTCCGTGAAACTTTCTACAATGTCTTACATGGTCATTTACATCATTCCTAAACAATAGCTACCAGAGGATGAGACCACTAGAGCGCCATTCACCACTTTGGAGGAATTATTGCAAGTGTGAGAGAAAAACTCAAGGGAAATCAACCAGGCTGAAAAGCCCAATTGACAACCCGAGGATTAAAAACCCTTGGTGAAAATAACTCTCCCAATGAAAACATCCCAAGCTATCTGACCTAACTATGATCCATGTAGACCTATTATATTATTAACCCACGCAGGGGTGCAGAAATTTCGTTTACAAAAATTTGTGCTAGAGGCATAAATTGCCCAGTAGAACCAAATTGTCTTCAACATGTTAGCATCTGATGATGCATATCTTCATGGCACATGGATTTGACCCCCTAGTTGAATAGGCCGTCAACATATGTGACATGGCCTTTGAGCAGAGCTGGGGACATTAAAAAGTGGTATAAGAGGTCTTGCTTCAACACTAGACTTGTATGGACTACAGATCCACATGAATTTGGTGAGGCAGGCATTTTTATGATGGTCATGGGGTTGCAAGCTGAAAATATGGAAAAATCATTTGAGTGAAGAAAAGATTTGTGTGCACTAAGTATTGGTGCACAATGTGTGCATACTAAATTTTGGCACTATGCAGTGCAAGACTTATGGTGTGTAGAAGATATCAATGCATGAGTGTACACACTGAATATTGGAACTGCAGAGTATAGAATTGGGGGAGCACACGTAATATGGGAGTGCAATACATGCATGATGAATATGGATTCCATGTAGAATTGGTGGGTGTGTGCATAATAATAGTGCACAAGGCGTTCGCATTGAATACTGGTGATGCGTAGTGAGAAAGAATGGAATATGAGCACTACACGGAGAAGAATTATTGGCTCGTGCATTGTGTTGGTGTGTAGTGCATGCACGTGGAGAAGAATTGGACATGTGCATTGAGTATTTGGTGTGAGAAGTTGCGCAGTGAATGTTGGTTCGATGTAGATAAAATATATAATTTGTGTGGAATATTGGTGTGTGACACAAAAGTTGTGTAGACTAGATAATGATGCACGAAACCCAAAAGTTGAGCATGCTAAATATTAGTGTCGATATAAAAGTTGGCACAATGAATACTGGTGCATTGTTTGTGCACTTGGTATTCCATGTATAGATCATGTGTGCATGATGGATATGGGTGTATACCACATAATTGGTATACAAAATATCTTTGAAAGAAAGAAAAGGAGAGAAAAGAAGAGGAAAATTCCTAGAAAGAGGAGTCCAAATATTCACCCAGAATTTTGAATTAGGTTGTTAAATTCACCAGGAATCAGAAGAAAGGATTTTGATACACTTATGGAACAAAATGTGCATAATATTTGTGGTTTTTATAAATTATTTAGTCTAACAAATCTTGTTTCCTACACATTTTGCAAAGTTAACAACAATTGATCAGTACATGATCAACACATAAATCAGAAGCATGGAAGATGAACAGATAATCTACAACCATGAAGATGAGGTCAAAAGGATGTATGACAGTATAGGTGATGAGGGTACAAATTCAAATGGACATGGAGAAGCCAAGGAAGAAAGCATGAATTTGGTGAAGACCATAATTTTTTTTAAAAAGGACATCCAAAGTTATAAAGCTGGTAATGATAGGATTATGAAATCCAAGGAGGAACAAGATGGCTTCAACAACATGTTGCTACAAAGCTTAGACATAATTGAGAAAAACATGGATATGGAGACCAAGTCAAGAAAATAGAGGAGACACAGGTCTCATGATGAGAGAAGAAAAACAAGAAGTGTTGGTAGGAATCACCATCGCTCTCCAAGACATTCAGCTGGGAGAATGCACATTAGTTCAAGCCCATATCATGTCAGGAATCCTAAGAGGAGGTCTAGGTTGGGTGATATATAAGGATAAATGAATAATATTAATCCTCATACTTTTGATGGTGAGCACAAGAAGGATGAGGATGTGAAGACTTGGTTGTTGGGCATGAGAAATTACTTTCAGTTACATAATTACTCTTCACAAGCACAAGCGAGAATTTCCATCTACCAGCTCAAGGGAAAAGCATCAATGTAGTGGGACCAGTTTTTTCAAGTCCAACACATTGATGAGATAAAGGTTACTTGGAGGTAGTTCAATAGGTATTTTCAAAAGAAATACTTAACCAAACGTTACTATGATAGGAAAATGAAGGAGTTATTTGAACTCAAGCTTGGAAGTATGATCTTAGATGAGAGAATATTTTTAGATTTATTGGAGTATGTTTCTTTCATCAAGGATGAACATGTTAATATTCAAAGGTACTTGAGTGGGATTCCATCATTTATTAGTGATAAGATACAATATGATGATCCCAATACATTGGAGGAAATTATAAGGAGATCCAAGTGTCTCTATGATCATCACAGAGGAATACCCACTTACCAAAAGGCTTGGGAAGAGAAGAAGAAAGGAAAGATGGAGCAAAGGAAGAAGGGGGCCAAGCCACCATTCTTCAAAAATAATTTTCATGGACAACCAACTCCCAAGGAGCCAAAAATGAAAGAGGAAATGGGGAAAAGACTAAGGCAGCAACCAATGAATTGTTGGGGTTGTGAGGGAGATCATATGGACAAAGATTGTCCTCATAGAGGTGAAAATGTGAGGATTGTTCACAATATACAACAAGATGATACATTGGAGGAAATGGGTAGAACCCAAGAGACTCGGTGTATTCTAGTTGGTTAGGATACTCAACTGTCACCCGAGAGACCCGGGTTCAAGTCCTGGCAACAAAACAATTTTGTTGGTGCAAAATTGAGCAGACCGGAGTCCTTCTCATGTTACCAACAAAAGGTACCGAAGTAGTCTAGAGCACTATCATTTTCATCTTCCTTGAAGGGAATAAGTATCACTCGAAGCACAACCAAGACGACGAAAATATGGAAGGGTAAGAAGAATACTTAGACAAATCCATACAATCTCAGGATCGTTGTTAGTCCTGCGCAAGATAGATTAAACCCGGAACTGTATGAACATTCCTAACCCAGATTAAAGGAAACAAAGTTGCATTGCATTCATAAATAAGCTATATCCAATTAAGTAGATCTGACGTAAATATAATACAGAGAAACATTCAAGATAATCTGAAGCCAAACAGACACAATAATTTAAAAATCTGGGTCCCTCTTTGTATTAACATCATATGGTTCTTCTCAATTACATGATTCAACTAAGTTATAGAAACAACCCAGTCATGCCAAAGCTAATAGAAAAACGCTATACTGTTGAGAGACAAGGTTATCCCAGACCCTTGTTCTTTCAACATTACAACAGGACATGACTCTATTACAACCTTGGTCTGGTTCCAAACATAGACTCTAGAACTCTAGCTAACATTTTTCCAAAATGGACAATAACAACATAGAACTCGAACCGGTTTCAACAACCATCTGAACAACCATCCGACTAGTGAGTATCAACCCTTTAAAATCATTTTCATCCCGTATATATAAGCCAATTGGGATCTTTGGGTTTGAGACTTCAAATTCTTTCTTTTCTTGTTCTATTGTAACTTCTTTCTTCATGCTGGTGTTGCACTATCCTTCCAACCATTTTCGGTTTATTTATTCATTTTGTTGTCCAGCTCCTCTATGACTTGTGCAACTTATATCAACAAAACGAAGGGCCCAACATGTACCTAGGATCTACGTAGACCTCGATAACAAGCAATTTGAGTTCCATTCACATATAATTGAAGTGGAAGGTAAGATCAACAACCAACCCATTTTTATTTTAATTGATTCAGGAGCTAGTCATAGTTATCTAGATCCTAATATCGTGGAAATATTTCAATTTCCAAAAAGCAATTTGGGGAAACCTTGGTTGGTACAACTAGCTATAGAAGAAAAAATGAAAATTAATGAGATGGTTAAGGCATGTATAATGGACATGAATGGACTGAACACAAGAACAAATTTGAATATTATACCTTTGGGCTCATATGATTTCCTAATTGGTATGGATTGGTTGGACATGCATCATGTTGTCATAGAATGTTACAATAAAGCATTTACTTGCTTGGATGAGAAATGAAACTTGAGGACAATTCATGGTATTCCCAGGGCAATAACTATCAGGGAAGTTTTATCCTTGCAGCTAAAGAAAAGATTCAAGAAAGGTTGCCAGCTATTTGCAATGCATATGGAGGAGGAACTCAAGGATAAAGTGTCAGATATTGAAGATTATGCAGTCCTAAAGGAGTTTGAATATGTATTTAGAGTAATATCGGAGTTGACACCCAAAAATGATATTGATTTCTCTATAAATATAATGCCTGGAGCAACCCCGGTATCCAAGAATCCTTATAGGATGAGTACACCAGAACTGAAAGAATTGCAAATGCAACTTGAAGAGCTTATGAAGAAGGGGTATATACACCTAAGTGTGTCACCTTGGGGTGCCTCAATATTACTCATGAATAAAAAATATGTAATGTTGATACTTTTCACTAACTTCAGGGAGTGAATAAGGTAACAATGAAGAACAAATATTTGTTGCCAAGGATAGATGATTTCTTTGACCAACTGAAAGATGTAAAAATATTCTCTAAGATTGACCTCAGATCAGGCTATCATCAGGTAAGAATTAAAGAGGAAGACATCAACAAGACAACCTTTAGGACGAGGTATGGATATTATGAGTTCACATTAGTGCCATTTGGGTTGTCAAATGCACCAGTTGTCTTCATGTGTTTAATGAATGGTATTTTTAGAGAATACTTAGAAAATTTTGTCATTATATTTTTCGATGACATACTTATTTACTCAAGTCTGAAGGAGAACATGAGCAACACTTGAGGATGGTTTTTCAAGTATTGAGAGAATATTAGTTGTATGAAAAGTTGAGCAAGTGCTCATTCTACCCGAGGCAGATTCATTACTTGGGTCATATCATTTCAAAGGAGGGGATAGCAGTGGGCCCGGAGAAGATAAAATCCATTGAAGGATGGCCAACACCAAGGAATGTTGTAGAGGTGATATCTTTCATGGGACTTGCAGGGTACTACAAAAGGTTTATTGAAGGCTTCTCAAATATTGCACACCCAATCACATCCTTGCAAAATAAAGGTGTGAGTTTTGAGTGGACTTCTGATTATAAAATGAGTTTCCAACACTTGAAGAGTTTGATGACAAGTGTTCCAATTTTGAGAATTGTTGATCCTAATGAAGACTTCGTTGTGTGCACTGATCCATGCAAGGAAGGGATTGGTGGAGTCCTTAGTCAAAATGGGCATGTGGCATGCTAAAAATCAAGGAAATTAAAGGAGAATGAAAGGCACTATGCTACTCATAATTTGGAATTGGCAGCCACAGTGCATGCCTTGAAAATGTGGAGGCACTACCTCATGGGAAGAAAATTTCAATTGAGGACAGACCACAATGGTCTAAAATATTTGTTTGGACAACCAACTCTAAATGTCAGGAAAATTAGGTGGTTATAATTCCTAAATGAGTATAACTTTAATATAAATCATATCAAGGGTAAAGAGAACAAGGTGGTTGATGCACTCAGTAGGAGAGTGCATGAGATGCATTCTACAGGAATTAGCATGTAAAAATAAGATTTGAAAGACAAAAAGTTAGAGACTGCAAAATTAGATCAATACTATGTGGAAATAAAGGAAAAGCTACAACAAGGTATTTTGCAGCAGAAAATTGAAGATTTTGAGTTAAAAGAGGATGAAATCCTCATGTACAAGGGCATAGTTTATGTACCATATTCTCAGTAGTTGAAAAATATGCTATTAAAAGAAATGCCCAATGTGCCTTATGCTGGACACCTAGGCTACCAAAAAACAATTGCAATTGTCAAGAAACAATATTATTGGCCATGTATGAAGAAAGAAGTAGTTGATTTTATTGTCAGGTGTTTGGAATGTCAAAAAGTCAAGGTTGAGCACATGCACCCAACTAGTTTTCTACAACCATTTCCCATCCCTAAGTGGAAATAGGAAGTTGTAACTATGGATTTCATCATTGAGATTCTCAGAACAACCAAACAGCATGATTCCATCATGGTGGTGGTGGACAAGATTAATAAATTTTCCCACTTTATTCCAATAAAACTCGTGCACAAGCCAACTAACATTGTTGATATTTATATGAGGGAGATTGGTAAGATTCATGGTGTGCCTAAGAAAATTGTGTCTGGCAAAGATCCGAAGTTCACATCCAATTTTGGGAAGGGATTATTTAAAGGATTACTATGAGTTCACATTAGTGCCATTTGGGTTGTCAAATGCACCAGTTATCTTCATATGTTTAATGAATGGTATTTTCAGAGAATACCTAGATAAGTTTGTCATTGTATTTTTGGATGACATACTTATTTAATCAAAGTCTGAATGAGAACATGAGAAACTCTTGAGGATGGTGTTGCAAGTATTGAGAGAACATCAGTTGTATGCAAAGTTGAGAAAGTGCTCATTCTACCTAAGGCAAATTCATTACTTGGGTCATATCATTTCAGAGGATGGGATAACAATGGGATCGGAGAAGGTAAAATCCATTAAAGGATGGCCAACACCAAGGAATGTCACAGAGGTGACATATTTCATGGGACTTGCAGGGTACTACAAAATGTTTATTGAATGTTTCTCAAATATTGCACACCCAATCACATCCCTGCAAAATAAAGGTGTGATTTTTTAGTGGAATTCTGATTGTAAAAGGAGTTTCCAACACTTGAAGAGTTTGATGACAAGTGTGTCAATTTTGAGAATTGTTGATCCTAATGAAGACTTCATTGTGTGCACTAATCCATTCAAGGAAGGGATCGATGGCATGCTACAAATCAAGGAAATTCAATGAGCATGAATAGGCATTATGCTACTCATGATTTGGAATTGGTAGCCATAGTGCATGCCTTGAAAATGTGGAGGCACTACCTCATGGGAAGAAAATTTGAATTGAGGATAGACCACAATCGTCTGAAATATTTGTTTGGACAACCAACTCTAAATGTCAGGAAAATTAGATGGCTAGAATTCCTCAGTGAGTATAACTTTAATATAAATCATATCAAGGGTAAATACAACAAGGTGGTTGATGCACTCGGTAGGAGAGTGCATGAGATGCATGCTACAAACATTAGCATGTACAAATCAGATTTGAATGAAAGAATGTTAGAGACTACAAAAGTATATCAACACTATGTGGAAATAAAGGAAAAGCTACACAAAGGTATTTTTGCAGCAGAAAATTGAAGATTTTAAGTTAAAAAAGGATGAAATTCTCATGTACAGGGGAAAATTTTATGTACTAGATTCTCAGGAGTTGAAAAATCTGCTATTAAAATAAATGCACATTGTGCGTTATACCGGACACCCAGGCTACCAAAAGACAATTGCAATTGTCAAGAAATAATACTATTGGTCAGGTATGAAGAAATAAGTGCTTGATTTTATTGTCAGGTTTTTGAAATGTCAAAAATTCAAGGATGAGCATAGGCACCCAACTGATTTGCTACAACCATTGCCCATCCTTAATTGGAAATGGGAAGTTGTAACTATGGATTTCATCATTGAGTTTCCCAGAACAACCAATCAACATGCTTCCATCATGGTGGTGGTGGATAGGCTTAATAAATTTTCCCACTTTGTTCTAGTAAAACTCGCATAGAAGGAAACTAACATTGTTGATATTTATATGAGGGATATTGGTAGGCTTCATGGTGTGCCTATGAAAATTGTGTCTGACAGAGATCCCAAATTCACATCGAATTTTTGGAAGGGATTATTTAAATTATTATTATGAGTTCACATTAGTGCCATTTGGGTTGTCAAATGCACTAGTTATCTTCATGTCTTTAATGAATGGTATTTTCAGAGAATACTTAGATAAGTTTGCCACTGTATTTTTGGATGACATACTTATTTACTCAAATTCTAAAGGAGAACATGAGAAACACTTGAGGATGGTGTTGAAAGTATTGAGAGAAAAATAATTGTATGCAAAGTTGAGCAAGTGATCATTCTACCTGAGGCAGATTCATCACTTGGGTCATATCATTTTAGAGGAGGGGATAACAATGGGCCCAGAGAAGATAAAATCCATTGAGGGATGGCCAACACCAAGGAATGTCATAGAGGTGAGATATTTCATGGGACTTGTAGGGTACCACAAAATTTTTATTGAGTGGAATTCTAATTGTAAAAGGAGTTTCCAACACTTGAAGAGTTTGAAGACAAGTGCACCAATTTTTAGAATTGTTGATCCTAATGAAGACTTCGTTGTGTGCACTAATCCATGCAAGGAAGGGCTTGGTGGAGTCCTCAGACAGAATGGCATGTGGCATGCTACAAATAAAGGAAATTAAAGGAGAATGAAAGGCACTAATCTACTCATGATTTGGAATTGGCATCCATAGTGCAAGCCTTGAAAATGTAGAGGCACTACCTCATGGGAAGAAAATTTGAATTGAGGACAGAACAAAGTGGTCTGAAATATTTGTTTGGACAACCAACTCTAAATGTCAAGAAAATTAGGTGGTTAGAATTCCTTAGTGAGTATAACTTTGATATAAATCATATCAAGGGTAAAGAGAAAAAGTTGGTTGATGCACTCAGTAGGAGAGTGCATGAGATGCATGCCACAACCATTAGCATGTACAAATCAGATTTGAAATGTAGAATGTTAGAGACTGCAAAATTAGAGCAACACTATGTGGAAATAAAGGCAAAGCTACAACATGGTATTTTGCAACAAAAAATTGAATATTTTGAGTTAAAAGAGGATGGAATCCTCATGTACAAGGGCATAGTTTATGTACCAGATTCTCAAAAGTTGAAAAATCTTCTATTAAAAAAAATGCACAATGTGCCTTATGCTGGGCACCCAGGCTACCAAAAGACAATTGCAATTGTCAAGAAACAATAATGTTTGCCAGGTATGAAGAAATAAGTCATGGTTGATTTTATTGTCAGGTGCTTGGAATGTAAAAAAGTCAAGGTTGAGCACAAGAACCCAACTGGTTTGTTACATCCATTTCCCATCCCTAAGTGGAAATGGGAAATTGTAACTATGGATTTCATCATTGAGCTTCTCAGAAAAACCAAGCAACATGATTCCATCATGGTGGTGTGGACAATATTAATAAAGTTGTCCACTTTATTCCAGTAAAACTCGCACACAAGGCAACTAACATTGATGATATTTATATGAGGGAAATTGGCAGGTTTCATGGTGTGCCTAATGCAATTGTGTCTGACAGAGATCCCAAGTTCAAATCCAATTTTTGGAAGGTATTATTTAAAGGATTTGGGATAAATTTGAATTTTAGCATAAACTACCATCAAGAGAGAGATGGAAAAATAGAAAGGGTAAATCAAGTGATAGAAGATATGCTAAGAATGTATGTGATGGAAAAACCAACACAATGGGAAAAATATTTACATTTGGTTGAGTTTTCTTATAACATGCTAAGTTTTTAATGTTGTTATTAGGTTATTTCCAAATTACATGAGAATTTGATGCATTTCCAAAACAACAACAAAAAGAGGATCACTGAAAGAAACACAATCACAAGGTACAAAACATTTTGTCCTAGGAAATCCTCAAGGGGGGGAAAACCCAACAAAAACTTGCTCAATAATAGATTGCCAATACAATGTCAATACTAAGACCAAAACACCAAATATAAACCAAGACTGATTATGCACCTCTCTTCTCCTTCCTCCTACAACTGCAATTGTCTTCAATATATGCACACTAAATGAGTGAGTGTGTGAGTGTGTAAGTGAGGCACCATCCTCACATATAAATACTAGTTGAAAAGGCGTTAGGGTTATGTCTCTTCACTTAGTGGGGCCGAATTCTTCTAGAAGTGGTTAAAACCACTTTATAAACACCAGGGGACAACTTTACAAATACCACCATACAAATATGGTTTGACCAATCCACAAAAGGGGATTTGATCTATAAGATAATAAATCAAGTATAATTAGAATATTCTTCAAAGTTACAATATTTCAGCACTCCCCCTTAACAAGAAGGGTATTCTACTGACATCACCCAATGCAACATCATCAAGAGAAGGAGAAGGAAACATCATCATCAAAATATGGAACACTAACTGACACATCTACAAATCATCGAAAGTTTTTCTCATCATCAATATCATCATCGTTTATAGCATGGAGTTGGAGTAACATCACCATCATCAACATGAAGTTGAAATATTGACATCAATAGCATGAAGCTAGAACAACAACATCAACAACAACATGAGGTTGGAACATCATCATCAACAGCACGAGGCTGGAACAAAAACATCATCAATATGTGGAAATAGAATGACGCAGGTGTATCAACAACAACATTTTTGGTACTCTGAAAGACCATCCTTACCAAATCTTTCGAATCTTCCTAGGAATCAAAAGATTCCATAGGATATATGTTAAGTTTTTACTATTTTTATTAGGTTAATTCCAAATTACATGATAATTCAATGCATTTCAAAAACAACATCATAATTAGGATCACTGAAAGAAACACAATGTGAAATCCCCATTCGGTACGACTCCTACGATGTACAACCAGTAAAAGCACCCTTAATTTTTTTTTTTGGTGTGTGTGTGTGTGTAGGAAGGTAATAATGACATTATACTCAACATCAAAACACAAAGATGAACACAACACCTTCAACTCATGCAACAACAACATAACGACCTAACATAAAATCACATCAAGCACCTGAAAGCAATGTACGACATTCAACCGACGAAGAATAAGAATGACTACCCGCCCGTCCTACCCTGCAATGGTTAGGACCTCCAGGACATATAAGAAACGCTCAAGCCCAGGTTCCCATTGATTTTGACCATTTAAGGTCTCAAGGTTGGCGACTGTTCTGAGGAACAAGGAGGTGTCTACATCCCACCCGACACAAGCAGACCAAGCCTACTAAGCTGAGGAAAAACATCCTAACAACCCCATGCACCCAAATTGGATTACACAAGTAACTAGAACCCTTACAGTGAGCAAACCAATCACATTAAAAGTTTACATAACCAAGTACAAACATTACTTATAATAAACAAAAACACCCTCAACGAGAAGCACAAGCTAAGAACTACTTTGTCAACAACCCAACCATTAATCATGGCTAAATGGTCGGTATCTATGATTAAAAAAAGCGTTAAATACAGATCAATTAACCAGTCTAAATCCCCTTAGTCAACGAGTTGCCAAACGAACTTAACATGAATTACGGCTCAAACTTTGTGGGTCTGAGTTACCCATTTAAGCGATATCTATAAATCCAACTAATATCAATTACATATCTAATTTAGCAAGTCTAATTTACAGCTAGTCACCTATTTTAAATTCTAATTTAACCTTAAAAGAGAAACAAGTGGTTGATCTAAATCACAACTAGTCAACAATTGTACAATCATCAAGTGCAACTTAAATTGAGCGGGTCTATAATAACATCTGGTCATCCATGTACCATAAAATTTTAACCTTAAGTGTGAATCATTTTATCTAGTCTACTTAAGTCCATAATTACAATCCACATTAATATTAAACAAGTCTAGCATACGACTTCGATACACATCTCAATAATTATAAGACTAAACTATGGTTTAATACAAGTCTAACTTATAATTTAGTTACAAGTCAAAGTTGGATGCAAGGCAAACACAAGTCTAAGGTGTAAGTTAAATACAAGTCTGAATTGCTCACTGAATACAAGTTTATATTACAAAGGATTACAACCTAATTAACAACTTAAAATACATAACAATATTCACTATATTGATATGTATGTCATTATTAATGTAACACCCTTCTGTAGTGTTACTTACATCATGCAAGTCCGTTATATAAAAAAAATGTTGGTGATTAATTGCAATGGTGGTCTAAATTATACAAGTGGTTGTTGTCCATAAAGGAGTGCCATTCAAAGAAAATTTTAAAGATGTTCTGCGGTTATAAACAAAAACCATTTCTACTCTATTCAAAGCAATTTTTACTGCTATCTTGCGGTTAAATATTAGATGCCATTCAGATCCAAACAATGCAATTGATGCCATTATCAAACGCTAACTAGGAACAATAATTGTTATTGCCGAAGAATAACAATGTTGTCCAGAACATTAATGCCAATTAAAATCATTGTCAGGTAATGTAAGAAAAGGACACGCATGGGAATTAACGCTGTCAGGTAAAAGAAAACGCTAGAGTAACAGATAGTCGTTTTCAAGGCAAATAGCAGTCTTCGTCAACAATAAAATCGTAGTCTTCAAGGCAAATTCGCCAGGCATTACAATGATATTCCAGTCTACAGAAAAAAGGCAATCGCTGGCAATGAGGGTAACCCAAAAATTTTGTTTTTTTTTAGCCAAAAATCGTGGTTATAAAACAACAACTCAGTCGATCAGTTTAGGAAAAAATCATGGGTGTTTGGTCAGTAGACTCAGCCAATCAGTTTAGGCAAAAATCATGGGCATTTGGTCAGCAGACTCAACCAATCAGTTTAGGCAAAAATTGTGGGCATTTGGTCAGCAAACTCAAACAATCATTTTAGGCAAAAATCGTGGGCGTTTGGTTAGTAGAGTCATCCAATCGTTACTCACACTGTCTTGGTCGATCCAGCAAGTGGATTATGATGAAACCGTTAATGTTTAAGCCATTATTATAGATGTTTTCATTTCATTAGAGAACAATAGCATAATCCAAGATCACTGAGAAATACACAATCACAAGAGACACACATCATTTATCCTGGGAAACCCTCTAGGGGAAGAAAACCCAGCAAAACTTCCTTAATATAGATAGCCAATACAATGCCAAGAGATCTCTATGCTAAAACAAAAAGTCCTCTCCAAGATATGCGCCACTCTCTCTTCTCCTTTGCTGGTAATAGATCAGAACTTGTCTCTCAAACTGAGCAAGTGAGTTATGTCCAAATGAGGTGCTAGCCTCCTTTATTTATGCAAGTTCTGGCACGTGTGAAGTGTCTCTTCACCAGCAGGGCCGACTTCTCAGACTGGGTGGGTAAACCCACCTTTATTATATTTCTGGGTCTTTTTATTAACTGCTGGGGCCGACTTCTTATTATGCCTATTACAATTGTCTTTTGACCAATCCACAAAAGGGGATTTGGTCCTATTACAATAACCAACATGATCAATCCTCAATGGGGATTGATCCTATGAATAATATATCAATAATAATAAGAATACTCTTTGCAGTTACATTATTTCAACACTCCCCCTTAACAAGAAGGGTATTCTTTAGCAGCATCATGCGAGAGAGAGAGAGGACAACATCATCAACAACATCAGGTGGGAGGATAGCATCATCAATATCTTGGCTGGTGTATCTATAAATCATTGGAAGTTTTCTTCATCAGCAGCATCATCATTCTCAAAGGAATGCCATCATCATCTGCATCAATATGTATTAGTATAAAAATTGATATATCATCATCATCACATCACAAGGCTGGCACATCACAGTACTTAGACTGGCTCTATGTCACAGTTGTTAAGCTGGTAGCTCAGTGCAAGTCACATCTTGCTTTACGTCTAACAACTAGGTCAGAAGCAAGGTATAGATCATCTTGCTTTACGTCTAACAACTGGTTCAGAAGCAAGGAACACATCATCTTGCTTTACGTCTAACAACTGGGTCAGAAGCAAGGAACACATCATCTTGCTTTACGTCTAACAACTGGGTCAGAAGCAAGGAACACATCATCTTTCTTTACGTCTAACAACTAGGTCAGAAGAAAGGAACACACATATCGTCTTGCTTTATGTCTAACAGCGAGGTCAGAAGCAATGACGCATCTTTCTTTACGTCTAACAGTGAGGTCAGAAGCAAGGAACACACACATCGTCTTGTTTTACATCTAACAACGAGGTCAGAAGAAATGACTCATCTTGCTTTACGTCTAACAACGAGGTCAAAAGTAAGGAACACACACATTTTCTTGCTTTACATCTAACAGCGAGGTCAGAAGCAATGACTCATCTTGCTTTACATCTAACAGCGAGGTCAGAAGAAAGGAACACACACATCGTCTTGCTTTACATCTAACAGTGAGGTCAAAAGCAATGACTCATCTTGCTTTAGGTCTAACAGTGAGGTCAGAAGCAATGACTCATCTTGCTTTATGTCTAACAGCGAGGTCAGAAGAAAGGAACATATATACTCCCCCTTTCAAGGAGTGTCCTTTCAGACTATACCAAGCTTATCTCGAAAGTGTTCAAACATTACACGAGATAGAGGTTTGGTCATCACATCAACAACCTATTCATCCGTGCTAACATACAGGAGCTTCAAGGCTCCTCTTTATACCATGTCACGGATGTAATGATAGTGAATCTCTATGTGCTTCGACCTGTCATGGAATATAGGATTCTCTGTCATCTTTATGCATCTCTGGTTGTCACATAGGATCTTGGTTTCTTCCATCTCTAGGTCAAATAGACCGGTCAACATCTTTCGAATCCATATAGCTTTGCAGCTAGCAAAACATGCGGCAATGTACTCTGCTTCCGCTATGTTGAGAGCAATACTAGATTGCTTTCTACTCTGCCACGAGATCATGGCTGATCCCAAACTGAAACATCATCCGAAAGTGTTTTTTCTGTCAGCAACGCTTCCTACCCAATTTGAATTAGTGTATCCACTCAATGTGAAATTGTGATCTCCATCATAACTGAGACCACAATCTAATGTACCTTTAAGGTACCTCATCACATGTTTTGCAACCACTAGGTGAACATGTCTGGGTTCTACCAGAAACTGACTCAAGGTGTTCATGGAAAAACAAATGTCTGGTCTGGTGTTCGTCAGGTACATCAATGATCCAATAATCTGTCTGTACAGTGTGGCATCTATCAAGTTTGACGAAGTATCGACCAACAGTTTCAACTTCTCTTCCATGGGTGTATTCATGGACTTGCATTCCAGCATGTCGAATCTCTTTAAGATTTCCACCGTGTACTTCTCTTGGTTAAGGAAGATCCTCTCAGGACTCTGCCATACCTCAAGACCTAAGAAATAATGTATTAGGCCAAGGTCTTTCATTTCAAATTATGAGGCAAGTTTCTTTTTACATTCAACGATGAGATTTTCTTCTCTAGTTAAGAATAAGTCATCCACATATAGCAGTAAGATTACTGGCTCATTATCCATAATTTTGAAGTAGATATTTGAGTCTGCTTTACTCTTGGTAAA
>JZKD02S1651764.1:80588-92452 GCA_000966675.3 Picea glauca
CTTTGAATCTTATTAATCTTGATTAATCAAACCTGGAGCCTTGTCCTCAAGAATGAGTGCTTGCTTTTCTTCCAAGTCTCCTTCACTCAAGATGACGAGTGCTTTCTTCAACCTGACTATTGTACTAAGACAATACGCTATCTTGACAGAAGGTTAGTGTTGCACCTCCTTCGTCACCTTAGTGAGCAAAATGGAGGTGCTTGCAAGCTCAGTTGGGTCTGCTGAGCAGGCAGCTGCAAAGGAAAGAGTTAGAGATAGAAATAAAAACAACAACTAAGAAATAAACTAAGAAATACAATAACAATTAAATTCATGAGCATAGGGACATAGAAACAAAAAGAAGCATAAGACCCATGTCACCAATGTTGAGGCTGATCTATTAGTGAAAGAATACACCAAKAASAAAGGGGACTATGAGTCCCTTCTTCCTCCAAGGGAGGGCTCTTGGACCCCCACTAGCAAGCTCTTCTTACAACAAAAAGAAAAATGGAAAGTGATGAAAGAACTCTTTACAAATCCACTCAATGAGTGAGATGGATTGCACAATGCAATGGTGCAAATATGCTCTTGACAAGGATGAAGTCCTCAAGAGAATAGAGGCAGCATAACATTACTTTGAATTCCTTGAAAAATGAGGTGCATCCATGGCCTATTTATAGCATTCCTTTGGGCTTTTGTTTAACTTCTTTGTAGTGTGAAAAGAGGCCAATTAGGGCATTCCTAGGTCTTTGACCAGCCCTCCAATCGGATCCAGTCTAGATTTGAGGGTCAAATTGGCTTGGGAGCTGAACCATAAGTGGGTGGCAGGCCGACCACTTTCATAAATACGTCATTTAGCAGGTGCGTGGCTTTTTGCGCTAACAGTCACGCATCGTGCGCAGGTGCGCGCATTCTACATTCTTGTTACGCGCATGTGCGTGCGCACCCAGTGTCTTCATAACACCCTTCAATTTTTCACTACTTTGTATAGTTTTTGACCCTTTTATGAATGCTTTGGTGTTAATTTAGGTTCATGGATGACTTCATTGCTGTCTGACGATGCTGAGTTCTTGTAACCATGTGCAGACGAAATTTCAGTGATAATAGATGCCCCCTGATGGATGAGGTTAGGAGCATACGTATGGCCGAAATCCATCAATGTTTCTTCTACTGAAAATGTTGTTGTAAGAGAGAGCAATAGTGGGATCGTTCAGAGCGATCCGTTGTAGGGAAAAAGGAACCGGTAGGACCCAACCTTCCATGAGGTGTGTAAAATAGAAAACTATGTACAAACGAGGTGGGCATGCCCCATGCTCGTGTTTATGTAACTCCAAAAAAGATGACAGAAGTGTTGGTGTAGACAACTGCAGCGCCCTCGGGGGTGGTCAAAATAAAGGAAGAAGACAATTCTGCAAGTGAACATACTCTGAATAGTAGGCAGTGATTGAGGTGATAAGTAGCCCCGATTATGTGGGCATTGATAGCCCAGCCAAGTTCAGAGGTCTTCAGCAAATGAAAGAACTAACTGCAATAGTCGCAAAGTAAGGCCCACCATAACATGAGAAAGTGTTGGTGTCGAATGTTATGGGGGTCAAGGACAACAGGGAGCAATGGTGTTTCACCCTGTGTCGTTTGAGATCTCTCATTGAGTGGATAATGAGAATCAAGATACTGTCACCCTTCTGGAAAACTGTGCTGATGTCGACAAAAAGGGGGACACGACTCCCAGAAGAAAATGGCTTCGTGAAATCTACTAGGTGAGGTGAGGAAGTGGAGGAGGTACATGGATGAATTCAAGGTGTTGGAAGACTCAAGACCGCCCTTGGTTGGAGTGTGTGGGAGATAAAAAGTAGCCGCAACCATTCAACAAGGTCGAGTGTTAGGGGGACGACAAGACCGGGAATAAGTTGTGCCAGAGGTGGGACAAGGTGAACAAATTCAGAGAGCAGAGGTAAGTGTCCTATGGGGTACTCTTAAGATATGGATGATGTCGGCAAGGGTAGATGGTAAGTGGTGCCCCAACCAAGGGTGACATGGGTTGCGTTTTGCCAAAACAGAAAAAAGGTCGCTAGAGGTGACGACAAAAAAGGGTAATATAACTGCTGGAAACAAAAGGCGCTTATACAATAAATAAAGAATATTGTTTGGGAGAAATGTACAAATACAGAAACGGGTGCCCCAGTGTGATATGGTTGGCCTGGGTAGGGAGCAATGTGCTCGATGAACTGGTGGAGGGTGGGGGGCCCCATGAGTGAGTTTCTGTATGAGGTAAATGAAATGAAGGGATATTTGCAGATGGGAAAACTGATTGTGGATGAAAATGGAAGGCTGAGGATACTACGGAGGTGCAGTAAAAAATAGAACCATGAAGAGATAATCTGGGAGTCCATTGGGAAAGCTAGCAAAATGAGGAGAAGGAGTATGTGGTTGATTCGCGACATGATGTAAGACTATCAGGACTCCCATCCCTAAAGGGTTTTGAAAAAAATCATGAGTGTCAGCAGTGCCAAAAGGTGCTATAAATGAGACGACTCATGTGGGTAAGAATGCTACCGGGTGATAGTACCGAAAATGCAAAATGGAGGTATGGGTACTGTAGAGCCGGGAATGGGGATCCTAGAGGCAAATGTCAGAGGGTGTGACTGGAAATGTAAGTGCGATACAGAGGGAAAGACTACATGCCAGTGCTGAGTATATACCTGAAGGGGTTGTGCCGATGTATGTTGATCAAGTACCTGCACACATGAAAACCAAATACCCGACGTGAACAATATCTGAAGACAAACAAAGATATGAGCATGTATTTGATAAGTGTAAATATGCGCATGCGTACCTGACCAGGGTATGAAAAATGGTTCCCCTGGGGCTCAGGATGAAAAGAGGCCCAGGGACTGCTGTGAGGTAGATGACAGGATGTTGATCCCGTGGCTGAAGACGAATCGAGAAATGGATACCGTGGGCTCCCGGAATCGTGAGTGGAATTTTGGAAAAAAGGCCTATATATAGCTGTAGGGCCCACATTGCCACCTCATTTGTACTTGCTTCTATAGTGATTGGACGAGAAGCATTCAGAGGATATTGTGAGATTCGGGGAGGACGAGGCATCCGATTGAGGATCCACGAGTATCAGGTTAGTGGTCTGATCATCTTGCATAGAATTAGGATTTCATTTTTTGGGCAGGGGCTGTATGGAGGGCCGTACAGAGGTATTTAAGGGGTATGGGCCCCACATGCGAGGGCGATCCCATAATAGGCACGCACATGTGCGCGCCTGTCTACCGGATATATGCGCATGGGGGCGCGGTTGAGGGAATTTAGGGCACGCTCCAAGGGTGCGCCTGTGGGTTGAATAGGCTTGCACATGTGCGCGTATGTAGGTTGAACAGGCGCGCATCTGTGCGTGCCTGTATGGTGAACAGGCGCGCTGGGGAGCGTGCCTGTGTAGTGAACAGGTGTGCACTCATGCACACCTGTGTAGTGAACAAGCGTGCATGTGTGCGCGCCTGTGGATGACAAAACCGCGCCTTGGAGGCAAGGTTGAGGTGTATAAAACAAGTCTTTTTGATGCTTTTGATGGTTTCTTGAGATGATATAGGACTTTGTGTTGTGTCTGCAGGTGGACAGTTGTGATGATGCCAGTAGTTTGGCGAGAGCGAGACTGGTCTCAGCTGCGAGACGCCATGGCTATTGAGGAGCCAGGTGTGCGTGTGACTTTGGCAGCCTGTGGGTTGCTAAAGTTCTTTGAGTGTCCATTGATACGGGCGCAGGAGTATCTCCTGCAGTTCCTGATCCAGATGTGGAGTCCGGAGCTGCACTGCTTCCTTGTGCGAGGAGAGCAGATCCCCTTCACTGCGGTGGAGGACGTATATTTCTTGACTGGGCTCCCATTTCGGGGTATTCCCCTACCGGCGGAGCCGGTGTTGCCGAGGGTCTGGCCCTAGCGACCATTGGCTGGAGATATTGTTCAAGTCATAACTTTATGTCCAGGACGGTTGTGAGCATTGGGTCTATAGATTCCCTGGTGCATCGCTGTATAGCAGCAATGATTGTGCGAGTATATGGGTCACTAGTGACCCAGCGGATCAGCGGTGGCCAGCTTCTGGTGCTGGAGAGAGTGTTGGTCGGCGAGCATTTTGTCTGGGGGCTTATGCTGCACGCGAGGATGGTGGAGCAGTTGGACCACTATCGGTCCATGGATACGAGGGAGTTTGCGTTCGGGTCCATCCTGGTGGCCTGTTTCTAGAGAGGGTGTCGATGTTGTGCCCTAGGATTCTATTGGGTGCGCCTAGGCCGCGAGAGCCGCAGCTGAGGCAGTGGTCGACTATGTTGCTTCACCATGGTGGTGGCGAAGGTGGCCACTTATTTTCTTCAAAGGCGGCGCAGGTGATTTTACATTACCCCTATGTCAGGGTGGACTTCCGGGATGATCCGGACATGGTGCTACCTCCAGGGGAGGTTTTTGATCATCGAGGTATGTGGATGATGTTTGATGTGTAGGTTTTTTGTATTTTTTGAGATAGTAGTCCATATGTATATGATATAGATGCTGATACTATCTGTTGTTTGTTTGCATGTGTAGATGTGGCACCTCGCGGGCGCGAGGTGGAGATGCAGAGAGCGTCGGCTCGTCGGGAGCCGGAGAGACTGTCGTGGGGAGAGAGATGTCGGCGTGAGGATGCTGCGGTGCGACCAACTGAGCTGGAGAGGGCAGCGAGGAGGCGCCGATTTGACGACCCTGGTGCTGGGCCATCACACGCTCCTCCGGCGGCTGCCGTAGTGGATTTTGAGGATATACACCGTCGTCTAGAGACGGTGTTATAGGACGTGCCATAGGGCATGTGGTCTCGTATCCAGGATGAGATTTTCCTGGAGCAGTGTGTGGGGGTTCTGCCGCCATGGCGGGCCATAGTACGTTGAGTAGCAATGGCTGCTGCGATGACGAGAAGACGACTGCCACCAGGGCAGGAGGGGCCTGTAGGGGGTGGACCACCACCGCCTGGGGCAGGTGGTGGTGGGCTGCCACCGCTTGAGGGAGGAGCAGGTGGTGGTGCTCTCGAGGCACCGTGAGTGGTGCTCGATGTATTTGATGTATGGATATATTTTTTGTATATAGTCTGGTGAGCCCATTTTGTACCGAGGTGCTGCATTGGCCTGTGGATACTTGTATTTTTTGTATGTAAACATTCGGATGGCCCGGTGGATCTGTTGATATATACATGAGTATACATTTTTGAGATCTATGTGGTGTTTACATGTTTTTTGTGTTGATGATGTCTGTTCTATATATATGCTGTGACATGTTTTTTAATATGTTTATGTATGTGTAGAGGTAGCTTGATGGGATATATGCCAATCTAACACCATGTTAGCTATGTTATCTGTCATTTGATTCAATTGTCTTGGAATATGTGTAAATGTAATGGAATCAAAATGTCGAGATAAAAGCCTAACCTGCAGGTATTTGCGAAAGAGGCAAGGATCGCGTACGCGGTACACATTGTTGAGTTGGAGAACGACTAGTTGGGAGTCGAGGAAAATGCTAAGGTGACAAATACCATGATGCTAGGCGTCGGCCAGGAGGCCAATGACAGTAGTGTATTCAGCTTGGTTGTTGGTCGCTGAACCCAAACATATGCCGCTTGAATGGAGCATTTCATGTGAGGGGGTATAGAGAGCCCAAGCGACCGAAGTGAGATTTTGTGTCCAACGGCTGGCGCCATTGGCGTAACCGATGTGGTCGTCTGGTGGAGGAGGTATCTGTCAAGAGCACAAATGATAGCTTTAGACGTGAGGGATGGAGAACAAAGATTAAAAACACTAAAAAAAAGAAAATAACCTAAAGTAGAATGACTACATTTAAGCATAAAATTTCTTTAAGTATAACCCGTTGACGGGTTCTTTGAGAGAGAGGCCTTCAGGAGAGGCCAGAATATATGCACCTTTGGTGAGGAAATGTTGAATTATGTATGGGCCATGCCAGAGTGACTCAAATTTTCCATGGCCAAAGGTATCATGAGCAATATCGTAGGCAAGGACGAGGTCGCCTTCGCGAAATGAGCGAAGGTTGACATGTCGATCAAAGGTAGCCTTTGACCGTTTTTTAGCTGCCTCATTGTTTTGTAATGAAGATCGACAATCTTCATCCAGAGACTCTAAGTTCAGCAAGCACTGCTCCATTGGAGAAGTGTCGGGTAATAGCTCAATTGCGGTGCGTAAGGTAGGAATTTCACACTCGATGGGAAGAGTAGCCTCAACTCCATGGACGAGGTGAAATGGTGTGAAACCCGTAGCGCTTTTCACCGTTGTACGGTAAGCCCATAGTGTGGAAAAAAACATATGGTGCCAATTGGTCTTATGTTTATTAACCGTGCGTTGTAACATGGTCTTGAGAACCTTGTTAACAGCTTCGACCTATCCGTTCGATTGAGGGTAATATGGTGAGGAAAACTCATGAGAGAATCCTAACCAAGATGAGAGTTCGACGAATATCTCATTCTCAAAGTGCTTCCCGTGGTCTGAAACAAGTTGGAGTGGTACGCCAAAGCGAGAGATGGCGTGGTTAAAGAATAAACGCGCTGCAGTGTCAGCGGTGTTGTTGAAGGTGGGCATAGCTTCTGCCCATTTGGTAAAGTAATCAACTGCGACAACAATGTATTTGTGACCATTGCTGGAGGGGGGATTACAAGTCATGAAGTCGATGCCCCATTTACAGAAAGGGCCAGCAGTGATGACTGGATGAAGGAGAGCAGGTGGCACTTGGGCTTTGTTGGTGTAGATCTGACATTGCTCACATCGTTTCACAGCATGAATGCAATCATGAAACAAGGTAGGCCAAAAATAACCGGCTCGGATAATCTTTTGAGCAGTGGATATGCTCAAAAGATGGCCTCCACATGCGCCATTGTGGCAATCGTTTAAGACTCTATCGGCTTCGTCAATAGTTAGGCATCGACGAAGCATGGTGTCGATGCCCCGCCGGTATAGGATGTCTTCGATGAGGAGGTAGCGGGGGGCCTGATGGAAAATACGATGACAATCATCGCGTGAAAGGTGGTTACCAAACTTTTGAGTGCGGAGATAGACGAGAAGGTCACCGTACCAAGGATCATCCGAAGTGATGTAAACGATATGTTCGTCGGGAAAGTCGGTGTTGATGGGGGCACTGGTGGTGTCAGAGGGAAGGGCTATGAAAAATTCGGCGAGAACAAGGGCCTTCTTACTCTTAGGTGTTGAGAACTCGAGGTTGTACTCCTAAAGGATAACGATCCATCGAGCAAATTTTCCATTAACTTGCCGACGACTAAGTAAGTACTGCATAGGGTTGGAATCTGCGACGAATTTTGTTGTGCGAAGCATAATGTAGTGGCGCAGTTTCTGGACTACGAGGACGACTGCGAGAGCAAGTTTCTCTTCATGATTATACTTCAAGGGTGGCCCTGAGAGGTTTTTACTAACGTAATAAATGACATGCTCGCGATTGTCATCGCTGAGCTAGACGAGGACGCCTGCTACTGATACAGATGATGCTGATACATAGAGCATATAGTCGCGATTGTAGTCAGGTGCACTAATTAACGGTGCATTTGAGAGTGCGTTTTTAAGATCGTCAAACGACTGTTGGGCATGGTCATCCCAGTGAAATGGGATGTCATGACGTAGTAAGCGAAGGAAGCCATGCGCACGGATGGTGTAATCAGGGACAAAGCGTCGTAGGAAGTTGGCCTTGCCTTGTAGGCTCTGGAGTTGTCGTAAATTTCGAGGAGGGGGAATTTCGGTGATAGCTTGGACTTTAAGGGGGTCCACGGTAATACCGCTTTGGGAAACGATAAAGCCGAGGAGGCGCCCTGCGGTGACACGAAACACACACTTGAGAGGATTCAAGAGGATGTTGTACTGACGACACCGTTGAAAGATGATTCATAAATCATCAAGATGCTAGGTGTGTTTCTTGGAGCGAGATGTGAGGTCATCCAAGTAGGTGAGGATGATATGAGCCAGATCGTGAAATATGTATGTCATAGCCTGTTGGAAAGTTGCACTGGAATTTTTTAAGCCAAAAGGCATGACACGATATGCAAAAGTACCCCAAGGGGTAGTGAATGCGGTTTTATACTGATCGGCGGGGTGAATTTGGATCTGATTATAACCAGAGAATCCATCCATAAAGGATAGACCCTCATGGCCAGCGCAGTCGTCGATAATTTGGTCAATGAAAGGTGTTGGGAAGTTGTCTTTGGGACATGCATGATTGAGATCGCGAAAGTCTGTACAGACGTGGATAGTGCCCTGTTTTTTGTTTACGGGTACAGGATTGGAAACCCATGATGTGTAGGCGATGGGGTAGATGAACCCGGCGGCGCGTAATTTGTCAATCTCAGCTTTGATGGCCATTGCTTTGGAAGGGTGTAGCAGACGTTGTTTTTGATGAACGGGTGTAATGTCGGGCCAGGTGTCTATGCGACGTTCAATGATAGAAGGATCAAGACCAGGCATTTCCATGTATGACCAGGCAAAAATATCTCGATATTCCTGGAAAAGAGATTTGTAGGTGATGATTTCTTGAGGAGTGCAAGCAACGCCAATGATGATTTCCTCGACTATGCCATTTTTTATGGAAATGTAGATTTTAATGGTCGGGGAAATATTGGCCATGTTTCCTTCTTCAAAAGCATCAGGGGTCGGGATGGGGTTTTTGAACCAATCGATAGGCCCTGATGGGATAAAGTCCCTGGTTTCGACTGCGTATATGGGATGTTGGTTAGGAGGTGTGGATGATCCTGGTGGAAAGAAGAGTGCATGGTGGTGTAGCGCGTCCCATGGGTAGTCCGGGTGGTTTACTTCCTCAAGTATTTCCTCATCACAGTGAAAGTGACGGGAATACAAGGGGTCATGAAGAGTGATATCGGTCATTGGTGGTGTGTGGCTGCCCCTCGGTGATAAAGGAGGGGGAATAATGGGAGGAGTTGGCGATGAGTCGCTCGACATAAACCAGATATCGAAGTACTGAGGAGTACCCATAGTAGTTGGGTGTAAAGTTTCCAGTGGGAAATGAGCGGGAGAGTTGGGGGGATTGGGGATTGAATCCTTAGATATGTCCTCTAAGAACCATGGAGGCATTGGAAGGGCCTCGGGTTCGGGGGAAACGACATGAAGAGCTGCTGGTGACGAGAGAAGGTCAACTAGAGACTCGGTGGGTCGTTGAAGTAGAGTTAATTGGTGCAATCTGTATTCAATGATCATAGGACACTGATATGTAAAATGATCAAATGATTCACATAGAGAGAAAGGGAATCTCATACATTCATTGATTGAGGTGGTGACATAACGGATGTCAGTGATATTTGTTGAGGAGGAGGTAGCAGGACTGGGGTTGCTCTGGAAGCTCTGGCATACTGCGGCTAATGTCTGGCGAAAGCGTGGTAGTGCCAGGAAATGGTGGGTATAATGGCCATACTCGGAACATATAGCACAAGCGTATTTGGTGTGCAACCCTTTGTTATTTGCATGAGGGGTGGTAGTGGTAGTACCAGTTATAGTGGTGAGTGTTGAGGGAGTTTGATTGAGTCGGATCAAATTTCGTAACTCTGGTAAAGATGGGTAGTTGTTGGTTGGGTGTCCCTCTTTCTGACATAGTGCGCAAGGTGGTGAGATGCGGGGAGGGAGTGGAGCTGTGGGCTCCTTCTTCTTTCTCCTGCCCCCAGCTGTGGCAAGGGGGTTAGTGAGTGGGGGTGCGGTGGGGGTAAGTATAGGAATCATNNNTCATGGGGATTCCTTCTGTTTGGGGGGGAAGGGATGGTCGAGGGACCATCTCTGGTGGATGTAAATACCAAACTGGGATTGCTAACACCATATTAGGTAGGGTGAGTGTTGCAGCTACCTGAAAAGCTTTGATGCCTGGTGGAGGGTAAAAGAAGGGAATTTGGGTGATGGCTTGGGGAACTATCTCCCAAAATGGGATATGTCCTTGGGGAGAGGTGGATTCATGAACCGTGGAGGTCGACGAGTGCGCAGGAGGCTCGTGAGGGGGGGTTTCTGCGACTATTGGGACGTCAGGAATTACTGAAGCCTCCTGAGGAGGAAGAGTATCCTCTGTCTGAGTTCCATTAGATGATATGACGCATACCTGATTGGAAGGATGAAGGAGCGGTGGTGCTCCATGGTAAGTTCCTAACAATGAGGGGTCTTTGAAAATTACAGGACCCATCTCGACGAGGGGATATGCATTGTGGTTGGTCTGGATGAGAGGAAGAATGTTATCGATGTTGGCAGATGGGTTAGGTTCGTAATGGGAAACCTGGTCAATGGTGACGATCTTCCCGTTGTGGGGGAACATCATTGTGTGAAAGACGGAAGAGGAAACTGCCTTCATAGCGTACATGTAGCTACAACCGAACAGGATATTGTAATCGAGAGGAGCATCGATAACTTCTATGTCAATAAGAATGGTTTTTCCCCCGAGTTCTACGGGGACATTTTGGAAGAGCCCTTCCGGAGATGATGGGCATCTGTCATAATCTCGTAAGGTGATGGCAGAGGGTATGAGTTCGGGGGAACCAAGTTTCTGCCATACTGATTTGGACATAATGTATGTAGATGCACCTTCATCGATGATGCACCGATGAATTGTGATGTTCCGTATTTTTACTGGGATTTGAAAAGCGATCAAGGCGGGAAGGCGAGGTTCGCCACTATCGATATCGAATGTAATGAGTCGAGTATCTGTTGGGTCAACTGCCCCCAAGGAGGAAAGTAATGATTTGCGCTGAGTGGGGAAAGTATGGAGGACCTCCAAGACTGACATGGTAGCCGGGGATTGTGCTAAGTCATCGACCAAACTATAGTTATGAGCTTCCCTAGCCCGTGGGTTGTGGACATTCCTGCGTAATGGGATGTGAGGGATGCGAAGAGGTGTCTCAGTGTTAGGGTGAGGGATCACCAACGGGGGTCCTGTTGGTGCGGGGTTTGTCTCTAGAGGGATGGGAGGAGACTCGGCGGGTGTATGATACTGACAGTTACGTGTTTGCAGAAGGATTTCTTCCTCACTAGTGAGGAGGATCGTGTGATCTGCTGGATTGTTCGGATTGAGGTATTGTCCCACCTGAGGTGGGGGATGTTGTGTATCCTATTGGGGGTTTATCAAACCTTGATGTGGGATAGGATTTTGCAGTACGACAGGAGGGGGTTGTTGTACGTATTTTTGTGGTGCCTGTTGAGGAGTAGGCGGTGCTGGAGGATGGGGAAGACTGCCAGAGTCTTTCAACCATTTGAAATCAGTGATTTGGGGGCAATGATGGGTGTAATGGCCGAACTCACCACAAAGGGCACAAGGGAAGTTGGTTTTAACATTATTGTTGTTTCTCCCTTGGCGTTTATTATTATTGCCCCCCTGGGGGTTCTGATTCCCCTGGTTCTGGTTGCCCCCAGTAGGTTGGTTCTGTTGGGGTGGATTTCTACCTTGACCTGGGTTATTGTTGTTCCTATTTCATCCTTTCTTTCTGGTATTGTTCGACGGATGGGTCAGATTGGCTATATTCAGTTGTTCAAAATTTTGATATTGTTGAACGGGAGAAGGTTGGACGAAATTCACCCCAGCATGAGGATGTGGGGGAGCCATGGGTTGTGGTAGACCAAGAAATGGAAAATACGGATTTTGTGGAGGTAGTGAGCCATAAGGTACATAGGAAAGCATGGTGCTTTCACTAGTACTATAGGCTGAGGTAGAGGGGGTACCAGAACTCGTTGGAATAGGTGGATGTATGGGGGGTGCCGGTGGTGGTCCACTAATGGGTGGTGGTATAGCAACAGGGTATGATTGTTGATAAGGTGGTGGGGGGTAATAAGGAGTGCCCCCGTATGCCGACGGGTATTGAGGTGTTCCATACATC
>JZKD02S1651764.1:98182-110032 GCA_000966675.3 Picea glauca
CCCTCTAGGGGAAGAAAACCCAGCAAAACTTCCTTAATATAGATAGCCAATACAATGCCAAGAGATATCTATGCTAAAACAGAAAGTCCTCTCCAAGATATGCACCACTCTCTCTTCTCCTTTGCCGGTAATAGATCAGAACTTGTCTCTCAAACTGAGCAAGTGAGTTATGTCCAAATGAGGTGCTAGCCTCCTTTATTTATACAAGTTCTGGCACGTGTGAAGTGTCTCTTCACTGGCAGGGCCGACTTCTCAGATTGGGTGGGTAAACCCACCTTTATTATATTTTTGGGTCTTTTTATTAACTGTTGGGGCCGACTTCTTATTCTGCCTATTACAATTGTCTTTTGACCAATCCGCAAAAGGGGATTTGGTCCTATTACAATAACCAACATGATCAATCCTCAATGGGGATTGATCCTATGAATAATATATCAATAATAATAAAAATACTCTTTGCAGTTACATTATTTCAATAGAAACGCTAAAACATGGGCAATCAGTGTGCAACACAGTCAAGTTTTTAAGCAATGAGAATAAATCGAGGGCATTGAAAGCCACTCAGCAACGATTAGGAGCTAAGGCATGGGCGTTAAATCAAAATATATATTAAAAACCAAATGGTGTAATAAAATTCGTGACATTCGCATCGTGGTTGAAATATGGCAATGAAATTGCTGGTAGAAATCAAGGTATTAGCAGGGAAAGGAATCTGTGACCGTAAGAATGGCTCAGTCAATCAATGCAAACCCAACGCAGACAGGGAGAAAAGAAACGTTTTCATTGAAATAAAACTTGAAAAGTCACATCCCAGGCAAAAACGTAGGCAAGGATAGCAAGACGTTTTTATCAGTTTCCAGTACACCCAAGATAAAACGTAGACGGAAATTTAACTCATCGTCCACTGCTAGGATTCCGACCAACGAAGACTGGAAAAAAAACACATCGTATCCAAATCTAGTGTACTAATTTTTTTTTAAAACGCAGACTTAATTTATATCGTTTACATTACTAGGATATCAAAATTTGCAGACTGAAATTACATCTTTTACATTAAGAAAACACCAATAAAAATTTGCAGCCAACAGTAAGAGAACGCAAAGATCCAAAGGGATAGTCATTGAAATGATCACAGGGATAACCAACATTGCGCAAGAATTCCATACACAGAGACACTTTTGCTAGAAGGTGAAAACAACAATCGGCCAAGGACAACAACATAGGTAGACAGCTGACGGGATCATCCTTCGCTCATTATCCTCGTACAGAAAAGCAGGGTGTTGAGATCCATAGTTCTTTTAATGCTAAGGCGATGACCGTAGATCAGACTCTTGGCCGACTGCTCAGGTGAGGACTGGTGAGCTTGGGATGAAGGCTAAAAAACCTTGAAGGTCACCATCAACACATCAAGGTGGTCAAGACGGTCGAGGAAATAAACCATGAGAGTCAATCTATCATCGGCTAGGCTAAGAAAAATTCAGAAAACCAATTTAACAAAAATAATTTTACTTCTCCTTTAATAAGTGGATCCAAGCAAAGGTCCTAATACAATTTACCATAAGAAAATGAAGAGAGTGTATCGTTGCCTGATCGCCTGCTCTAAATGACGTCCCGCATGCTCCATGCCACTTCCGCTTTCCGATTGGCGAGACTTCATCGGTACCTCCCAACCAATGCTAGGGGTTCTCTTCTTACCCCCTTATCCCCCTGAGCCGCAAAGGGGCCACACACACACTATCTAGAGATTTCGACTAGCTCCCAGCTCGCCTCGCAAGGCCTAGCTACCACTCCTCACCGAGATGGGTATCACAACTCCCATAAGTTAAGTCAATCAAGTAGATATTTCTGCAGTGTAACGTTACACAAACAGAAGATGATCCAACCTTCATCACCTCCCTTCATTATATAGAGTTTCGTGGTTCCTTACTTTCCAAAAATTATCTTTTAGTTAAGTTTTTATAATTAAATTCCTAAAAATTCCTCCCCGTACAAGTGTCACCCATCCCCTTCATTCCTCCATAAATTAACTTCTTTAATTAATTAATTATCTTTATTTCCCTCACCCACNTAGAGTTACTCCTAGAATCACTCCTAGGTGTCCCCAAATTCTCTTACAGGTTTTAATAACTTTCCCTTTTATTAAATTGCTAGTTCAGTTTAAATTAGAAAGCTCTTAAATGGTAGGTGTTTTACTAAGTTTGACCTTCCACTTTTCCCCTTATGTTCCCCTTTTTCCCTTTTTATGTTTACCTCTTTTCTTAGTTTCCTAAAATTTTAGATTTTCTCTCTTTCCCCTTTTTAATTAGAACTTAAAAAGGCAGGTGTGGAATTTAACCCCTTTTTCCCTTTTATCTTTTAATTAATATAATTTAAATTATCAAAAATAATAAAACAGTTAATTCCCTTTTTAAATTTTATTTCAACAGATTTTTTTTATGAATAAATTAAATTTCTTACTCCCTTCGTGTTACAAGATTTAACGAAGATCATAATTATTATTTAAGTTGTTTTTATTTTTATTTTTATTATTTTATTTTATATATATATATATATATTTTTTTTTTGAGATAGACAAAATTTTACCACTAGAGTAATTTAGACTTAGACCTTAAATTTTGTACTGGGCGACATTTAATTAGGGAAATTGTTTTAAAAATACTTAACACGTTATTCATCCTAAGGCCATCTAGGTTCATTCCTTTATCATCCACATCGCGACGTGCCCTTCAGCACGCACTAGGTGCTCCAAGGGTGCCACTCGCCTCATCTATTCCCTTGCGCGACGTGCCCTTCAGGATGCACTATGTGCTCCAAGGGTGCCACTCGCCTCATCTGTTCCCTTGCACGACATGCCCTTTAGGATGCACTACGTGCTCCAAGGGTGCCACTCTCCTCTTGACTGACTTGGTAGACATCAATAACCCCTGGAGTCAATACTCTGCCAGGGGAACTTGGGGAAGACTAAGGGCATCTAAGGAATAAGGCCCCTGCCTTATTGCACGCCCCTTAGAATTATCGTGAGCGACTATCGCAGTCTGCCCTCATGGCATTGTGGGTCCTCTCGAACTAGGTAAATGTTAACCTACAATTCGAGCCACGACAGGAGTGCTAGTAGGATGTGGCAGGGCTGTTGTCCACACCTTTCCCTCAACATCTTTGGTAGTCGTGCGTGACCCCTTTACTCCACATGTGAGTCTGGTCGGCAAGCTATCGTCAGCCTGCATCATCAATAAATCATGTCAGAATATATCCATATCATATCATCTAATCAGATGCGCTAATATCATATTAAAAACAATCAAACCCCAATGGTACACTCCCTGAATCGATCTGGATTCCAAGGGGTTCCATTGATGCCTCTACATCCTCAAGGTCCAAAATCCTGCACACTCAGTAAAGCCAAGTCAATAACACATGTTTATGTCAATGCAATAAAACAACATGTCATCAACCCATAACGCCTCATAATCATAATCAAAAGTTTTAATAGCATAATAAACTGGATCACTTGCGAGCAAGTGTCCTCAAAAATAAGTTTGCTCGGTGCGCCAGAGCAGGATGTTACATACACCCCCTATGGGTCTAAACTTCGTCCCAAATTTTCACAGTATATATACCGAAACAAAGTGTATCACAGTATCATATGTCTATCTATCAAACAAAAATGGAAACTGTTGGCGCATATCATATGCGTCCTCCCAGGTCGCCGAGTGCGGACTATAATTGTCCCACTGGACCTTGACCTTCTCTATCGTTCGACGTCGTAACTTTCGAACACAATGATCCAAGATGTGGATCGGCTCAGCTGTGAGTGCCCCCTCATCCGATACCTACAAGGAACTCATGTCAATAACATGTGTAGGATCACTAATATAATGTCTCAAAACAGATACATGAAAAACATCGTGCATACACCTCAAAGAATCTGACAAGGCTAGTCAATAGGCCACGGGCCCCTTTCTCTCCACAATCTTGATAGGTCCGACGAACCTAGGAGAGATTTTAGCTCCCTTCCCAAACTTGATCGAACTCTTATGCGGTTTAACCCGCAAGAAGACTCGATCGCCAACCTCATAACTACGGTCGACACAGTGCGCATCGACATAACTCTTCTGTCAATCCTGTGCTTCTTTAATCCTTTGTCTTATTGTTTGCATTTTCTCTTCCATTTCCTGGATCACTTCTGGTCCCACCAGGACCCTATCCTCAAGCCGATCCCAACTCAAAGGCATATGACACAATTTCCCGTAAAGAAACTCGAAAGGCGCCATCTTAATGGTGCTCTGGTAACTCTTGTTGTAAGCGAACTCCACTAGTGGCAAGAATTATTCCCAATGCTTTTGTTGGTCCATCACATACATGTGCAACATGTCCTCCAAGGTCTGGTTCATTCGTTCTGTCTGCCCATCAGTCTCTGGGTGATACGCAGTACTAAAGTTAAGTTGGGTTCCCAAGGCCTCTTGGAAACTCAACCAAAATCGTCTAGTAAACACCAATCCTCGATCAGATATAATCCTCTTAGGCACGCCATGCAGCCTCACAATCTCACTGATGAAAATTCTAGCTATGTCAGATGCCTGATACGTCGTACGCATAGGAATAAAGTGAGCACTCTTTGTCAGAGTGTCTACTACTACGAAAATCGAGTCATGTCTCATTGCCGTCAGTGGCAATACAACAATAAAATCCAACGAAATAACCTCCCATTTCGATTCCGGAATAGCGTGTGGTTGTAGTAATCCTGTTGGGTGTCTATGTTCAACCTTTACCTGCTGACATTCTAGACATCTAGCCACATAGTTGACTATGTCTGCCTTCATTCCCTTCCAGAAGAATAAGGGTTTAAGTTTTGCCCTCATCTTCGTGACTCTTGGGTGAGCCATGTAAACTGCTCTATGAGCCTCGCTCAGGATCAACATCCTCAACTCGTCGTTCGGCGGTACATAGATCCAATTTTTAAACCTTAATAAATCATCGCTATCAAATGAAAATCCTTCAAATCGTGGTACCATCATTGTTTTTTGTCCGTTAAAACCCTCGACCTCTTTGTACCAGTCATCGTCATGCTGTAAAGTTAGAATCTTTTCACTTAGATTCATCTGAAGAGGCAGCACTGAAAATATGTCTGGCACTCGGTTCACCATTCCTTTTATGTAAGTAATCTCGAAGTCGTACTCACTAAGAAATTCTGACCAACGTCGTTGTCGTGCGTTCAGGTCTCTTTGCGTAAAGATGTGTTATTGTCCACAATCGTCAGTCTTTAGTTTGATTTTTCGTCCAACAAGGTAGTGTCTCCAAACCTTCAAGGCATAAACGATGGCTAACAACTACAAATCATGCGTCGCGTAGTTCTCCTCATGCCTTCTCAGTTTCTTTGAAATGTAAGTGATCGCTCATTTGTCTTGCATCAAGACCCCGCCTAAGCCTTCCTTGGATGTGTCAGTGCATACCAAGAAGTTTGTGTCCATGTCAGGGACATTTAGTATCGGTGTTGTTGTCAACAACTCCTTGAGCCTCCAAAATGCTTCCACGCATTTCTCAGTCCAAACAAACTTCTTGTTCTTCTTCTGCAACTCCCTGATCGGATTTTCTATCTTTGAAAATCCCTCGACGAACTGTCGATAGTATCCTGCTAAACCTATGAAGCTACGCACTTACAGGACATTCGGCGGCGCAAGCCATTCCATAATAGCCTCGACCTTGGCTGGATCCACAACGATGCCTTTGTCGGAGATGACATGCCCTAAGTAGTGAATCTTTGATTGATAAAATGAGCATTTGGACAACTTCCCATACAATTTGTTCTCTCGCAGACACTGTAGTACCAAGCGCAAGTGCTCGTCATGCTCCTCCGTTGTCCGAGAGTAAATAAAAATATCGTCAATGAATACTTGGACGAACTTGTCCAAGTACTCGTGGAACACCCCGTTCATCAAACTCATAAATACCCCTGGGGCGTTTGTCAGTCCAAATGGTAAAATAGTAAACTCGTAATGTCCAAACCTTGTCTTAAAGGCAGTCTTAGGGACGCCATCCTCCTTGATCTGTAACTGGTGATACCCTGATTGAAAATCAATCTTGGAGAACACTATCGCGCCCTTCATTTGATCGAACAGATCATCAATCCTCGGCAACGGATAATGATTCTTGATCATGGCCTTGTTCAATTGACAGTATTCAATGCAGAGCCTCCATGACCCATCCTTATTTCGTATGAAAATAATAGGTGCACCCCACGGTGACACACTAGGACATATCAGTGCTAGATCCAACAACTCCTTCAGTTACATTTTCAACTCTTGTAACTTCAGGGTCGACATCTGATAGGGCGTTCTTGCTATCGGTTCAGTCCCTGGTTTTAGGTCCATGGTAAACTCCAATTCCCTCTCCAGAGGCATCCCAGGTAACTCCTCTGGAAATACGTCCGCAAACTCTCTCACCACCGGAAGGCATTCTAAGCCTTCCGCTAATCCCTTCTTGTTTAACACAAGGATCGCATAAAGATTGCACCCCTTGCGCATGCTCTTTCGTAGTTGTAAGGAAGAGATGAACCTCAGGGAAACTCCCTAGTTTCGGCCTACAATCACATGTCTTTGTCCCTCGTCATCGACCAAGCTCAACCGTTTTGTCTTACAGTTGAGTATCGCCTCATGTGATTCCAACCAGTACATACCAATCACAACATCATAAGATCCTAGGATCGTGACATGCAGGTTGGCCCTTGTGACAAACTCTCCCAGGTTAAGGATACATCCCGTAACCTTTCCTCCAACATTTTGTTTGGCTCCCGAAGCCATCTCTACGAAGATAAACTCATCATGTTCAACTTCCTTTACCTTAATCCTTTTTAGCGCTGCACCAGAAATGAAACTCTCGGTAGCACGGGGATCTATCAAAATACTAAGGGTTTGGTCAGCGACGGTACCTGTCATCTCAAGAACAGTCGACTGATGCTCTGCCTGGTGGTTATTCACCACTGCATGAATCTGATGGGCCTTAACCATATCTCCCATGGTAGTGGGTCCGGCTGATCCGGACGCTCTAGTCCTCTCCACCGGGCAGTCGCGCTAGTAGTGTGGCTCCCCACACGTCCAACACCCCTTCTTCGGCCCAATAGTCCTGGTACCCGAAGTAGAATATGACGGCCCATCGGCCTGGAATCCTGGTCTGTTTTGCTGAACAGGCCTAAATTGTTGTTGTTGCGGTCAACGTTGTTGCTGATACTGTGGTCCCCGATAAGGTGTCCGCTGTTGGGGCATCGGTCGCCGAGTTGTAGTGAAAGTGGATCCCCTCTGGAAGCCACGATATCTCGACGTATGTCTGGTTGGTGTTTGATGCTGCTGCGCTCTAGATGACACCTTCCCTGCTGGTCTCGTTGGAGTCCTGGTCTGACCCCCACTGATAAGCTCCTCCTCTGCTATGGGGGCCTTCTGGACGACATCATGCAAGGTTTGAGGCATCAAAATCCTGACCTTTTCTCGTGTGCTACCGTTAAGGCCGAACACGAATCGGTTGACTGTAAGTTTCTCAGTGTTAAGGTGCGGAGCATACCAGAGCAGCTCCATAAAATGGGCCTCGTACTCGGGCACCGTACGGTCGCCATGTCGTAAGAAGTTGAACTCAATGAGCTGACACTCAATGAATTCCTTTGAAAGGTACCTCTCTCGAAGCCATTCCTCGAACAGTTCCCATGACACGTCTTCAACGACCACGTTCAGCTGCGGTAGGAGCGTCTTCCACCATAGAAGAGCGCTCCCCTTCAGTTGAAATACCACCATGTGGACCTTCATGTTGGAGGTATAATTGCAAAGTGCGAAGCACATCGCCATGTTCTCCAACCATGCCTCGGCAGCTGCACCGTCCGGGGCACCAAAGAACTCAGGAAATTTGACCTTCTCGAGTTCACGGTGAATGCTACCAGTACCGACCGGAGCACGTGGTGGAACCTCAGCGGGTGCCGACGCCCTGGCCTCATCTCTGTCTAAATAGCTGATCAGTGCCTCGAACATGCGTTGAAAAGATCTCATCATTTCGACTACATCAACAACTGCTATATTCTCATGTCTGAGAACCTGCTCGTCTCCCTGGGGGCTTGACCCCTTAGGCGTGGATGCTACTGGAGGCATTGCGCTTCCTCCCCTAGCACCCCATCATCTGCCTCCGCAACGTCCTCTAACCATGATTACCTGCACGAATACATGTCAACTCGATTAGCAATAGTATAATCAAATCATATCAACGAAAGTCGTAGCGATCCCAAGTCGTGGGTTGAACCCGCTCTAATACCACATGTGAAATCCCCATCCGGTACGAATCCTACATCGCAACATGACGACGAACACAATACCTGCAACTCATGCAACAACAACATAACGACCTAACATAAAATCACATCAAGCACCTAGAAGCAATTTACTACATTCAATCGACGAAGAATAAGAATGACTACCCGCCCATCCTACCTTGCAATGGTTAGGACCTCCAGGACACATGAGAAACACTCAAGCCCAGGTTCCCATTGATTTTGACCATTTAAGGTCTCAAGGCTGGCCACTGTTCTGAGGAACAAGGACATGTCTACATCATGCCCGACACAAGTAGACCAAGCCTACTAAGCTAAGGAAAAACATCCTAACAACCATATGCACCCAAATTGGATTACACAAGTAACTAGAACCCTTACAGTGAGCAAACCAATCACATTAAAAGTTTACATAACCAAGTACAAACATTACTTATAATAAACAACAACACCCTCAACGGGAAGCGCGAGCTAAGAACGACTTTGTCAACAACCCAACCATTAATCATGGCTAAATGGTCGGTATCTATGATTAAAAAAAGCATTAAATACAGATCAATTAACTAGTCTAAATCCCCTTAGTCAACGAGTTGCCAATCGAACTTAACATGAATTACGGCTCAAATTTTGTGGGTCTGAGTTACCCATTTAGGTGATATCTATAAATCCAACTAACATCAATTACATATCTAATTTAGCAAGTCTAATTTACAGCTAGTCACCTATTTGCAATTCTAATTTAACCTTAAAATCGAAACAAGTGGTCGGTTTAAATCACAACTAGTCAACAATTGTACAATCATCAAGTGGAACTTAAATTGAGCGGGTCTATAATACCATCTGGTCATCCATGTACCATAAAATTTTAACCTTAAGTGTGAATCATTTTATCTAGTCTACTTAATTCCATAATTACAATCCACATTAATATTAAACAAGTCTAGCATACGACTTCGATACACATCTCAATAATTATAAGACTAAACTACGGTTTAATACAAGTCTAACTTATAATTTAGTTACAAGTCGAAGTTGGACGCAAGGCAAACACAAGTCTAAGGTGTAAGTTAAATACAAGTCTGAATTTCTCACTGAATACAAGTTTATATTACAAAGGATTACAACCTAATTAACAACTTAAAATACATAACGATATTCACTATTTTGATATGTATGTCATTATTAATGTAACACCCTTCCGTAGTGTTACTTACATCATGCAAGTTCGTTATATAAAAAAAATGCTGGCAATTAATTGCAATGGTGGTCTAAATTATACAAGTAGTTGTTGTCCATAAAGGAGTGCCATTCAATGCAAATTTTAAAGTTGTTCTGCGGTTATAAACAAAAACCATTTCTACTCTATTCAAAGCAATTTTTACTGCTATCTTGCGGTTAAATATTAGATGCCATTCAGAGCCAAAAAATGCAATTGATGCCATTATCAAATGCTAACTAGGAACAATAATTGTTATTGCCGAAGAATAACAACGTTGTACAGAACATTAATGCCAATTAAAATCGTTGTCATGTAATGTAAGAAAAGGACACGCATGGGCATTAATGCTGTCAGGTAAAAGAAAATGCTAGGGTAACAGATAGTCGTTTTCAAGGAAAATAGCAGTCTTCATCAACAATAATATCGCAGTCTTCAAGGAAAATTCACCAAGCATTACAATGATATTGCAGTCTACAGAAAAAAGGCAATCGCTGGCAATTAGGGTACCCAAAAATTTTGTTTTTTTCTTAGCCAAAAATCGTGGTTATAAAACAGCAACTCAGTCAATCAGTTTAGACAAAAATCATGGGCGTTTGGTCAATAGACTCAGCCAATCAGTTTAAGCAAAAATCGTGGGCGTTTGGTCAGCAGACTCAGCCAATCAATTTAGGCAAAAATCGTGGGTGTTTGGTCAGCAGACTCAGCTAATCAGTTTAGGAAAAAATCATGGGTGTTTGGTCAACAGACTCAGCCAATCATTACTCACACAGTTGTGGTCTATCCAGCAAGTGGATTATGATGAAATGCTAAAATGTGGGAAATCAACGTGCAACACAACCAAGTTTTTAAGCAATGAGAATAAATCAAGGGCGTTGACAACCACTCAACAACGATTGGGAGCTAAGGCGTGGGCGTTAAATCAAAATATATATTAAAAACCAAACTATGTAATAAAATTCATGACATTCGCATCGTGGTTGAAATGTGGCAATGAAATCGCTGGTAGAAATTGGGGTATTAGCAGGGAAAGGAATCTGTGACAGTAAGAATAGTTCATTCAATCAATGCAAACCCAACGCAGACATGGAGAAAAGAAACGTTTTCATTGAAATAAAACTTGAAAAGTCACATCCCAAGGAAAAAAGTAGGCAAGGATAGCAAGACATTTTTATCAGTTTCCAGGACCCCCAAGATAAAACGTAGACGGAAATTTAACTCGTTGTCCACTGTTAGGATTCCGACCAACGGAGACTGGAAAAAAAACACATCGTATCAAAATCCAGTGCGCCAATTTTTTTTTAAAACGAAGACTTGATTTATATCTTTTACATTACCAGGATATCAAAATTTGCAAACTGAAATTACATCTTTTACATTAACAGAACACCAATAAAAATTTGCAGCCAACAATAAGATAACGCAAAGATCCAAAGGGATAGTCGTTGAAATGATCACAGGGATAACCAACACTACGCAAGAATTCTATGCACAGAGACACTTTTGCTAGAAGGCGCAAACAACAATTGGCCAAGGACAACAATAGAGGTAGACGGCTGACGGGATCGTCATTCACTCATCATCCTCACACAAAAAAGCAGGGCGTTGAGATCCATAGGTCTTTTAACGCTAAGGCAACGACCATAGATCAGGCTCCTGGCCGACTTCTCAGGCGAGGACTAGTGAGCTAGGGACGAAGGCTAAACAACCTTGAAGGTCACCATCAACACAGTAAGGTGGTCAAGACGGGCGGGGAAATAAACCATGAGAGTCAATCTATCATCGGCTAGGCTAAGAAAATTTCAGAAAACTAATTTAACAAAAATCATTTTACTTCTCCTTTAATAAGCAGATCCAAGCAAAGGTCCTAATACAATTTACCATACAAAAATGAAGAGAGCGTACCATTGCCTGATCACCTGCTCTGAATGATGTCCCACGCACTTTGTGCGACTTCCGCTTGCCAACCGACGAGACTTCATCGGTACCTCTCAGCCAATGCTAGGGGTACTCTTCTTCCCCCTTAGACCCCCAAGCCGCAAAGGGGCCACACACACACTATCCAGAGATTTCGACTAGCTCCCAGCTTGCCTCGCAAGGCCGAGCTACCACTCCTCACCGAGCTGGGTATCCCAACTCCCACAAGTTAAGTCAATCAAGTAGATATTTCTGCAGTGTAACATTACGCAAACAAAATATGATCCAACCTCCATCACCTCCCTTCATTATATAGAGTTTTGTGGTTCCTTACTTTCCAAAAATTCTCTTTTAGTTAAGTTTTTATAATTAAATTCCTAAAAATTCCTCCCCGTACAAGTGTCACCCATCCCCT
>JZKD02S1651764.1:110092-148167 GCA_000966675.3 Picea glauca
TAGAGTTACTCCTAGAATCACTCCTAGGTGTCCCCAAATTCTCTTACAGGTTTTAATAACTTTCCCTTTTATTAAATTGCTAGTTCAGTTTAAATTAGAAAGCTCTTAAATGGTAGATGCTTTACTAAGTTTGACATTCCGCTTTTTCCCTTATGTTCCTCTTTTTCCCTTTTTATGTTTACCTCTTTTCCTAGTTTCCTAAAATTTTAGATTTTCCCTCTTTCCCCTTTTTAATTAGAACTTAAAAAGGCAGGTGTGGAATTTAACCCCTTTTTCCCTTTTATCTTTTAATTAATATAATTTAAATTATCAAAAATAATAAAACAATTAATTCCTTTTTTAAATTTTATTTCAACAGATTTTTTTTATGAATAAATTAAATTTCTTACTCCCTTCGTGTTACAAGATTTAACGAAGATCATAATTATTATTTAAGTTGTTTTTATTTTTATTATTATTATTATTATTATTATTATTATTATTATTATATATATTTATTTATTTATTTTTGAGATAGACAAAATTTTACCACTAGCGTAATTTAGACTTAGACCTTAAATTTTGTACTGGGCGACATTTAATTAGGGAAATTGTTTTAAAAATACTTAACACGTTATCCGTCCTAAGGCCATCTAGGTTCATTCCTTTATCATCCACATCATGACGTGCCCTTCAGGACGCACTAGGTGCTCCAAGGGTGCCACTCACCTCATATATTCCCTTGTACGACGTGCCCTTCAGGACGCACTACGTTCTCCAAGGGTGTCACTCACCTCATCTTTTCCCTTGCATGACGTGCCCTTCAGGACGCACTACATGCTCCAAGGGTGCCACTCGCCTCTTGACTGACTTGGTAGACAACAATAACCCCTGGAGTCAATACTCCGCCAGGTGAACTTGTGGAAGAATAAGGGCCTCTAAGGAATAAGGCCCTTGCCTTATTGCACACCCCTTAGAATCATCGTGAGCGATTGTCGCAATCTGCCCTCATGGCATCGTGGGTCCTCTCAAACTAAGTAAACGTTAACCTACAGTTCGAGCCATGGCGAGAGTGCTAGTAGGTTGTGGCAGGGCTGTTGTCCACACCTCTCCCTCAGCATCTCTGGTAGTCGTACGTGACCCCTTTACTCCACATGTGAGTCTGGTCAGCAAGCTATCGTCAACCTACATCATCAACAAATCATGTCAAAATATATCCATATCATATCATCTAATCAGATGTGCTAATATCATAGTAAAAACAATCAAACCCCAATGGTACACTCCCTGACTCGATCCGGAGTCCAAGGGGTTCCATCGATGCCTTTGTATCCTCGAGGTCCAAAATCCTGCACACTCAGTAAAACTGAGTCAATAGCACTTGTCTATGTCAATGCAGTAAAACAACATGTCATCAACCCATAACACCTCATAATCATAATCCAAAGTTTTAATAGCATAATAATCTGGATCACTTGCGAGAAAGTGTCCTAAAAAATAAGTTCGCTTAGTGCGCCAAAGTGGGATGTTACACACAATCACAAGGTACACAACATTTTATCTTGGAAAACCCTCATGGGGGAGAAAACCCAACAAAACTTCCTCAATAATAGATTGTCAATACAATGCCAAGACTACAACCAAAAAACCAAGAATAAACTAAGACTGAGCATGCACCTCTCTTCTCACCATCCTCACATATAAATACTAGTTGAGGAGGCGCTAGGGTTATGTCACTTCACATGGTAGGGTCGAATTCTTCTAGAAGTGGCTAAAACCACTTTATAAACACTAGGAGCCAACTTTACAAATACCACCATATAAATATGGTTTAACCAATCCACAAAAGGGGATTTGATATTAAACAAGACCCAACATGATCAACATGCAAAAGGGGATTTGATCTATAAGATAATAACTCAAATATAATTAGAATGTTCTTCAAAGTTACATTATTTCAACACTCCCCCTTAACAAGAAGGGTATTCTACTGACATGACCCAATACAACATCATCAAGATAAGGAGAGAGGGAAGCATCAGCATCAACATCTGGAACATTGACTAGCACATCTATAAATCATCGGAATTTTTTTTCATCATCAATATCATCATCGTTTACAACATGGAGTTGGAGTAACATCATCATCATCATCATCATCAACATGAAGCTGAAACATCAACATCAATAGCACGAATCTAGAAAAACAACATCATCCAAAGCATGAGGCTGGAACAACAACATCATCAACATCATGAGGTTGGAACAACAACATCATCAATAACATGAAGCTAGAGAAACAACATCATCAACATGTGGAAACAAAATGAGGCAGGTGTATAAACAACAACATTTGTGGTACTCTAACAGACCATCCTTACCGTGCCTTCGGGATCTACCTAGGAATTATAAAATTCCCTAGGATATAAAATCCTAACAAGCTACCACGTGGTACTCTGACAGACCATCCTTACCAGACCTTTGGGATCTGCCCAAGAATCATAAGATTCCCTAGGATATAAAATCCTAACAGAGATACCACTAATGACCACAATTGGCATATACATGCACATGTACTCTGATAGACCGTCCTTACCGGACCTTCAGGATCTACCCAGGGATGATCAATCCCCTAGGATATAAAATCCTAACGAAGCTACTTGTTGTTGGTTAGGATACCATAGTATCATAAAAAATACTCCCCCTTTCGAGGGAGGTCCTTTCATAAAATACCAATCTTGTCTCAGAAGTACTCAAACTTCAGGTGAGACAGAGGCTTGGTCAACACATCTACAACCTGCTCATGTGTGCCAACATATTGGAGCTTTTCAGCTCCCCTCTACACCATATCATGAATGTAGTGATATTGGATCTCTATGTGCTTCGAATTATCATGGAACACTGGGTTCTCCGTCATATTTATACAACTTCGTTTATCACATAGAATCATGGTGGATTCCATCTCCAGATCGAACAGACATGTCAACAACTTTTGAAGCCATAGGGCTTCACAACTGGCGGAACATGCTACAATTTACTCCACTTCTATCATGCTGAGAGCAATATTGGATTGCTTCCTTCTTTGCCATGAAGTCATGGCTGACCCCAAACTGAAACAACATCATGAAGTGTTATTTTTGTCTTAAGCACTTCCAGCCGAATCTGAATCAGTGTAACCATACAATATGAAGTCATGATCTCCAGTATAACAGACACCATAATCCAATGTACCCTTAAGGTATCTCATCACATGCTTTGCAGCTACAAGGTGAACATTGTTGATATTATGGTACCTTCGGGAGGTATTAACCTCCATGTGTAACCCTGATGAGAATAGAATATTTCGGGAAGCAAGAAGAAACCCTAAAGCATTGGACATAACCCTAGAAGGCAAGTCAGCTAAAGGAAATATTTAATATTGAGTGTTTAGCCTCCAGAATGAGAAGTTAGCCCAGACAAGTAAGGAGAAATAGTATAAATATAGGTTGTCGGATCTCATTTGGTACACAAAACTCACAACTGCAAAAATGCAAGAGTGCGCACTGCAAAAATTGGGTAAGTGCATAAGTCTAGAGAGTAGTTTCAGTTGCAACTACTGCAACCTGTATTCTCAGTTTAGGCTTGGACTTTCTATTGGTTATGGTTTGGAATTTATGCCTTGTATGCTATCTCTAGAGACAGGCACACTACATTGATTGGCTATTACGCCTAGGGTTTGCTTTCAGAATCATTCTCTGTCAAGGTTAAGGTTCTCGGGGGTGGCTTTGGCCTATGGTTGGGTGAAAATATTGCTATATTGTCTATGGTTAGATGAGAACATCTATTATTTCTAACAAGTTATGGGCCCACCCTGTCTTCGGACAGACTAACCGCTAAAAGATAGATTGGGAGGATTTTCTCAATTACAATTACAATTGCAGTTGTAGTCATCTTTTTTTGCAACAATGAAACCCTGACCCTCTTGTTGAGGCACCTTAAGTGAAGATATTGACCTAATTTATGGATATCCTAGTGCGCCTTAACCCAACACACCTCCTAGTACTCTCAACAATCTAAGATGCCACGATTGAGTTTTTGGTCAAAGTCAAAGGTTGACCAAGTCAAAGAAGTCATGACTTACTCTATGAAATTAGAAAACAATTTAGAAGGGGATTCTAGCCTCAGAGCATGGAAGACAAGGATTGATATCATCCTTCCCAAGAATAAAGTGTTGGATATCGTGAAAGGAAAGATCGTGGAACCACAGTTTGAAGAAGGAAAATAGAAGGAACCTCAGAACGTTGCAATTATGGAGAAGTTCAAGGACAGTGACATCAATGCCATGATTATCATAGTGGACTCTGTAAAAGACCACTTGATACCCTACATCTCTCATATCAGCTCGTCTAAGAAGATGTATGATTCCCTAACTAACCTCCTCTCAGTCAGAAACATTCGACAAGTAATGAGTCTGAAGAATGACCTCTGTAACATGAAAATAAATGATGATGACAGCATAACATCATACCTTATGAGACTCAATTAGTTAAGAGATCAACTACAATCTATTGAAGAAATCATTTAAGAGAAGGAACCGGTAAATATAGTACTCAATGGTCTTCCCAAGACATGTGATACATTTTCCGCAAGCATGAACACAAGGAAGGAGTATCCCACATTTGGAGAAATTTGGACTTGCTATGCACAAGAAGAATCAAGGATTGATGGAAAACAGAAACCCCAAAAGAAATATGATGATCAAGCCTTCATAGCAAGGTTCAAGAATTTCAGGAATAAGAAGAATTTTGGCTCAAGGAAGAAACCAAATCAAGAGAAATATATGTCAAAAATACAATGCTTCAACTGTCGAAAATATGGTCACTACAAGAATCATTGTCCCGAGTTAAAGAAAATTAAGGAAACACATGAAGCATCAATTTCCAAACAAAGGAAACCCTCAAAGAAGGCCAAGCAGGATAAAGCATACTTCTTCTTCTAAAACAAGGTAACAATATTCTTCATAGTTCTTGTACATACCATGTTTACATGGTTTTTGTACATATCTTGCATATTTGTTTCTTAGAAGATAAGATGTTCAAGTGAAACAATACCTATGGAATAATAACAAAATAAGGATTGCTACCATGATAACTACAAGTCAAGCAATACACATGAAAAGATGAATAACATTGACAATCCTTGATAACCATTCCTATGGAAGCTATTACATTCGACCATTGTAATGATCAGAGCCATATGAAGCCTTCATAGAAAACCAATGTTCCATAACAGACCAAAGTACATTGATATCAAGCATTACATTCTATGTGATGAAGTCCAGAAAAGAGAAGTGGTTCTCCAATATATATCTCCACAGATGAGCAGATAGTAGATATTTTGGAAAAACCTTTGTCCAAGATGAAAAGTTTGCAAGTTGGGGCTCGTAGAGATGACTTCCTTATTGAAAAAGGAAGATATTACTCCCAAGTTGGGAGGGAGCACTGATGTGTTATTGATTGATGGACAATCATTTTTCAGTTCAAAAAATAGTCCAGGATAAGCAGTTCCTTTCCAGTTCGGAAAGTGGTTTGAGATTTCTGACGAATAGGCATTTTCCAGTTCAGAAAATGGTCCAGATTGGATAGTCATTTTTGTAATGAAAATGGTTCGATAGATTTTTGATGTACCATAGACAACTATTCCCCTTGTGGCCAGTGTGGGGGAATGGTCTAGGACAGTCATTTTTCTTGTCATTCACTCTGAGTAGTGGTCAATTAGAGTGGTCTACCTCGTCGGGTAGTCATTATTTAGAATTTCACAGTTGTGAGCAGTTTCAAAGAATGGTTTGTTTTGGAGGTTGGTGCAAGACAGTCATTTCCTTAGAAAATGGTACAGATAGTCATTCCCTAGGGCAGACCCATTCTCTCCAGGTTGCACTATGTTTAGTTTCGGAGGAATGGCCCAATTAGGTGAATGGTCCAGGTTCAAAAATCAAGGACATGCATTCCCTAGGGTAGACTCATTCTATCCAGGTTGCACTATGTTTAGTGCTGGAGGAATATCCCAGTTAGGTGAATGGCCCAGGCTCAGAAACCAGGGATAAATATTCTTCTATGTTTGAGAAGAATAATCGAGATAGCCCATGGCTGATGTTTTACTTTCTGAGGGCAGATGCTCTTCCATATCTCATAGATGTGAGTGGAAGAATGGACCATATGACTCAGTTTATATCATGATATTGTTTCTATGCAGGTTGATATCAGATGATATGATTTCTATGGAGATTGTATGTCTTTGGACAGTAGATGTATGCTAAAGTGGTGGATGTGTTCCACTAGTTGTGACTATGTGTCACTAATTAAGTAGTCATGTGATACTTGGTGTGGTTGTGTACCACTGGATAGTAGTTGTGTACTACTATGGATAGACACAGTTGTGTTCCATTGAATGTTATTGTTCTGATTTCCATGTAGACTATCAGTAGTTTTGAAAATGATTATCAACCAAATGGATAGTAAGTGTGCTAGTGGACAAAAATTATCCAGGAAGAGAATGGTCCAGATAGAATAGATTTTTGGTGGATAGGTATTCTCTCTATGGAGAATAGTCCAGGTTGTCAGTTTGTTAACATGTCATGGACTAGTATTTTTTCTAAGGCACAGATTGTGGGACGATTAGGAAAATGGTTCAGGACCGATATTTTCTAAGGAATATAGGTTGAGACGGATCTCTATGGTACATATGACCCAATTAGAAAATATTCCTAGACTGACATTCCTATAGGAATGGTCTCTGTAGCCCATGGAGTAGCTTTTAGCATCTGTTGGGACAATCATTCTTCTAGGACGTATGTACGGATTAGAAGAATGGTCCTTGTATCACTTTGTGGAGTGAGTGACTTATTCAACATCATTCTTGATTACTCAGATGGAGTATGGCTTCGAGAGATGATACAGTTGATTATATCATATGATATTGATAGTGATGATGGTGCTCATGATCTAATCATGAGATAATATGTATGACTATGGTGATGCTACCGGTTGAATGGTATGTTTGTGCTCAAGACCATTTCCTTCAATACCTCCCTATCTAGGAGGGAGTGTTGATATTATGGTGTCTTCGGGAGGTATTAACCTCCACGTGTAACCCTAACAAGAATAGAATATTCCGGGAAGCAAGAAGAAACCCTAAAGCATTGGACATAACCCTAGAAGAAAGTCGGCTAAAGGAAATATTTAATATTGAGTGTTTATCCTCTAGAATTAGAAGTCGGCCCGGACAGATAAGGAGAAATAATATAAATACAGGTCGCCAGATATCATTTGGTACACATAGCTCGCAACTGCAGAAATGAAAGAGTGCGCACTGCAGAAACTAGGTAAGTGTGCAAGTCTAGAGAGTAGTTGCAACTCTGGCTACTGCAATTTGTATTCTCAGTTTAAGCTTGGACTTTATATTGGTTATGGTTTGGAATTTCTGCCTTGTATGCTAGCTCTGGAGAGAGGTACGCTACATTGATTGGCTATTAGGCCTAGGGTTTGCTTCGAAAATCATTCTCTGTCAAGGTTAAGGTGCTCGGGGGTGGCTTCAGCCTATGGTTGGGTGACAATATTTCTATATGGTCTATGGTTAAATGAGAACATCTATTATTTCTAACAAACACATCTAGGCTCCACCAGACACTGACTCAATGTGTTCACAAAAAAGCATATATCTAGCCTGGTATTTTTTACATACATCAACGATCCAATAATCTGTCTATATAGAGTAACATCTACCAACTCTGATGAAGTATCAACCATGAGCTTCAAATTCGTTTCCATGGGTGTGTTCATGGCTTTACATTCCAACATGTCAAATCTCTTCAGTATTTCAACTGCATACTTCCCTTGGTTAAGGAAGATATTATATGGGCTTTGCCAAAACTTCAACACCTAAGAAATAATGCATCTAGCCTAGGTATTTCATCTCAAACTATGCAACGAGCTTCTTCTTGCAATCTGTGATGATATTTTCTTCTCGAGTCAAGAATAAATCATTCACATATAGTAGCAATATAACCATATCATCATTCATAACCTTGAAATAAAGGTTAGGATCAACTTTACTTTTGGTAAATCGCAAGCTCGCCAAGAAACTATCTATTTTTCCATACCAAGCTCTAGGAGCTTGCTTCAACTCGTACAAGGATTTCTTCAACCTGTAGACATGAGTCTTTCTATATTCAACTTCAAACCCTTGTGGTTGTTCTATATATACTTCTTCTTCAATAACACCATTTAAGAAGGTTGTTTTCACACCCATCTGGTGCAACTTCCACTTCATTTTGGTTGCAAGAGATATGATGGTTCTGATAGAAGTGTATCTAGCTATAGGAGAAAATGTTTCTTCATAGTCAATACCTTCCTTTTGAGAAAATCCACAAACCACAAATCTTGCCTTATGTTTTTCAATACTTTTGTTTGTTGCATGTTTTATTTTGTATATCCACTTGGAAGATACCACATCTTTGTTCTTTGTTATGGGAACTACTTCCCACACATCATTATTTATAATGGATTGGTATTCTTTTTTCATGGCGTCCATCCGTTCTTTCTCTATGAGATCACACATTAAGGCCATATAGCTAGAGAATGACTTAGGCTACTTGCTTTGTCTCATGGTTCCTTCTGGGGCACCATACTTCTCTTCATATTGAATAATTTCTCTCGCCCAAGATGGATTTCTCTTGTGAGACATTGTTACATGGGGAGGTTCTTGAGATTCTGTCATATCATGATATTATAGAATCTCATCATCAGGGGTAACTGTAACTTCCTTCATGGGTTCTGTAACTCTGGGAGCCACAAGTTCTTCTTCATATACTTCTTCAAGATTGAATTTCCTTGATATTTTGAGTGTTGAATTTTCATCAAAGGTTACATATTTTTTTATCTCAATATGATGGTAACCTAGTATGTAAATTATGAAGGCCTTAGAGACCTCACAATATCCAACAAATATTCCCTTCTTTCCTAGAGGATCCAACTTAGTTCTCTTTTCTTTTGGAATGTGTACAAATACTGGACAACCAAATATTTTTAGATGGCTTACTTTTGGCTTCTTTCTGGTGAAAATTTATTCGGGAGTTTTGAATACAAGTGCACTATGGGATAATCTGTTTTAGACATATACTATTGTTCTTGTTGCTTCAGCCCATAAGTGAATTGGAAGATCTTGATCGTGAATCATAGTATTTATTGCTTCCATAATCGTTCAATTATTTCTTTCTGCTACACCATTTTGTTGAGGATTATAGGGAGTGGTGAGCTCCCTCTTAATCCCGACATCTCTACAAAAGCTTCCAAATTCATTTCAAGTGTACTCTCCTCCATTGTCTTACCTGAGTATCTTGATTTTCCTTTCAGAGAGGTTTTCTACCAAGGCTTGGAATTCCTTGAAATTTCCAAGTACTTCATCTTTTGAATTCAAGAAATAAACCCAAGTCTTACGAGAGTAATCATCAATAAAGGGTACATAGTATACATACCCACTTAGAGAGGTTTATGGCATTGGACCTCATACATCTAAGTGGACAAGTTCCAATATTCCTTATGCTTTACTGTCGCTCTTTGGAAAAGGATTCTTTATACTGTCGCTCTTTGGAAAAGGATTCTTTATGTTCTTTCCTTGTGCACATCCCTTGCATACACCTTCATGATCAACATTTAATTATGGTAAACCTGTAACTATCTTGCTTACATATGGTAAGGATTTGTAGTTGACATGATCTAGTCTTCTATGCCAAAGTTCACAAGGACTTTCAGTAGAGTGATTCAAGGCTACATCTGAGAGACCTTTTAGCTTGTACAAACCACCTTCTTCTATTCCAATAACAACTTCATCTTCTATATTTTTTTCTTTAGACCACATAAGAACTTCACCATCTATGAATGCAACCCTAAATCCTTTTTATCTAGGGCTGAAATAGAAAGTAAGTTCTTTGTCAAACCTGGTACATAGAGTACATCCTTCATTCTCATCGATGTTCCTGAATCAAGTTTGTAGGTGGATTCTCCCATTCCATTGATAGGGTATTGATAATCATCTCCAAGTGAAACTTTCTGGGGGAATTCCTTTTTTATAAGGCTAGAGACAATGTCTTTTTGACATGTCATGTGATTAGAGGAACCGTTATCTATGCGACAAGTATCCTCTCTAGGTATCACAGATCCTGAGAGGGTGGAAAACAAACCATAATCTTCAATATCTTTTTTAGTTAACTTCTTGGGTGGCTCATCATCTCCAGTTTCATGAGCATGATGTCTTTTGTTATTTCTCCTACTGTATTCTTCCCTTCTGGCAGGACAGTTCTTAGCAATATGTCCTATGTTATCACAATGATAACATTGATAGGAGGAGAAATATTTTCCCTTTCTTTGACCCTTATGATATTTTTGGAATCTCTTTGGAGAGTGAGATTCTTTATTAAAGTGGGTCTCCTTTTAAAAAAAACTTTTTCTTTCCACTCTTAGTATCAGAATCTAGGGCTTTATATTCATCTCTTAATAAGATGGCTTCTCGGTTGGCCACTCTTGCTTCTTCTTGAACACATTCTTCCCATAAACTGTCAAATTCGAGTTTCTCTTTTCTTGCACAAATAGTTTGGATGAAGGCATCCCAAGGTATTGTGAGACCATTAAGAGTTTTCATTATGAGTTCATCTTCATCCAAGTTGTCTCCAATTTCCTCCAACTATTCCTTGAATTGAGAAACCCTAGAGAAATAGTCTTGAATTGTTTCTCCTTTTTGCATCTTTGTATTCTTGAGTTGGGTTCTCAAGTTCATCTTCTGGTTGATGTTATTTCCTTCATACATTCTGGTTAGGGCATCAAACATATATTTTGGATTATTCTTAGAAGACACTTGAGGGATCAAGTGGTCTTTAATAGAGTCTGCAATTATCCTTTTAGCCTTGATCATATCTTTCATGTACTTCTCTTTGGATGCATATTCTTCAGGTTCCGGTACATTTTATTTTATGAATTTTGCAAGGTCATTCTCTTCAATAATGAGTCCAATTTTGTACTTCGAGGAACACAAATTTTCCACACCTTCTAACTTGTTAACAAGCTTGGTGCTTGCAAGCATCTTGACCTGGAGCTAAGAAAATGACCAGAAAATGAAAGTGCTCAAAAATTGAAACTGAGCTTACCAGGAGATGTGTTGGGCTGAGGCGAGTTTGTTGGAGCTGACTATTTCATAAAATTCCAATTTTTACCCCTTGAAACTTGACCTACACAATTCTTGAATCCTACTTTTGGTACCGGTTCTGGTTTCTTGGTTTTCTGGTTTTCTTGTACCCGTCAAAACTAGGGTTTGACGTTTCGGAGAATTTGGCCACTGAAAATGTTTGCTCAAGATGCCAAAAGATGTGCTAGGGCAAGGCACACTTCCTAAGATAGTTTTTGGTCAAAACTTCATCTTTAGTAAAAATCCCCAATTTTCTTGTACGACAATAGTGACGTTTTTAGATACCCAGTGAAAGATGATATATCCAGTCAAACTCCGATACCATGTTAAGTTTTCATTGTTGTTATTAGGTTAATTCCAAATTACATGAGCATTCATTTCATTTCCAAAACAACAACATAAAGAGGATCACTAAAATAAACACAATCAGAAGGTACACAACATTTTATCTTGGGAAACCCTCATGGGGGAGAAAACCCAACAAAAATTCCTCAATAATAGATTTCCAATACAATGCCAAGAATAAGATCAAAACACCAAGAATAAACTAAGACTGAGCATGCACCTCTCTTCTCCTTCCTCCGTCCTGCAACTGCAACTACCTTCAATATATGCACAAAAGATGAGTGAGAGCGAGTGTGTGTAAGTGAGGCACCATCATCACATATAAATACTAGTTGAGGATATGCTGGGCTCATGTCTCTTCACATGGTAGGGCCGACTTCTTCTAGAATTGGATAAAACCACTTTATAAACACTAGGGGTCGACTTTACAAATACCACCATATAAATATGGTTTGACCAATCCACAAAAGGGGATTTGATCTTATAAAAGACTCACCATTATCAATCTACAAAAGGGGATTTGATCTATAATATAATAACTCAAATATAATTAGAATATTCTTTGGACTTATGATATTTCAACAATATAAAATCCTAACAAGCTACCACGTTGTACTCTGATAGACCATCCTTACCGAACCTTCGGGATCTGTCCAGGAATCATAAGATTCCCTAGGATATAAAATCCTAACAAATATACGACTACTAACAACAACTGGCATATACATGCATAGGTACTCTGACAGACCATCCTTACCGAACCTTCAAGATCTGCCCAGGGATGATCAATCCCCTAGGATAAAAATCTTAACGGAGCTACCCATTGTTGGTTAGGATACCATAGTATCATCAACATCACTCCACCTTTCGAGGGAGGTCCTTTCAGACAACACCATTATTGTCTCAGAAGTACTCAAACTTCAAATGAGACAGAGGCTTGGTCAACACATTTACAACTTGCTCATATGTGCCAACATATTGGAGCTTTACAACTCCCCTCTGCACCATATCACGAATGTAGTGATACCAGATATCTATGTGCTTCGACTTATCATGAAACATTAGGTTCTCCATCATCTTTATACAACTCTGGTTATCACATAGAATCACAATGGCTTCCATATCCAGATAACATACCTCTCAACAACTTCTAAAGCCATATGGCTTCACAAATGGCAGAACATGATGCAATGTAATATGCTTATGTTGTGCTGAGAGAAATACTGGATTGCTTCTTGATTTTCCATGAATTCATGTATGACCCCAAATTGAAACAACATCATGAAGTGCTCTTCTTGTCTGAAGCACTTCCAGCCCAATCTGAATCAATATAACCATATTTCCTAAATTCGTGATCTCGAGTATAACAGAGACCATAATCCAATGTACCCTCAAGGTATCTCATCACATGCTTTGTAGCTACAAGGTGAACACGTCTGGGCTCCACCAGACACGGACTCAAGGTGTTGACAACAAAGAATATATCTAGCCTATTATTCCTCATATACATCAATGATCCAATAATTTGTCTATAAAGAGTCACATCAACCAACTATGACGAAGTATCAACCATGAGATTCAAATTTGTTTCCATGGGTGTGTTCATGGATTTACATTCCAACATGTCAAATCTCTTCAGTATTTCAACTACATACTTCCCTTAGTTAAGGAAGATATTCTATGGGCTTTGTCAAACTTCAAGACCTAAGAAATAATGCATTGGCCCTAGGTATTTCATCTCAAACTCTGGAATGAGCTTATTCTTGCAATTTGTGATGAGATTTTCTTCTCCTGTTAAGAATACGTCATCCACATATAGTAGCAATATAACTGGCTCATCATTCATAACCTTGAAGTAAAGGTTAGGATCAACTTTACTTTTAGTAAAGCCCAAGATCGTCAGGAAACTATCAATTCTTCCATACCAAGCTCTAGGAGCTTGCTTCAACCCACACAAATCTTTCTTCAACCTGTAGACATGAGTATTTGTATCTTCAACTTCAAACCCTTATGGTTGTTCTATATACACTTCTTCTTCAATAACAACATTTAAGAAAGTTGTTTTCAAATCCATCTAGTGTAACTTCCACTTCATTTTGGCTCCAAGATCTATGATGGTTCTGAGACTAGTGTATCTGGATACAGGAGAAAATGTTTCTTCATAGTCAATACCTTCCTTCTAAGAAAATCCATAGGCCACAAATCTTGCCTTATGTTTTTCAATGCTTTCATTTGTGGCATGTTTTATTTTGTATATCCATTTGGATGATACCACATCTTTGTTCTTTGGTCTGGGAACTACGTCCCATACATCATTCTTTATAATGGATTGGTAGTCTTCTGTCATGGTGTCCATCCATTCTTTCTTATGAATGGCTTCTTCAAAGAAAGTAGGTTCCTTTTCTGAGAGATTGCACATCAAGGCCATATAGCTGGAGAATGGCTTAGGTTTATTGCTTTGTCTCATGGTTCCTTTTGGGGCACCATACTTCTCTGCATCTTGAATACATTATCTTTCCCAATTTGGATTTCTCTTGTGAGAGATCGTCATACGGGGAGGTTCTTTAGATTCTATCATATCATGATCTTCTGGAATCTCATCATCAGGGGTAACTGTAACTTCCTTCACGTGTTTTGAAACTCTCGGAGCTACATGTTCTTCTTCATATACTTCTTCAAGTTGACATTTCCTTAATATTTTGAGTGTTGCATCTTCATCAAATGTTACATCTCTGTTAATATCAATATTATGGTAACCTGGTATGTAAATTCTAAAGGCCTTAGAGACCTCACAGTATCCAACAAATATTCCCTTCTTTCCTGAAGGATCCAACTTAGTTCTCTTTCCTTTTGGAATGTGTACAAATACTGGAAAACCAAATATTTTGAGATGGCTTACTTCTAGCTTCTTTTCGGTGAAAATTTCTTCGAGAGTTTTGAACCCAAGTGCACTATGGGATAATTTGTTTTGGAAATATATTGTTGTTCTTGCCGCTTCATCCCATAAGTTCATTGGAAGATCTTGATCGTGAATCATAGTATTTATTGCTTCCATAATCATTCTATTCTTTCTTTCTACTACACCATTTTGTTGAGGATTATAGGGAGTGGTGAGCTCCCTCTTAATCCCGACATCTCTGCAAAAGTTTCCAAATTCATTTGAAGTGTACTCTCCTCCATTGTCTAACTTGATTATCTTGATTTAATTTCGGAGAGGTTTTCTACCAAGGCTTTGAATTCCTTGAACTTTCCAAGTGCTTCATATTTTGATTTCAAGAAATAAATCCAAGTCTTACGAGAGTAATCATCAATAAAAAATACATATTATACATACCCTCTTAGAGAGGTTGATGGAATTGGATCGCATACATCTGAGTGGACAAGTTCCAGAATTCCTTATGCTTTACTATCGCTCTTTGGAAAAGGATTCTTTATGTTCTTTCCTTGTGCACATCCCTTGCATACACCTTCATGATCAATCTTTAATTCTAGTAAAAATGTAACTACCTTGCTTAAATATGGTAAGGAGTTGTAGTTGATGTGAGCTAGTCTTTTATGCCAGAGTTCACAAGGACTTTCAGTAGAGTGAGTCAAGGCTACATATGAGTGACCTTTTAACTTGTACAAACCACCTTCTCCTGTCCCAATTACAATTGCATCTTCTATATTTTTTCCTTTAGACCACATAAGAACTTCACAATCTATGAATGCAAACCTGGAACCTTTCTTATCTAGGGCTGAAATAGAAAGTAAGTTATTTGTCAAACCTGGTACATAGAGTACATCCTTCATTCTCATTGGAGTACCTGAATCAAGTTTGTAGGAGGATTCTCCCATTCCTTTGGTAGGGTATTGATAATCATCTCCAAGTGAACATTTCTTATGGAAGTCCTTTTCTATAAGGCTAGAGAGAATGTATTTCTTGTTGATATTATGGTAGTTGCGGGAGGTATTTAAATCCACGTGTAAACCTGACGAGAATAGAATATTCTGGGAAGAAAGAAGAAACCCTAATGAGTTGGCTAATAACCCTAGAATACATGTCGGCTCAAGAGGATAATTTGTATTAGGTTATTAGCCTCCAAGAGAAGAAGTCGGCCAGAAGAAATAATATATATTGAACAGACAGATACCCAGAATGAGAAGTCGTCCCAAGTAATTATCCAGAATTAGTATAAATACAGGAGGCCAATCTTCATCTTGGCAGGCATTCTCATAATTGCAGAGCAACACTTTTTCACACTGCAGTTGCCTAGTTTGTGCGTAGGTTTGGAGGAAATTTGCAGTTGCAGTTGTTGCAGCTAGAAGATTACGCTTTGGCTTGGACTGTCTCTTGGTTAGGGTTTGGAATATCTAATCAGCTCTTGTTTGATGTGCTTTCCTTGGGGAAAGGTACGCTACCCTTTTTTTGGCTATCTAGCCTAGGGTTTTCTTCCAGAGTGATTCTCTTTCAAGGTTAAGGTGCTCAGAGGGTGGCTTCGGCCTATGGTTGGGTGACAATAGTGATATTGTTGATGGTAAAATGAGCACATCCATTATATTATAACAGGTTATGGGCCCACACCTCCTTCATCCAATCTAACCACTGGAAGGGAGCATAGCCATAAGGATATTAAGCTCATTGAATAACTGCCACTAGGGTTTCTAGCAGGAGCAGTCACCAAAGCACTGCCGCTAGGGTTACTAGTAGGTGCAGTTGTAGAAACCCTAATCCTCTCGTTGAAACACCTTAAGTGAAGGGATTGACCTAATTTTCAGATAGACCAGTGTGCCCTAGCCTAGCGCATCTCCTAGTACTCTCAGCAAGCCAAGACGTCAAGTTTGAGTTTTTGGTCAAATCTAGGGTTGACCAAGTCAAAACAACCATGGCTTACTCTATGAAGTCAGAAAACAAGTAAGATGGAGCTTCTAACTTCAGAGCGTGGAAGACAAGGATTGACCTCATCCTTTCCAAGAATAAAGTGTTGGATATTGTGAAAGGAACCGCAGAACGATGCAATTATGGATAAGTTCAAAGACGGTGATATCAATGCCATGAGTATCATAGTGGAATTTATAAAATACCACTCGATACCCTACATCTCCCATCTTGACTCATTGAAGAAGATGTACAATTCCCTAACAAACCTCTTCTCAGTCAGAAACATTGGACAAGTAATGAGTCTGAAGAATGAGCTTCGTGACATGAAGATGAATGATGATGACAACATAACATCATAACTTGTGAGAATCTCCCAGTTAATACATCAACTACAAGCTATTGAAGAGATCATTTCAGAGAAGGAATTAGTAAACATAGTACTCAATGGTCTTCCCAAGACATACGATGCATTTTCCGCAAGCATGAACACAAGGAAGGAGTATCCTACATTTGAAAAAATTTGGACTTGTTGTGCTCAAGAAGAATCAAGGATCAATGCAAAAGAGAAACCTCAAAAGAAGTACGATGATCAAGCCTTTATAGCAAGATTCAAGAATTTCAGGAACAAAAGAAAGTTTGATTCAAGGAAGAAGCCAAATCAAGAGAAAGACATGTCATAAATACAATGCTTCAACTGTCAAAAGTATGGTCACTACAAGAATCATTGTCTCGAGCTAAAGAAAAGGAAGGAGACACACGAAGCATCAGTTGCCGAAGAAAAGGAACCTACAAAGAAGACCAAGAAAAATAAAACTGACTTCTTCTAAAGACAAGGTAACAATACTCTTCTTAGTTCTTGTACATATCGTGTTTGCATAGTCTCTATACATATCTTGTATATCTATCTCTTAGAAGATAATATGTTCCAAGAAGAACTATACCTATGGAAGAACAACAATATAAGTATTGCTATCATTATACAAGTCAGATAATACACATGAAAGGATGAAATACATCAAACAAATCATGTGGAATCTATTAGAATCAATCTTGAAGAAACTTAGAAGAAGAAAAGACAGAAAGAAGTCAACAAGACTTATGACACTTTGCAGAAGACAATAAGGATGCAGATGGAAGCGTGGATTCTGTTAGATGGAGGGAGTCGAGTATATATTTCCAAAAGAAAAACATGCACTCATACATGAAGCAAGGATTAGGAGGGAGATAATCCTATGATCCATTGAATATGATGAAGTATATATACATGGTAGCAGCCATGAAAGGAAACACGTGTTCAGTTTGACCTTAGAAGAAATATTCTTTGAAGAGAAGCCTTAAAGTATCCCTGGTTCTCCATCCACATCCGTGATCCTATAATGAAAGGAAGAAGTGGAATCTTTAGGACATGGAATCCATAAGAAACTCCATGGACACAAGAAAACATTAGGAAAGAACATGAAGATCCCAAGAAAGAAAGAGAAGCTAGAATAACCAGTCATTTACTAGCCTGATATGAACTCACTAAAAGCAATCAAGAAGAAGAAATGAACGTTGTGATGAAGAACAATGTATATATGCAAGCATTTCAAATATCCAAAACTAGGGGTTCTCCCAGATGGAGGGAGAAGACTATGATGATTAGTTGTTCCAGTAAACCAGACATAACTCTACATGAGCCATTATATCATCCACAATATCCATGGGTTGGAGTTCTACATCAGATGAATGCAAAGACTATTTTCCAGAACAATTGAACCAAGAGCGTATGAAGAGCAACCTCAAGACCTTGAGACATACCATAAAGAGACACTTGTATGCATATGGAAGAAGATAACTTGATGAAGAACCTCCAATGCATAGCAGAAGCGTGGTAAATATTTTCTCAGAATGATTACTCAGAAGATCCGGATTATGGATTTCCAATCCATGACAAAGATCTCATGATGACAGAAAAAGTGCCACATGGATATGTTCTAGTTTAACCCTTGCCACGATGTTGTGAGCTAGCGGGAATCAAGAGGAATCCAACAATGATATACTTTATTGATCAGAGATACATGAAGTCTTCAAAGAAAAACCAGTGCTCCAGACCAAAGTACATTTGAAATCAAGCATTACATTATCCATAATGAAGTAAAGAAAGGAGAAAGTGGTTCTCCAATACATATCTCCACAAATGAGCAGATAAGCAGACATCTTGGAAAAGATTCTGTCCAAAATGAAAGAGTTTGCGTACTCAAGATGGAGCTCATGGAGACAACTTCCTTATTGAAAAAGGAAGAGATGAATCCCAGGTTGGGAGGGAGAACTGATGTGTTATTGACTCATGGATAGTCATTCTTTAGTTCCAAAAATGGTCGAGGATGAGCAGTTCCTTTCCAGTTCGGAAAGTGGTTTGAGATTTCTGATGGACAGACATTTTCCAGTTCAAAAAATGGTCCAGATTGAACGGTCATTTCCGTAATGAAAATGGTTCGATGGATTGTTGATGCACCATAGACAATGATTTCCCATTGTGGTTAAAATGGGGAATGGTCTAGGGCAGTCTCTCTTCTCGATGGTTACTCAAGAAGACTGGCCTGCCTCATCGTACATCAATTTCCCATTGTGGTTAACATGGGGAATGGTCAGTTTTGGAGGTTGATGTAGGACAGTCATTTCCTTTGGAAATGGTTTGGACACTCATTCCTTAAGGCAGATTCATTCTCTCTAGGTTTCACTTTGTTTAGTGCCGGAGGAATGGCCCAGGGTGGGGAATGGTTCGGATTCAACAATCGGGGATAGACATTCCTTAGGGAAGACTCATTCTCTCCAGGTTACACTTTGTCTAGTGTCAGAGGAATGGACCAAGGTGGGGAATGGTCCAGGCTCATAAATCATGACAGTTATTCTTCCTTGCTTGAGAAGAATAGTCCAAATAGCTCATCATTGATGTTTGACCTTCTGAAGGAAGATGCTCTTCCAATATCTCACAGATGTGAGTGGAAGAATGGCCCAGATGATTCATTTTATATCATAACATTGTTTCTGTGCAGGTTGATATCAGATGATTGTTATGAAGATTGTATATCTCTAGACAATAGATGTATACTACTGTGGTGGATGTGTTCCATTGATCGTGACTATACGTCACTGATCAAGTACATGTGTGCTACTTGGTGTGGTAGTGTACCACTGGATTGTAGTTGTGTACTACTATGGATAGACATAGTTGTGTTCTATTGAATGATATTGTTATGATTGCCTTGAATACTATCAACAGTGTTGAAAATGATTATCAACTAGATGGATAATCAATGGACAGAGATTTCCTAGACGAAAAATGGTTCAGGAAATTTACTCTTCTAGGACATATGTCCAGATTAGAAGAATGGCTCTTTTGTCACTCTGTGGTGTGAGTGACTTATCTAGCATCATGTCTAATTACTCAGATGGAGTGTGGTTTCAAGAGATGATGCAGATGATGACACTGATGGTGCTCATGATCTGGTCTATACAACTATGTTGATGTTACTGGGTGAATGGTATGTTTGTGCTCAAGACCATTACCTATAATACCTCCCTAAATAGGAGGGAGTGTTGATATTATGGTAGCTCCGGGAGGTATTTAACTCCACATGTAAACCTGATGAGAATAGAATATTCTAAGAAGCAATAAGAAACCCTAATGAGTTGGCTAATAACCCTAGAAGACATGTCGGCTCAAGAGGATAATTTGTATTAGGTTATTAGCCTCCAAGAGAAGAATTCAACTAGAAGAAATAATATATACTAAACAGAAAGATACCCAGAATGAGAATAAAGCCCAGGCAGTTAGCCAGAATTAGTATAAATACAGGAGGCCAGTCTTCATTCTGGCAGGCATTCTCAAAATTGCAAAGCAACACTTGTGTGCACTACAGTTGCCTAGTTTGTGCGCATGTTTGGAGGAGAGTTGCAGTTGCAACTTCTGTAGCAAGCAGATTACGCTTTGGCTTGGACTATCTCTTGGCTAGGGTTTGGACTATCTGATCATCTCTTGTTTGATGTGTTATCCTTGGGGAAATGTGCCCTACCCTTCGTTTGGCTATCTATCCTTTCTTCCAGAATGATTCTCTATCAAAGTTAAGGTGCTCAGAGGGTGGCTTCAGCCTATGGTTGGGTGACAATAGTGATATTTTCGATGGTAAAATGATCACATCCATTATATTCTAAAATTTCTGACATATCATGTGCTTAGAGGCATCGCTCTCTATGAACCAAGTATTCTCTCCAAGTGTCACAGATCCTAAGAGGGCGGAAAAAAAAACATAATCTTCAATCTCTTATTTAGTTAAATTCTTGGGTGGATCATCATCTTCAGTTGCATGGCCATGATGTATTTTTTTATTTATTCTCTTGTATTCTTCCCTTCTAGCAAGACAATTCTTAGCAATGTTTCCCATCTTATCACAATGATAACATTGATATGAGGAGAAATATTTTCCCTTTCTTTGACCCTTATGATATTTTTGGAATCTCTTTGGAGAGTGAGATTCTTTATGAAAGTGGGTCTCCTTTTGAAAATGAGACTTATTCTTTATACCCTTAGTATGAACAACTAGGGATTGATCTTCATCTCWTAATACGATGGCTTCTCGGTTGGCCACTCTTGCTTCTTCTTGAACACATTCTTCCCATAAATTGTCAAATTGRAGTTTCTCTTTTMTTGCACAAATAGTTTGGATGAAGGCATCCMAAGGTCTTGTGAGACCATTAAGAGTTGTCATTATGAGTTCATCTTCATCTAATTTGTCTCCAATTGCCTCTAACTGTTCCTTAAATTGAGAAACCCTAGAGAAATAGTCTTGAGCTATTTCTCCTTTCTGCATCTTTGTATTCTTGGGTTGGGTTCTCAAGTTCATCTTCTGGTTGATGTTATTTCCTTCATACATTATGTTTAGGGAATCAAACATATATTTTGGAGTATTCTTAGAAGACACATGAGGGATCAAGTGGTCTTTAATGGAATCTACAATTATTCTTTTAGCCTTAATCATATTCTTCTTGTACTTTTCTTTGGCTGCATTTTCTTTGGGTTCCGATACATTTTATTTTATGAATTTTGCAAGGTGATTCTCTTCAAGAATGAGTCCAATTCTGTACTTCCAGGATCATAAATTTTCCACACCTTCTAGCTTGTCAACAAGGTTGGTGCTTCCAGACATCTTGACCCGGATCTAATAAAATCACCAGAAAATGAAAGTGCTCAAAAAAATGAAACTGAGCTTACCATGAGATGTGTTGGGATGAGGCGAGTTTGTTGGAGCTTACTATTTCAGAAAATTCCAAGTTTTACCCCTTGAAACTTGACATGCACAATTCTAGACTGGTACTTTTGGTACTAGTTCTGGTTTCCTGGTGTTATGGTTTTCTGGTACCATTCAAAACTAGGGTTTGACTTTTCAAAGAATCTAGCCACTGAAAAAGTTTGCTCAAGCTGCCAAAAGATGCGCTAGGGAAGAGCGCACTTCCCAAGATAGTTTTTGGACAAAAATTACTCTTCAATAAAAATCCCTAATTTTTTGTGTACAACAACAGTGACATTTTTAGATACCCAATGAAAGATGCTCTATTCAGTCAAGCTCTGAAACATTGTTAAGTTTTTACTATTTTTATTAGGTTATTTCCAAATTACATGAGCATTCAATGCATTTCCAAAACAACAACATAAAGAGAATCATTGAAAGAAACACAATCACAAGGTACACAACATTTTATCCTGGTAAACCCTCATGGGAGAGAAAACCAAGAAAAAACTTCCTCAATAATAGATTGCAATACAATTCCATGACTAAGACAAAAACACCAAAGATAAACCAAGACTGAGCATGCACCTCTCTTCTCCTTCCTCCTGCAACTGCAACCGTCTTCAATATATGCGCACTAGATGAGTGAGTGTGTGCGTGTGCAAGTGAGGCACCATTCTCACATACAAATACTAGTTGAGGAGGTTCTAGGGTTATGTCTCTTCACTTAGTGGGGCCGACTTCTTCTAGAAGTTGTTAAAACCACTTTATAAACACTAGGGGATGACTTTACAAATACCACCATACAAATATGGTTTGACCAATCCACAAAAGGGGATTTGATCTTATAGAAGACCCGACATGATCAATCCGCAAAAGGGGATTTGATCTATAAGATCATAACTCAAATATAATTAGAATATTCTTCGAATTTACAATATTTCAACATAACAATGGGTATCAAGCATCTCTAAATATGATCCCATTTGAGGCACTTTATGGTAGAAAGTGAAACACACCAGTGAGTTGGGACAACCCAACAAACAGAGTAGTGGTTAGGACATATTTGCTAAGGGAAATGGAAGAGAAAATGGTGAAAATAAAACAGAACTTAAAGGCTACCCAAGGAAAGAAGAAAAACTATGTACTAGATAAATGCAGAACTCATTGAGAATTTAAAGTGGGTGACCACGTGTTTTTGAAAGTGAAAGCTAGGAAGAGTTCACTTAAGTTTGGAAATTGTTCAAAGTTGGCATCACATTATTGTTGGCCATTTGAAATCTTGGAGACGATTGGCCCCGTTGCATACATGCTTTCACTGCTTGCATCCATATGCATTCATAATTTGTTTCATGTATCTTTACTTAAAAACTATGTGTCTGATGCTAATCATGTAATTGATTGGATTGTTATTCAGGTGGAGCAAGAAGGAAAATTATGATTTCAGTCAATGTGCATATTGGACTATAAATTCAAACTACTCTAGAATCGAGTAATAGGATTGGTAAAGGTCCAGTGGACCTGCTACGATCCTGGGGATTCAACTTTGGAGCACGAGGATGCTCTGTGCACAAAGTACCCGTATATTTTTAAAGACTTTTAAAATTTTGATTGGACATAATGCATTGAGGACAATGCATAAATAAGGGGGAGGGGAATTTAATACCCCTAGGTTGAACCCCAATTGTAATGTAAATGTAATTGGATATATAGGTTGATGAGCCATGGGCTCACAATTTTTAGGTACAGTTAAGTGCATGTGAACCAAGGGAAGAGTGCGCACCATTTCATAAATGTGTACGCACCTGAGTAAGTGGGAGAGGATTCTCATGCACACTGACCAAGGAAAGAGTGTGTGATCGTTTCATAACTTCATGTGCACCTGGATAAGTGCGCACAGGATCATGTTTGCAGCCAGGATATTTTTGGGCCGAAGAGAGTTTGTATATATGTATATTGAGGCCAGAGTGTTTGTGTGGTTATTAGGATGGAGAGCCCGGATTGCGACAAAGTCTAGTGTGCCTATTTTTACAAAATGTAATTGCAGTTAGATATTAATATAACATGTCACTATGTGTATACCAATCAGACAAAAAGAGACAGGGGTTTAAACTCCACTAGAATGGGAAAGGGGTGTGAAGCTGAAGGGGAGTATTTTAATAATATTTCCAAAAATATATTTATGGGATATGCATTTATCCTAAGTTCCTAAGGAATGGGAATGGGTCACAAAGTGGAGCTAAGTCATCTCTTAAGGTGACAAGTGTCCAATTATAATCATGCAAATATATTGTTGGGCCTTAGTGTATTTCAGGGGGATTCACTCATTCCTTCAGGAGGGAGACCAACTTTCCTCTGCTAAGGATATGTATCTTGTTGTAATTGGCTGCCATCACATAACCATGTGCTTGGGAAGGTTTGTGTGCGATTGAAGAGGTGGGTTGTCAAGCCCGTGTGTTATTGAAGAAGCAGGTTGTCAGACCCATGTGTTATTGAAGAAGCAGGTTGTCAGGCCCATGTTTGTCAAATAAGCAGGTTGTCAGGCCCATGATAATTCTCTCTAGACAAGAGAACTGTTGGGAATTGTTTTCCCCAAGGTTCCCAATTGCAGCTACAAGGACATGAGACTTCTTGTCCAACCTATTGTTGAATCCCTGGAAGGGAAGTAGGGCATTTGAAGGACTGTTTAGTAGAGAAGGGGCACACTTTATGGGGTGGGAAAAACATGTGGCAAATGAGGGACTGTAGTATATTTGTTGGGGTTGACACCTTTGTCTAAGTGTTTTGACTATGGATAGACCTTATCTTGGCTTATTAATCCTTTTCCTAGGTGGATTTGTATCCCTAGATCGAGGGTGACTTGTTGCTAAGAGTTTCTGAGTGGCAGTGTCTGTGGTTGGGAGGAACGTCTGAGGTTTGTGTGTAGTTGATGGATTAAAACAAAAGATAAATGTCTTCTTATGTGTATTATTCTCTGAGTAATATGCATATACATGTTAAATATATCATGTGTTATAGTTGTATATATGTATTTGTGCATGAATTATATATGATGTAGAACTGCATGTTTGTTGCATATGCAGGGTATGGACTATGACAAGTTTATATGTGTTTACATACTGTCCAATTTGTGATTACTTATGTTATTTTTGTTTATGGAATTGATACATAGTTATGTTGGGTTGTGCATATATTGTTAGTTCTACATAATTGTTGCATATGTAGAGCATGGTTGTTATTAAGTGTTTCCTGTTAGATAATTCTGTAGTAACGGTTATGGAATTCTAAGGAAAGGATTGAATCATCGTGCGCGCAAAGTGCTATTAGTCTATATGTGCGAATGGGACAGATCAGGCATGCGGCATATGAATGGTTTCACGCGTAGTTGTATTGTGATTTCTTTCCATTGTTATAGTTGTTATCTTTTTAAGTAACTTAAACAGTAATTGTATGGGTTCTAGCACAAAGCTAGAAATAACATGCGTGTAGAGGGATGGTCAATCCGGCTGACACAATGATGGTTGAGCACACATATTTACTAATACATAGTTATTGCATGCAAAACGAGAGCGATTGCATGCACTAGGAAAACGTAGTTGCACATAGCACAAGGCTAGTTGTGTGCGTTGTTGGTTTGACTAAGCTACTTCTGCAAAAGAAAGAATTGATATGAGAGTTTTATATAGAGAAGTTGAGGTGGTGGAGACTTTACAATGTAGTAACGGGACTCAACTAGGAGGTTGGATATGTCATAACGTGATATCAAAGCTCAAATTTTGATGTGGCATGGCCTTTGAGCAGAGTTGGGAATGTTACAATTGAAATGGTATAAGTAGGAGTAGAAATCATGGAAGAGTTTTGTCTTAAGAATTATTTTGTATTTGAGCTCTACTCTGTTGGAGGTTTCCCCCTTGAAGAAGCAATTGAGCATGGATTTCTATATAATAAAGGTATCATTTTTTTATTCGATTGTGTTGTTGTGCTCTATGTTTTTCTGTTTCTGCTAATACTTTCTACAAGAAGTGTGTTTATACTCTATATAATACATATGGTACCTTACAATGCCCATCAAAATTTGAACTTGGGTCATTGTCCCAACAACCATTCCAAGTTTCCGCTAGACCACAACTTGATGGACTAAAAAGAAAGGAGAAACATGGGGGTGTGATTTTATCTACTTGTGTGTGCACGGATCATGAGATCATTTAATATAATCTCTTTGGGTGCAGCCATAGGCTCGACCACTACCGCAAGATGACCCCATGGCTCCTAAGGACCTTTCCCAATGGTGAAAAACTCATCTCTCCTCACCATTGGATCCAACCCCTTTAGGCATTTTAAAATATGCTTACGTTGTTTTATAAATAAGTAATTTGTGACAAACCCTTTTCCCTTGGAAATATAAATTTGTTAAGGCTTCTCTTTAACTCCTTTTTTTGTTATAATAGATCATGTTAAACAATATTCCTAATAATATTTAATTATGTCTTCATGTGAAATCTTTCCCCCTTCCTAATAGTGAAAACTTAATTTCACTGTAATTTGCAAGTAATGCAAATTTGTTTTCCATCTTACAAAAAGATCTTGAGAATTTGATGAGCAAGTTAAATGTTTATTGTTTAGCTTATAGGTCAAAGAAAACCAATCACAAATTAGTCTTTATTCAATTTCCTAGATAAGTATTCCCCTACACTAATCAATATAAATGGGAAGGAAATGGAAAGATCCATTTACTATAGTTAGATACTAGATCATTCCTTTTAGGTCAGTGGCCTCACTTAAAAATATGTGTGACTGATTAATTTCCAAAATCCACTCCAAAATTAATAAATACTAATAGTGAAAAATTAATTTCACTGTAATTTGCAAGTAATGCAACTTTGTTTTCCATCTTACAAAAAGATCTTGAGAATTTGATGAGCAAGTTAAATGTTTATTGTTTAGCTTATAGGTCAAAGACAACCAATCACAAATTAGTCTTTATTCAATTTCCTAGGTAAGTATTCCCATACACTAATCAATATAAATGGGAAGGAAATGGAAAGATCCATTTACTATAGTTAGATACTAGATCATTCCTTTTAGGTCAGTGGCCTCACTTAAAAAGATGTGTGACTGATTAATTTCCAAAATCCACTCCAAAATTAATAAATGCTACAAGTGTTACCTATATTCGGTCAATAGGAAGATTCTAAGTTTGTCAAAAGGTCCTTTTTTATTTTCATATCTCTTATTCCACTTATTTAATATCCTAAACTTATCAATTTAGTTAACTAGAGAATATTGTAGCAACTTTTTTTTATGATCAAGGGAAAACAAAAATGGATTTTTATAACTTTGCATCACTATTAAATGGATCTTGAACTTATTTCATAGAGAACATGTTAATGAATGCAGCTATAGGAGACATCTTCTAGCTTACAAACCTGTGAGATGTGGAATATAGAAGCTATGTGAAGCCTTAGTCTTAGCTTACAAACCTGATAGAAAGCCCCTAAGAAGGGCTCATGATTCCAGCCTGGGACAGAGCTAGGAATATAGAGATGACCTCCTCCATGACGTGAGAGAGAAGAACTCCAGATGATTATCCGGTGGAAAAGTGATCTGTTGAGTTAGAGCATGCTTGTGGTTGAGCACAAGGTGAACATGGGAAATCCCAAAAGAGCTAGAAACATCATCATGTGAACAAAAATAAAGATGATGTGATGGCCTCCCCTGAGCAGTAGAGTTGAGGAGAAGACTCCAGATGATTCTCTTGTTGGTGGCAGTGGGAAAGCAGATCTGTAGAGTGGGTGTGCCTGTGGACGAGCACAGGTGAACATGTGTATATATGGTTCATCTGTGTAATGCAGTGAATCAAACCTATGGAATCCCTATGGATGTGCCCCTAGTGGATGAGCACTAGTGGGTGTATCAGATCCTTTTCTATATATTGTTCAAGAGTCGGACCTAACTGTAACCCTAGTGATTATATAAAGGGTACAGGTCGGCCCTATGTTAATATGATTAATATAAATAAGATAATTAATAATGTGAATATTAATTATATTAATAAATATAATAATAAGTATATTTGACTTAGAGAGGTCGGCCATGTTGTGCCAATAAGACGCACTTTTTAATTGGTCAAAGTCTAATATAAGTAGGAGATTATTCTCCATTGTATAATCATATCCTTCTTGTGTGTTTTGGAAATTTCAGCAAGTACTTCCCTTTGAAAAAGGTGTGCACCTCTCTTGGGAGCTAGTCTCTTAGGGCTTAAGCACCCTCTTGAGTGCTAAGTTATTATTGGTGGTGAAAGGTATTTATCTTGAAGAATATAGAAAAGTATTTGGCTGGGTTTTTGTCCCTTGTTTGAGAAGGGTTTCCCAGGATATATCTTGTGTACTTGTGCATGGTGTTTCTTCTTGTGATCTTGGTTGTTGCAACATTCTTGTTTATGGTTAAGACATGATGAAATTGAAATGAACTACATTATTAACCTAATGCTTATGAAAATCAACATGGTATCAGAGCATAGGTCTTGAATATCCCATTGCACAAGCCTTCTCCAAATATTTTACTCTCTCATTTGCAAAAACCGTACAACCCTCATACGATTTCTAGAAAATCTATATGGCCCCCTTTTTCAGATAAGTTTCACCACTCAAACTTGGATGCTTGGGCTTAAAAATACTTAGAAGGGTACGACCTCCTTCAATGTACCTCCAACAAGTCTCAGAACTAAATTATGGGCATTTTCAAAATTTTGATCCTAATGGTTTCTAGGGTTTCGTCAAAATTCTGCAGAAAATTCTGAATCACATTTCTGAGAAATTCTTGAAGAAGATATCATATTTAAAGGATTATTGTTGGCATTCATAATCCCAACAAAACCTAAAAGTTCTAGCCTAGCATAGCCATTAGGTTTTCTAGCCTAGTTGACAAAGGGTTTGTGAAGATGAGCAATTTCATGATGGGAAGCAAGCTCAATACAAGACTCCAAAGCAATGAAGACATCAACATCTCAACACTCTCAGGTATGATTCCTATCAATGAAAATACTTGGCTAATTGACATTGGTGCCTCTAGGCACATGACCGGTATTAGAAATCATTTAACACACTTCATTGAAAAAGAGACACATCTACACGTTGTCCTTAGAGATGATGCTAGATATAGCGTGAGAGGAGTTGGAACCTCCACCTTCCAACTAGATTCATATATGCAGCTCAAACTGGAAGAGGTTCTATATGTACCAGGAATGAAGAGAAACCTTGTCTCTATTTCAACACTTGAAGACAAAGGTTATAAAATCACTTTCTTAGAAGGAAGAGTCCTTGCATGGAAAAAAGACTCTCATATCAGCTCTTCCAAAGTAATCGACGTCAGAGATAACAACTTATACAAGTTGACCATCAAACCAGTTCAAGCCTTACTACATGACACTATTAGCCTAAGTGAGTTATGGCATAGAAGGCTTGCTCACATTCATTATAGAGCTCTTCTGACTCTAAGGAAAATGGTAACAGGTCTACCAGAGATCCAGATCTAGCATGAAGGCGTTTTCAAAGGTTGTACCCTTGGTAAAAATGTTAAAGGATCCTTTCCTAGCAGTGACAATAGATCCAAGGAAATCTTGGACTTGATTCATTCATATGCATGTGGGCCAGTGACTGTTGCATCCTTAAATGGGTACTTGTACTATGTACTATTCATAGATGACCACTCCAGGAAAATTTGGATCTACTTCCTTAAGAACAAGGATGGAGTCCTTGCCAAATTCCAAGAATTCAAAGCTCAGGTTGAAAACTTGACCGGAAGAAAAATCAAAGTATTGAGATCAGACAATGGATGAGAATGCACCTCAAAATAATTCATCAATTTTTGTATTGAAGCAGGGATCAAGAGGGAGATCATAGTTCCGTACAACCCTCAACAAAATGGGGTTGTTGAAAGGAATAACAGAACCATCATTGAAGAAACTAAGGAAATGATACATGATCAGAGTCTACCCATGACTTTATGGGCAGAAGCATGTATGACTGCAGTATATGTTCAAAACCGTAGCCCTCATCAGATTCTGAAGAACATTACTCCAGAAGAAGCATTCACCAAAGTGAAACCTGAGATCGGACACTTCAAAATATTTGGATGTCCAGTGTACCTTCATGTACCCAAAGAAAAGAGACAAACTAGAACCTTCAAGAAGAAAAGGTACATTTGTAGGATATAATGAATCCTCAAAATAATACCGAATCTACATCCTAGGATAGAGACAAATTGAAGTAAGCAAAGACATTACTTTTGAAGAAGAAGTAGCCTTCCAGAAATCTAGAGAAGCTCAGATGGAAATAAATGGTGAAACAATACCTCCTTCTCATTCAGCAGTTCAGAGGGAGACAAATATTGTTCTAGATGAGCCAAAGACACTAGTTGATCCAGTTCCTCCAGCAAATACGGTTTCCCCAAGTAATATACCCAGAGACATCACTATTGGACATAAAAGACCTGCTTGGGCACGCCAAATGTTAGAAGAAGCATAAAGACATAAAGCTCCAAAAGGAGCAATTAGAGAAAGCAAGAGACCTAAGAGATTCTCTAGCTACCTTTCAACTATGACTCACATTATTGATTCAAAACCAACCTGTCATGGAGAAGCCTCAAGTGAAAAAGTATGGAAAGATGCCATGATTGAAGAATATCAATCTATACTAAATAATGTTGTATGGGATGTTGTCCCAACACCAGAAGGAAAGTCTATAGTAACTTCCAAATGGATTTACAAAATCAAACATGTTGTTGATGGAAGCATTGAAAAATATAAAGCAAGATTTGTGGTCAGCAGATTCTCATAAATAGAGGGAGTCGACTATGACAAGACTTTTGCACCAGTAACCAGATATACCTACATTCGATCCATAATTGCACTAGCTGCTTCCATGGGCTGGAAGCTACATCAGATGGATGTAAAGACAAATTTTCTCAATGGCGAAATTGAGGAAGAAGTCTATATTGAACATCCAGAAGGTTTCTTTATACACAATGAAAAATCTCATGTTTGCAAATTGAATAAAGCCCTGTATGGCCTAAAACGAGACGCACGTGCTTGTTACGAGAAAATGGATGGTTTCTTGATGAGTTTGGGATTTAACAAAAGCTCAACCGACCCAAACTTATATTATAGCATTAATGGAAATGAATGTTTAATTCTAGTTCTATACGTGGATGATATTTTCATCACCGGCTCAGAAAGACTCATTGTTGAATGAAAACAAGCATTAACTACCAAACTTGAAATGAAGGCTTTGGGCCAAATGAATTATTTCTTGGGACTAGAAGTATGGCATAGATCAGACAAGATTTTCCTAAGTCAAGGAAAATATACCTTGGAGATTCTGAAAAGATTCCAAATGACATACTGTAAATCCATGCCAACTCCAATGGTAATGGACTTGAATAAGATGAATGATACTGATTAAGGAGACGTAGATCCACATTTATATCGACATATTATTGGATCCTTGATGTATCTGGTTAACACCAGACCATACATTTTCTATGCAATAAATGTGCTTAGCCATTTTATGAGCCAACCAAAACAGACACATTGGATAGCTGAAAAACACGTATTGAGATACTTACAAGGCACAATTAGTTATGGCCTAAGATATGCAACAAATGTGGACCTAAGCCTAGAAGGTTATGCTGATGCAGACTAGGAAGGAAGTGCAGTAGACGGAAAAATCACCTCAGGTAACTACACCCTAGGTTCAACCATGGTTTCCTGATGCAGCAGAAAACAAAGCTCTATGGCTTTGAGTACAATAGTGGAAGAATACATTACACTAAGCGTGGAAGTTATTGAAGCTATATGGCTTCACAAACTCTTGAAAAACTTGTTCGATCATGAGATGGATCCAACTATCATTCACTGTGACAACTAGAGTTGTGTGAAGCTCTCAGAGAACCCAGTATTTCATGACAAATCAAAACATATTGAAATCAAGTACCACTATATCAGAGACATGGTGTAGAGGAAGATAGTTCATGTTCAATATATTTCCACCCATGAACAAATTGTTGACATCTTCACTAAACCACTTACCAAGACAAAGTTCGAGTATTTCCATGAGAAGCTTGGACTGATGGAGAATGCCTTTCTAGCTAAGATGGAATGTTGATGAATTCATCTATAGGAGACATCCTCCAACTTACAAACATGTGAGATGTGGAATATAGCATCTATGTGAAGCCTTATTCTCAGCTTGCAAACTTGATAGAAATCCCCTAAGAAGGGTTTGTGGTTCCAGCCTGGGACAGAGATAGGAACGTAGAGATGACCTCCTCCATGACGTGAGAGAGAAGAACTCCATATGATTATCTGGTGGAAAAGCAATTTGCTGAGTTAGGATGTGCATGTGGTTGAGCACAAGGTGAACGTGGGAAATCCCAAAAGAGCTGGGCACATCATCATGTGAACATAAATAAAGATGATGTGATGGCCTCCTCTGAGCAACAGAGTTGACGAGAAGACTCCAGATGATTCTCATGTTGGTGGCAGTGGGAAAGCAGATCTGTAGAGTGGACGAGCACAAGTGAATGTGTGTAGATCTGGTTCATCTGTGTAATGCAGTGAATCAGACCTATGGCATCCCTATGGATGTGCCCCTAGTGGATGAGCACTAGTGGGTGTATCAGATCCTTTGTTATATATTGTTCAAGAGTCAGACCTACTTGTAAACCTAGTGATTATGTAAAGGGTACAAATCGGCCCTATGTTAATATGATTAATATAAATAAGATAACTAATAATGTGAATATTAATTATAATAATAAATATAATAATAAGTATATTTGACTTAGAGAGGTCAGCCCTGTTGTGCCAATAAGACGCCCTTGTTAATTGGTCAAAGTCTAATATAAGTAGGATATGATTCTCCATTGTAGAACCATATCCTTCTTGTGTGTTTTGGAAATTTCAGCAAGTACTTCCCATTGGAAAAGGTGTGCAACTCTCTTGGGCACTAGTCTCCTAGGGCTTAAGCACCCTCTTGTGTGCTAATTCATTCTTGGTGGTGAAAGGTATTTCTCTTGAAGAATATAGCAAAGGATTTGGCTGNTTAACCTAATGCTTATGAAAATCAACATGGTATCAGAGCATAGGTCTTGAATATCCCATTGCACAAGCCTTCTCCAAATATTTTACTCTCTCATTTGCAAAAACCGTACAACCCTCATACGATTTCTAGAAAATCTATATGGCCCCCTTTTTCAGATAAGTTTCACCACTCAAACTTGGATGCTTGGGCTTAAAAATACTTAGAAGGGTACGACCTCCTTCAATGTACCTCCAACAAGTCTCAGAACTAAATTATGGGCATTTTCAAAATTTTGATCCTAATGGTTTCTAGGGTTTCGTCAAAATTCTGCAGAAAATTCTGAATCACATTTCTGAGAAATTCTTGAAGAAGATATCATATTTAAAGGATTATTGTTGGCATTCATAATCCCAACAAAACCTAAAAGTTCTAGCCTAGCATAGCCATTAGGTTTTCTAGCCTAGTTGACAAAGGGTTTGTGAAGATGAGCAATTTCATGATGGGAAGCAAGCTCAATACAAGACTCCAAAGCAATGAAGACATCAACATCTCAACACTCTCAGGTATGATTCCTATCAATGAAAATACTTGGCTAATTGACATTGGTGCCTCTAGGCACATGACCGGTATTAGAAATCATTTAACACACTTCATTGAAAAAGAGACACATCTACACGTTGTCCTTAGAGATGATGCTAGATATAGCGTGAGAGGAGTTGGAACCTCCACCTTCCAACTAGATTCATATATGCAGCTCAAACTGGAAGAGGTTCTATATGTACCAGGAATGAAGAGAAACCTTGTCTCTATTTCAACACTTGAAGACAAAGGTTATAAAATCACTTTCTTAGAAGGAAGAGTCCTTGCATGGAAAAAAGACTCTCATATCAGCTCTTCCAAAGTAATCGACGTCAGAGATAACAACTTATACAAGTTGACCGTCAAACCAGTTCAAGCCTTACTACATGACACTATTAGCCTAAGTGAGTTATGGCATAGAAGGCTTGCTCACATTCATTATAGAGCTCTTTCGACTCTAAGGAAAATAGTAATAGGTCTACCAGAGATCCAGATCTAGCATGTAGGCGTTTTCAAAGGTTGTACCCTTGGTAAAAATGTTAAAGGATCCTTTCCTAGCAGTGACAATAGATCCAAGGAAATCTTGGACTTGATTCATTCATATGCATGTGGGCCAATGATTGTTGCATCCTTAAATGGGTACTTGTACTATGTACTATTCATAGATGACCACTCCAGGAAAATTTGGATCTACTTCCTGAAGAACAAGGATGGAGTCCTTGCCAAATTCCAAGAATTCAAAGCTCAAGTTGAAAACTTGAACGGAAGAAAAATCAAAGTATTGAGATCAGACAATGGATGAGAATGCACCTCAAAATAATTCATCAATTTTCGTATTGAAGTAGGGATCAAGAGGGAGATCATAGTTCCGTACAACCCTCAACAAAATGGGGTTGTTGAAAGGAAGAACAGAACCATCATTGAAGAAACTAAGGAAATGATACATGATCAGAGTCTACCCATGACTTTATGGGCAGAAGCATGTATGACTGCAGTATATGTTCAAAACCGTAGCCCTCATCCGATTCTGAAGAACATTACTCCAGAAGAAGCATTCACCAAAGTGAAACCTGAGATCAGACACTTCAAAATATTTGGATGTCCAGTGTACCTTCATGTACCCAAAGAAAAGAGACAAACTAGAACCTTCAAGAAGAAAAGGTACATTTGTAGGATATAATGAATCCTCAAAAGAATACCGAATCTACATCCCAGGATAGAGACAAATTGAAGTAAGCAAAGACGTTACTTTTGAAGAAGAAGTAGCCTTCCAGAAATCCAGAGAAGCTCAGATGGAAATAAATGGTGAAACAATACCTCCTTCTCATTCAACAGTTCAGAGGGAGACAAATATTGTTCTAGATGAGCCAAAGACACTAGTTGATCCAGTTCCTCCAGCAAATACGGTTTCCCTAAGTAATATACCCAGAGACATCACTATTGGACATAAAAGACCTACTTGGGCACGCCAAATGTTAGAAGAAGCATAAAGACATAAAGCTCCAAAAGGAGCAATTAGAGAAAGCAAGAGACCTAAGAGATTCTCTAGCTACCTTTCAACTATGACTCACATTATTGATTCAAAACCAACCTGTCATGGAGAAGCCTCAAGTGAAAAAGTATGGAAAGATGCCATGATTGAAGAATATCAATCTATACTAAATAATGTTGTATGGGATGTTGTCCCAACACCAGAAGGAAAGTCTATAGTAACTTCCAAATGGATTTACAAAATCAAACATGTTGTTGATGGAAGCATTGAAAAATATAAAGCAAGATTTGTGGTCAGCAGATTCTCATAAATAGAGGGAGTCGACTATGACAAGACTTTTGCACCAGTAACCAGATATACCTACATTCGATCCATAATTGCACTAGCTGCTTCCATGGGCTGGAAGCTACATCAGATGGATGTAAAGACAAATTTTCTCAATGGCGAAATTGAGGAAGAAGTCTATATTGAACATCCAGAAGGTTTCTTTATACACAATGAAAAATCTCATGTTTGCAAATTGAATAAAGCCCTGTATGGCCTAAAACGAGACGCACGTGCTTGTTACGAGAAAATGGATGGTTTCTTGATGAGTTTGGGATTTAACAAAAGCTCAACCGACCCAAACTTATATTATAGCATTAATGGAAATGAATGTTTAATTCTAGTTCTATACGTGGATGATATTTTCATCACCGGCTCAGAAAGACTCATTGTTGAATGAAAACAAGCATTAACTACCAAACTTGAAATGAAGGCTTTGGGCCAAATGAATTATTTCTTGGGACTAGAAGTATGGCATAGATCAGACAAGATTTTCCTAAGTCAAGGAAAATATACCTTGGAGATTCTGAAAAGATTCCAAATGACATACTGTAAATCCATGCCAACTCCAATGGTAATGGACTTGAATAAGATGAATGATACTGATTAAGGAGACGTAGATCCACATTTATATCGACATATTATTGGATCCTTGATGTATCTGGTTAACACCAGACCATACATTTTCTATGCAATAAATGTGCTTAGCCATTTTATGAGCCAACCAAAACAGACACATTGGATAGCTGAAAAACACGTATTGAGATACTTACAAGGCACAATTAGTTATGGCCTAAGATATGCAACAAATGTGGACCTAAGCCTAGAAGGTTATGCTGATGCAGACTAGGAAGGAAGTGCAGTAGACGGAAAAATCACCTCAGGTAACTACACCCTAGGTTCAACCATGGTTTCCTGATGCAGCAGAAAACAAAGCTCTATGGCTTTGAGTACAATAGTGGAAGAATACATTACACTAAGCGTGGAAGTTATTGAAGCTATATGGCTTCACAAACTCTTGAAAAACTTGTTCGATCATGAGATGGATCCAACTATCATTCACTGTGACAACTAGAGTTGTGTGAAGCTCTCAGAGAACCCAGTATTTCATGACAAATCAAAACATATTGAAATCAAGTACCACTATATCAGAGACATGGTGTAGAGGAAGATAGTTCATGTTCAATATATTTCCACCCATGAACAAATTGTTGACATCTTCACTAAACCACTTACCAAGACAAAGTTCGAGTATTTCCATGAGAAGCTTGGACTGATGGAGAATGCCTTTCTAGCTAAGATGGAATGTTGATGAATTCATCTATAGGAGACATCCTCCAACTTACAAACATGTGAGATGTGGAATATAGCATCTATGTGAAGCCTTATTCTCAGCTTGCAAACTTGATAGAAATCCCCTAAGAAGGGTTTGTGGTTCCAGCCTGGGACAGAGATAGGAACGTAGAGATGACCTCCTCCATGACGTGAGAGAGAAGAACTCCATATGATTATCTGGTGGAAAAGCAATTTGCTGAGTTAGGATGTGCATGTGGTTGAGCACAAGGTGAACGTGGGAAATCCCAAAAGAGCTGGGCACATCATCATGTGAACATAAATAAAGATGATGTGATGGCCTCCTCTGAGCAACAGAGTTGACGAGAAGACTCCAGATGATTCTCATGTTGGTGGCAGTGGGAAAGCAGATCTGTAGAGTGGACGAGCACAAGTGAATGTGTGTAGATCTGGTTCATCTGTGTAATGCAGTGAATCAGACCTATGGCATCCCTATGGATGTGCCCCTAGTGGATGAGCACTAGTGGGTGTATCAGATCCTTTGTTATATATTGTTCAAGAGTCAGACCTACTTGTAAACCTAGTGATTATGTAAAGGGTACAAATCGGCCCTATGTTAATATGATTAATATAAATAAGATAACTAATAATGTGAATATTAATTATAATAATAAATATAATAATAAGTATATTTGACTTAGAGAGGTCAGCCCTGTTGTGCCAATAAGACGCCCTTGTTAATTGGTCAAAGTCTAATATAAGTAGGATATGATTCTCCATTGTAGAACCATATCCTTCTTGTGTGTTTTGGAAATTTCAGCAAGTACTTCCCATTGGAAAAGGTGTGCAACTCTCTTGGGCACTAGTCTCCTAGGGCTTAAGCACCCTCTTGTGTGCTAATTCATTCTTGGTGGTGAAAGGTATTTCTCTTGAAGAATATAGCAAAGGATTTGGCTGTGTTTTTCTCCCTTGTTTGAGAAGGGTTTCCCAGGATATATCTTGTGTACTTGTGCATGGTGTTTCTTCTTGTGATTTTGGTTGCTGCAACATTCTTGTTTATGGTTAAGATGTGATGAAATTGAAATGAACTACATGCTTAACATAATGCTTATGAAAATCAACAGAACAACCATGGGAAATTTTGATAAGCAACATTGTTAACAAATATAGCACAAGCAAGGCAAGGCAAGAACTGGTGGAAAATGATTTATGTCATTCTCTTCCACATTGTATTGATCTCACGATATGAATTTATAGTACATGGATTGGACCAATTATAGATCTATATCTCGTTGACAACTCATCAATGGATCATGAGGACACCTCATCAATAGATTATGTTTACAAATCATAAATAGGTGGTCTTAGACTTTGTGAATGTCTAGGGACTCATAGTCTAACATTCCCCCCCTCAATCACAAGTCAGAATAATTGTACTAGAAAGGAAACAATAACTGGTATCATTTTCAGTCTTCAATCTGAAACTTCTAAACTAAGCTTTGATGAAGATATGCCTGAAAAAAAATGCCAATATCTAGATGTTGAATAGTTCATATGGAAGTGAACAACTACCATGTTTGAACATTCACATTCTATTGATTAACATCCCAATAATTGATTTGATTTGAGGAGACCATTTT
>JZKD02S1651775.1:0-13484 GCA_000966675.3 Picea glauca
AGAGAGAGAGAGAGAGACTATTTAATACAGCTCCATGGAACAATTCAGAGTGATTATCGATGGGTATTCCTCTCTACATAAGAATACAACCCATGGCATACTAGTGCCCACTTGCATCAATTTCAATTTAAAACTCCTTATGCAAATTGGGCATTGCAAAAATTGGTGACTCACTTTTTTTTTTTCAATGCTTCAAAATACTTATACTGTATCTTTCCCAACAAAACTGCCACCCATTTGTTGTTCTTTCATGAAGTGGGATATTGTTGTATGGAAAAAATATGTATAAACTAAGCAATAAAACCCTTAGTGAGTGAGTGAGGCTCACTAATAGATAGAAAAATAGATACATATATTTATTTCCTAAGACTAACATGCAATAGATAAAGAAAATAACTTGGTTGTGATGGTTTTCCTTAGTGTCCCACAATTTCCACTTGATTTTCATCTAGCTCCAATAACTCACTAAAGATCCTGCACAAACAAGCAACTTCCTCATTCCTCAATCTTAAATCAATGTTATAAAAGCAAGGCTAGGGTAAAGGAGGAGACATTTTTACACAAAGATATGAAAGAAGGACTTTTTCTAGTGTGGAGTCGTTCGAGAGTGTAGAAGCAAAGAAATACTTTTTCTTACACATGATATTGAATGAGGGAGTGAGATTTCATTGATTGGGTGAAGAAGGACTTTCATCCAAGTGTTGATGTAGAGAGAGTTGGATCACGAAGGAATGTGATTCAAAGAGATCCTAGATAGGTGTAGAAGGACTTCCATCTAGAGATCTAGACCAAATGAAGAGAGAGAGAAACTATACAACATAAGGATTGGTTGTTGCAGAAAGTCCAAGTATTCAAGTAAAGTTCATGCAGAACATCATAGGTTTCAATGTAACATTCATGCATATAGCATAGAGTAGCATGGGTATCAGGGTAATAGTTTCACTATTTCCATACATGATCGTACAACAGGTTTGGAAATAGTTCAACCAGTCAGGTGCAGATGTACATTGTCTCTTTTCTATTTGGGCCATTTTCCCAGTACGGGAGCCCATGTAAGCTTTGAAGTTACTTGAATTATAAGATTAGTTGATGGGAAGAATATATTTGTGTATTGTGCATGAGATTTTTGGTTTCCTTGTTTATGCTTCTGCCAATGTAATGTTTAGTTGATAACTTAGTTGCGCTTTTATTCGATAAGTGATTTATTTAGAATTAACTGTCGGGTGTTGGGTTAATGGAAATTTCAACAGTTGTAGTGTATTTGGATGATATATTGGTTTATAGGTCTACTTGAGAGGAGCACATATCACATCTCATGTTAGGTGTTAGAGACTTTGAAAAATCACCAGCTTCTGGCTAACCTCAAGAAATATGAGTTTGCTCGGAAGTTATTGGTGTATTTGGGGTATGTCATTGGTGGATCAGAGCTAAATATAGATTCTGCAAATATGGAGGCCATCATAAAATGTCTATTTCATACTAATTTCACTGAAGTTGGGAGATGTTTTTGGGAAACAAATTACCTATGGAAGTCCATAGCATCCAAGTGGAACTCCATGCCATAACAACAAGCGATAAGAGTTTCTAATGAGGAAAGGATTAAAGAAAGATTTTGATGAGATGAAATGAAATATCAGACAAGCACTAGCTCTCACATTTCCTAACTTGTATAAATCCTTCAAAGTGGAGACAAATGCAAGTGGATATGCTATGGGAGTAGTTTTGACGCAAGGAGGTAAGATAGTATGTTATCATTATGAGATATTTCATTAGGGATTTTTAAACTACCCTACCTATGATAAGGAATTATATGCCTTGGTTCAAGCTATTAAGAAGTGGAAGAACTATATAATAGGAAAGGAAACCATTATCCACATATATCACTAACCATTACAGTGGTTGTAGGCCCAAATTAATCTTCAGCAAACCATACATTACAAGTGGATGGGGTTTTTGCAATAATTTCATTTAGTCACCAAGTATAATAAGGGAAACACTAATAAGTTGGTTGATATGATTTCAAGGCCACCCACATCCAATATTACAACTTTGGTAACTCTTGTGCACATGTATCCTTTTACCCATGATGCATACAAAGAGGTGTACTTATAAGATGAGGACTTCAAGGATTTGTTTCAACAACTACAGGGCCAAATTCATGTAGAAGAAGGTGAAAGTAAGGATGAAAATCATCTCCAGAAAAGGGTACTCTACAAGTTAGACAAGATTTGTGTTCCTAAAGGTGAAATATTGTAGCTTATCAGAGAGGCTCACACCTCCAAAGTTGCGGGACATTTTTGTGTTGGGAAGACAATTCCTAATTTACAAAGGTATGTTTACTGACCAAAAATGTAATAATATGTAGCATTATATATTAGAGGATGCATACTTTATTGTACCAACAAACCTATAATTGGAAACTAAGGTCTATACCATCCCTTACATGTACCTAATCAACCTTGGGAAAACATTTTTGTGGATTTTGTGGGAGGTTTACCAACAACTAGGAAGAGACACGAGTATTTGTTTATGGTAGTTTGATAGGTTTAGAAAGATGTGCATTCTTATGCCTTGGAAAAAGACCACCAAAAAACAAGACACGACAAACATGTTTTATGAATAAATCCGGGTGCACTTTGGGATATTAAGGAGAATCATCTCAGAAAGGGATACCAAATTTCTCAGTGCCTTTTGGACTACACTTTGGGAGAATATGGACACTAAATTAAAGACATATACAAGTTTCCATCCACAGATAGATGGGAAAATAGAAGTAGTCAACAAGGCTTTGGTGCAACTTTTGAGGGGTTACAATAAGATGCATACAAATACATGGGATGAAAATATGATCTATATGCATCACTCTTATAATAAAGCAATCCACACTTCTATTGGTAAGTCCCCTTTTGAAACTTGCTTTGGGTATTTGCTTCCTTCTTCCTTGGATGTTGTTTATGGAAAACAAGGAGGAGGGAGGAAATATGTCATAGGAGAGACATCGAGAGAAGATAAATTTCTTGAAAATATTAGATAGATTCATTTGAAAGTTAAGTAGATGTTGAATAAGTCATAGGAAAAATATAAGGAAAGGCATGATCAACATAGAATTGAGAATTCATTTAAAGTGGGAGACAGAGTTTGGTTACAACTGAACAAGGAAAGACTATCGGGTTTCAGTAAGAATATCAAGGCTCTATGGTATCATCCTTTTGAGGTATTGGAGAAGGTCGGATATAACACCTACAAACCAATTCTAGCCCCATACATGCACATTTACTTAGTAGTGAATGTGGAAAAGTTGAAACTCTATGAGCCTTCCATGTTGGATCAAGAGGAGTAGTAGGTCCTACCTACCATTTAGGACTTAGCACCTAATTCTCAAGGAGAGTTGGTAGAAGACACAATTTTGCAAAATAAGTCTAGAACTACAAGACTAGGGAAGCACGACCTTTGGAAAATTGGGTTGAAAGGACAAATTCCAGGCAAAGAAAAATGGTACTCCGGAGAAAAGGTAGAAGAAAATTTTCTTGACCTCATTCAATAAAGATTTTCGGGACCAAAATCCTCCCTAAATATCATTATATATTTTTTCATCTATCTCAATACTTTATGGGTGGAAAATTTTGGAGGAATCGACTCACAGATCCATTTTAGCATAAGGCCTCAATTTGGAAAATTGGGGTAAGAAACCATTCAAAATATTTTGGAGCAATTTTGTGGTGTAAAAAAAAAAAATTTGGTCCAAAACCTACTTTGGAGGAAGACTCCATATTATACACATCGATACCTTTACAACAATGCAATAATCACCTAAAATGGAATTTGCATGAGAAAGTTATGTCTCCCACAAGTTTATCTACCATGTTGACCACCATGGTACGAGTGGATGCCACATCAACCCCCATTACTCAAACATATGGGGCTAGCCACGTGTGTACTTTCAATAAGATTCTAGAAGGTCTAAACCTTATCACTAATTGATAGGGATGATTTTAGGGGCTAAAGTTCACTCATGGGCTAATTTTCCATGTTTTTTCCAAAAATGAGATTCGCTATTTTAAAAATGATTTGCCCAAATTCTATAGGATAAAATTATTTTACCCTAACAATCACCAAAAATTTATAAAAACTATATAAAATACTCAAAAATTTGAATATTTTTACAAAAATATTGCCAAACATTTATAGTTGACATACGAAGGATTAGTAAGATTTGCCAAGGTTTCTACATTTTAAAATAAATTTCCATCCTTAAAATCATCCTTTCTAATTAAGGGTTGAGGAAGTCAAAACCCTAAGCATATATGGCTACCAGGCTATGTTAAATATCAGGATGCTAGGAGGATAAGGGGTTCCATTATTTTGAATTGTACTTGTTCCATAGTTGAGTAGAACACCCAAGGAGTGGATTTTGAGAGAATAATAGAGAAGGTAGGAGATCCTACAGTAGTCATTCATGCCACAATGTTAGAGGCAAATCCATTGTGATTTCCCCCCCTTTATTTGTACTTTCATTCCATAACAGAAGAAAAGAGAGCATAGCACATGCCTCACCTTCTCAAGATACATATTGTGTTTTTTGTGTGTGGATGGTGTGTTAATTTTCTTATTATTTTCATATTAAGTTATTTTCATAAATATGGGCTATGAGTCCACAAGGAAGTATAGCCTTCTTGGCTATCCACTTTCTAGAATCAATGGCCTAAAACCCAAGTTCTACTCTAACAACAATTCCAATCCATTAATGTTCTATTTCCTCACAACCTGCACAACACAAGGAATGGCATCCTACTTCTCTGCCATGCAGTCCCTTGGGCCTTCCCACTTCCCTCCAGGGCTCCAGGAATAAAAATCAACCCTCTCATGGTTTTTCTCAACCATACCATGGTTGGTTCTCTTTTTTCAGCACCCAACTCTCCTCTTGCTACCCAAAAATAGCATGCAAAAATTGTCCCCTCTTCCTACTCGAATTTTCCTCCTTCTCCCTTTCTTGCTTGACTCACACTCATCCCCAAAATGATTGCTTGAATATAACACTTTACCCATGCTTTCTTGCACTTATCCCATGTTGTCATAATTAGGTGAGTTGACTCCCACACCCAATCTCTTACATGAATTCAATGATTGAGTGTCTAATAAGTCAAAGGGAGAATTAGATGGTAATGATACATTAGCTTAGGAAAATAACATGGGTTTTCCCTTGGACCCCCCTTTACCCCCTATATTATGGAAACATATCACCCCATCATTACTCCCCCGCTCATATGCCGACCAACGATCATTATGTTTATTAATTATTTAAATGTACATAATACATAGTTTGTCTCTCAACCATTTTAATCAATATATTCTCTTCGTCCCAAAAAAATCGTCTCATTGACCTAAATCACATCTATAAAATTACATTATAATTTGTGGGGATTAAAACTAGGGATTTTACATCCCCTCCCCCTTATTTTTGGATTGTCCTCAGTGCACAACACTGATAGGCAATTTATATGCATCATAAATTCTATTTCATTTATATATCAACCCAAAAGTTATTGTTTACTTATGAAGTGTTATGCATAGTATATGAAATGCTAATTCTTTTTCACTTTCTAATATGAATATGCTTAAAAATTAAAACACACTTGTACTAAGAAATGACTGTTTTAAGAATAAATGAGGTTTTAAGACTTATAGTTTGAATACTAAATCATATCTTTCTTTACCCAAGATTGCTAAAGAATCAGGTTGCATTAAGTATCCAACTTCAATAATTGAATATTCTTGTAATAGCTTTATCATTTGGTATAATTGGAGAATATCATTTAGTCAATGATCACTCAAATTGAAAATGCAAAATCAATAAAGAAAAACAATTCAAAAATTTTATAAGATTGCTTTTGTAATGAACTACAATCTAACATTAACTATAATCTAATCATGCCATAAATGTCAAATAACAAGCTACAACTTTTCATCAAAACTGAAAGTTTGAGTTTTGCTGCAGCCATACTCTGCTTTGATCCTTTTCAATTTTATTTTAAGTTAAGTGGATTCAATTCAAAAACCTATCTGCACACCATGCCAAACTGCAAATCGAAATACTGTGAAAAAAAATGCTTTAAAGTAAAAAAATGCTACATTAAATGTAAATGAAATAAGACAATACTAACCTGAAAAAGGAGCCTTGCCTCTACCTAGAAAATACTGTGAAAAATAACTCAGTATAAGGGAAATATCAACACATTAAACCTTTACTCAATGTAATTCATCTATATCTAAATATTCTAGGAAAGGCAAATGATTAAATTCCACAATACTTTTAGAATTCTAAGATTTATGTCTCCATTGTTGTTTTTCTCATACAAATTGTTACTTATATAACATACAAAGTTTTCTAAAAATGTTTATCAGATCCTATCACATTAAATATGGAATTTTTTTTGATACTGCATTAGATTCAAGATATGTTGGTATGATGCACAAGTACTGGGGATTTGCTGACATTTGGAGGTTGATAGGAACCTTACTGTTTTCAATTCTGTCACTAATTTGGCACTGTCTGTTTTGTTGATAAGGAAAATTGAGGGCTACATTTTTTTGTCTTTGACCAAGATAGAGATGATAGTTTGTTCTCATTTGGACAACAAACCATCTCCTTAAATTATAGAACGATGCCATGTTTTTTGTTTCTTGATTGATGTTGTGCAGATATGAGAACCAATGACTGCTACAGGTTCCAATTTATCTTGAAGCAGCTACAGGTTATAAATTATCTTGTAGAAGAATAGTTAATATGCAATATTTTTTGTTCTAAAGCTATCAAATTCAAGAATACATGAATGAAAACAACTATATTTATCTTGATTTTCCTTTTTNCATGAAGTGGGATATTGTTGTATGGAAAAAATATGTATAAACTAAGCAATAAAACCCTTAGTGAGTGAGTGAGGCTCACTAATAGATAGAAAAATAGATACATATATTTATTTCCTAAGACTAACATGCAATAGATAAAGAAAATAACTTGGTTGTGATGGTTTTCCTTAGTGTCCCACAATTTCCACTTGATTTTCATCTAGCTCCAATAACTCACTAAAGATCCTGCACAAACAAGCAACTTCCTCATTCCTCAATCTTAAATCAATGTTATAAAAGCAAGGCTAGGGTAAAGGAGGAGACATTTTTACACAAAGATATGAAAGAAGGACTTTTTCTAGTGTGGAGTCGTTCGAGAGTGTAGAAGCAAAGAAATACTTTTTCTTACACATGATATTGAATGAGGGAGTGAGATTTCATTGATTGGGTGAAGAAGGACTTTCATCCAAGTGTTGATGTAGAGAGAGTTGGATCACGAAGGAATGTGATTCAAAGAGATCCTAGATAGGTGTAGAAGGACTTCCATCTAGAGATCTAGACCAAATGAAGAGAGAGAGAAACTATACAACATAAGGATTGGTTGTTGCAGAAAGTCCAAGTATTCAAGTAAAGTTCATGCAGAACATCATAGGTTTCAATGTAACATTCATGCATATAGCATAGAGTAGCATGGGTATCAGGGTAATAGTTTCACTATTTCCATACATGATCGTACAACAGGTTTGGAAATAGTTCAACCAGTCAGGTGCAGATGTACATTGTCTCTTTTCTATTTGGGCCATTTTCCCAGTACGGGAGCCCATGTAAGCTTTGAAGTTACTTGAATTATAAGATTAGTTGATGGGAAGAATATATTTGTGTATTGTGCATGAGATTTTTGGTTTCCTTGTTTATGCTTCTGCCAATGTAATGTTTAGTTGATAACTTAGTTGCGCTTTTATTCGATAAGTGATTTATTTAGAATTAACTGTCGGGTGTTGGGTTAATGGAAATTTCAACAGTTGTAGTGTATTTGGATGATATATTGGTTTATAGGTCTACTTGAGAGGAGCACATATCACATCTCATGTTAGGTGTTAGAGACTTTGAAAAATCACCAGCTTCTGGCTAACCTCAAGAAATATGAGTTTGCTCGGAAGTTATTGGTGTATTTGGGGTATGTCATTGGTGGATCAGAGCTAAATATAGATTCTGCAAATATGGAGACCATCATAAAATGTCTATTTCATACTAATTTCACTGAAGTTGGGAGATTTTTTTGGGAAACAAATTACCTATGGAAGTCCATAGCATCCAAGTGGAACTCCATGCCATAACAACAAGCGATAAGAGTTTCTAATGAGGAAAGAATTAAAGAAATATTTTGATGAGATGAAATGAAATATCAGACAAGCACTAGCTCTCACATTTCCTAACTTGTATAAATCCTTCAAAGTGGAGACTAATGCAAGTGGATATGCTATGGGAGTAGTTTTGACGCAAGGAGGTAAGATAGTATGTTATCATTATGAGATATTTCATTAGGGATTGTTAAACTACCCTACCTATGATAAGGAATTATATGCCTTGGTTCAAGCTATTAATAAGTGGAAGAACTATATAATAGGAAAGGAAACCATTATCCACATATATCACTAACCATTGCAGTGGTTGTAGGCCCAAATTAATCTTTAGCAAACCATACATTACAAGTGGATGGGGTTTTTGCAATAATTTCATTTAGTCACCAAGTATAATAAGGGAAACACTAATAAGTTGGCTGATATGATTTCAAGGCCACCCACATCCAATATTACAACTTTGGTAACTCTTGTGCACATGTATCCTTTTACCCATGATGCATACAAAGAGGCGTACTTATAAGATGAGGACTTCAAGGATTTGTTTCAACAACTACAGGGCCAAATTCATGTAGAAGAAGGTGAAAGTAAGGATGAAAATCATCTCCAGAAAAGGGTACTCTACAAGCTAGACAAGATTTGTGTTCCTAAAGGTGAAATATTGTAGCTTATCAGAGAGGATCACACCTCCAAAGTTGCGGGACATTTTTGTGTTGGAAAGACAATTCCTAATTTACAAAGGTATGTTTACTGACCAAAAATGTAATAATATGTAGCATTATATATTAGAGAATGCATACTTTATTGTACCAACAAACCTAGAATTGGAAACTAAGGTCTATACCATCCCTTACATGTACCTAATCAACCTTGGGAAAACATTTTTGTGGATTTTGTGGGAGGTTTACCAACAACTAGGAAGAGACACGACTATTTGTTTATGGTAGTTTGATAGGTTTAGAAAGATGTGCATTCTTATGCCTTGGAAATAGACCACCAAAAAACAAGACACGACAAACATGTTTTATGAACAAGTCCGGGTGCACTTTGGGATATTAAGGAGAATCATCTCAGAAAGGGATACCAAATTTCTCAGTGCCTTTTGGACTACACTTTGGGAGAATATGGACACTAAATTAAAGAGATATACAAGATTCCATCCACAGATAGATGGGAAAATAGAAGTAGTCAACAAGGCTTTGGTGCAACTTTTGAGGGGTTACAATAAGATGCATACAAATACATGGGATGAAAATATGATCTATATTCATCACTCTTATAATAAAGCAGTCCACACTTCTATTGGTAAGTCCCCTTTTGAAACTTGCTTTGGGTATGTGCTTCCTTCTTCCTTGGATGTTGTTTATGGAAAACAAGGAGAAGGGAGGAAATATGTCATAGGAGAGACATCGAGAGAAGATAAATTTCTTGAAAATATTAGATAGATTCATTTGAAAGTTAAGTAGATGTTGAATAAGTCATAGGAAAAATATAAGGAAAGGCATGATCAACATAGAATTGAGAATTCATTTAAAGTGGGAGACAGAGTTTGGTTACAACTGAACAAGGAAAGACTATCGGGTTTCAGTAAGAATATCAAGGCTCTATGGTATCATCCTTTTGAGGTATTGGAGAAGGTCGGATATAACACCTACAAACCAATTCTAGCCCCATACATGCACATTTACTTAGTAGTGAATGTGGAAAAGTTGAAACTCTATGAGCCTTCCATGTTGGATCAAGAGGAGTAGTAGGTCCTACCTACCATTTAGGACTTAGCACCTAATTCTCAAGGAGAGTTGGTAGAAGACACAATTTTGCAAAATAAGTCTAGAACTACAAGACTAGGGAAGCACGACCTTTGGAAAATTGGGTTGAAAGGACAAATTCCAGGCAAAGAAAAATGGTACTCCGGAGAAAAGGTAGAAGAAAATTTTCTTGACCTCATTCAATAAAGATTTTCGGGACCAAAATCCTCCCTAAATATCATTATATATTTTTTCATCTATCTCAATACTTTATGGGTGGAAAATTTTGGAGGAATCGACTCACAGATCCATTTTAGCATAAGGCCTCAATTTGGAAAATTGGGGTAAGAAACCATTCAAAATATTTTGGAGCAATTTTGTGGTGTAAAAAAAAAAAATTTGGTCCAAAACCTACTTTGGAGGAAGACTCCATATTATACACATCGATACCTTTACAACAATGCAATAATCACCTAAAATGGAATTTGCATGAGAAAGTTATGTCTCCCACAAGTTTATCTACCATGTTGACCACCATGGTACGAGTGGATGCCACATCAACCCCCATTACTCAAACATATGGGGCTAGCCACGTGTGTACTTTCAATAAGATTCTAGAAGGTCTAAACCTTATCACTAATTGATAGGGATGATTTTAGGGGCTAAAGTTCACTCATGGGCTAATTTTCCATGTTTTTTCCAAAAATGAGATTCGCTATTTTAAAAATGATTTGCCCAAATTCTATAGGATAAAATTATTTTACCCTAACAATCACCAAAAATTTATAAAAACTATATAAAATACTCAAAAATTTGAATATTTTTACAAAAATATTGCCAAACATTTATAGTTGACATACGAAGGATTAGTAAGATTTGCCAAGGTTTCTACATTTTAAAATAAATTTCCATCCTTAAAATCATCCTTTCTAATTAAGGGTTGAGGAAGTCAAAACCCTAAGCATATATGGCTACCAGGCTATGTTAAATATCAGGATGCTAGGAGGATAAGGGGTTCCATTATTTTGAATTGTACTTGTTCCATAGTTGAGTAGAACACCCAAGGAGTGGATTTTGAGAGAATAATAGAGAAGGTAGGAGATCCTACAGTAGTCATTCATGCCACAATGTTAGAGGCAAATCCATTGTGATTTCCCCCCCTTTATTTGTACTTTCATTCCATAACAGAAGAAAAGAGAGCATAGCACATGCCTCACCTTCTCAAGATACATATTGTGTTTTTTGTGTGTGGATGGTGTGTTAATTTTCTTATTATTTTCATATTAAGTTATTTTCATAAATATGGGCTATGAGTCCACAAGGAAGTATAGCCTTCTTGGCTATCCACTTTCTAGAATCAATGGCCTAAAACCCAAGTTCTACTCTAACAACAATTCCAATCCATTAATGTTCTATTTCCTCACAACCTGCACAACACAAGGAATGGCATCCTACTTCTCTGCCATGCAGTCCCTTGGGCCTTCCCACTTCCCTCCAGGGCTCCAGGAATAAAAATCAACCCTCTCATGGTTTTTCTCAACCATACCATGGTTGGTTCTCTTTTTTCAGCACCCAACTCTCCTCTTGCTACCCAAAAATAGCATGCAAAAATTGTCCCCTCTTCCTACTCGAATTTTCCTCCTTCTCCCTTTCTTGCTTGACTCACACTCATCCCCAAAATGATTGCTTGAATATAACACTTTACCCATGCTTTCTTGCACTTATCCCATGTTGTCATAATTAGGTGAGTTGACTCCCACACCCAATCTCTTACATGAATTCAATGATTGAGTGTCTAATAAGTCAAAGGGAGAATTAGATGGTAATGATACATTAGCTTAGGAAAATAACATGGGTTTTCCCTTGGACCCCCCTTTACCCCCTATATTATGGAAACATATCACCCCATCATTACTCCCCCGCTCATATGCCGACCAACGATCATTATGTTTATTAATTATTTAAATGTACATAATACATAGTTTGTCTCTCAACCATTTTAATCAATATATTCTCTTCGTCCCAAAAAAATCGTCTCATTGACCTAAATCACATCTATAAAATTACATTATAATTTGTGGGGATTAAAACTAGGGATTTTACATCCCCTCCCCCTTATTTTTGGATTGTCCTCAGTGCACAACACTGATAGGCAATTTATATGCATCATAAATTCTATTTCATTTATATATCAACCCAAAAGTTATTGTTTACTTATGAAGTGTTATGCATAGTATATGAAATGCTAATTCTTTTTCACTTTCTAATATGAATATGCTTAAAAATTAAAACACACTTGTACTAAGAAATGACTGTTTTAAGAATAAATGAGGTTTTAAGACTTATAGTTTGAATACTAAATCATATCTTTCTTTACCCAAGATTGCTAAAGAATCAGGTTGCATTAAGTATCCAACTTCAATAATTGAATATTCTTGTAATAGCTTTATCATTTGGTATAATTGGAGAATATCATTTAGTCAATGATCACTCAAATTGAAAATGCAAAATCAATAAAGAAAAACAATTCAAAAATTTTATAAGATTGCTTTTGTAATGAACTACAATCTAACATTAACTATAATCTAATCATGCCATAAATGTCAAATAACAAGCTACAACTTTTCATCAAAACTGAAAGTTTGAGTTTTGCTGCAGCCATACTCTGCTTTGATCCTTTTCAATTTTATTTTAAGTTAAGTGGATTCAATTCAAAAACCTATCTGCACACCATGCCAAACTGCAAATCGAAATACTGTGAAAAAAAATGCTTTAAAGTAAAAAAATGCTACATTAAATGTAAATGAAATAAGACAATACTAACCTGAAAAAGGAGCCTTGCCTCTACCTAGAAAATACTGTGAAAAATAACTCAGTATAAGGGAAATATCAACACATTAAACCTTTACTCAATGTAATTCATCTATATCTAAATATTCTAGGAAAGGCAAATGATTAAATTCCACAATACTTTTAGAATTCTAAGATTTATGTCTCCATTGTTGTTTTTCTCATACAAATTGTTACTTATATAACATACAAAGTTTTCTAAAAATGTTTATCAGATCCTATCACATTAAATATGGAATTTTTTTTGATACTGCATTAGATTCAAGATATGTTGGTATGATGCACAAGTACTGGGGATTTGCTGACATTTGGAGGTTGATAGGAACCTTACTGTTTTCAATTCTGTCACTAATTTGGCACTGTCTGTTTTGTTGATAAGGAAAATTGAGGGCTACATTTTTTTGTCTTTGACCAAGATAGAGATGATAGTTTGTTCTCATTTGGACAACAAACCATCTCCTTAAATTATAGAACGATGCCATGTTTTTTGTTTCTTGATTGATGTTGTGCAGATATGAGAACCAATGACTGCTACAGGTTCCAATTTATCTTGAAGCAGCTACAGGTTATAAATTATCTTGTAGAAGAATAGTTAATATGCAATATTTTTTGTTCTAAAGCTATCAAATTCAAGAATACATGAATGAAAACAACTATATTTATCTTGATTTTCCTTTTT
>JZKD02S1651775.1:15365-39825 GCA_000966675.3 Picea glauca
GGTCTCTTTGGATGATTCTTGAAATTTATCTTTGGAAGTGTTATTTCTAAAGACTCCAACTCCACCACAACGCGTTGTTTTCCAACTATAGGTTCCTTTTGTTTTCAGGCTCCTATCATACTCCTTGTAAACCACCACCTTTTCCTTAGGGTATTTTGAGAATCATGACCCTTTTCTTTTGTATATATTGGTTTTTCTTTATCTAAAACTGAAATTCCCTTTTTCTCGCTCCTTGATGAACCCTCCAATGTTTGTGATGATGAAGCTACAATATTGGTTCCTATGATTTTTGTAGAAAGTTATATTGAAACCCTTGCTCCTCTAAGAATTATTCTTAGGTTATATCAAATATTTGTAACTCATATTTCACCAGAAGTTTTATCAGAACATGATGATACACACTTTTCTCCTTACTCTTTGGGTGCTTCTGAACATATTCTGCCATTTTTATCAAAATTTTCAAAAATAAGTATGGTAAGTTAATCAACAAACCCTACTTCACATGCAATAAGCATTGAACATGATATAAACATAATGTAATAAATTGAACCTCACAAGTAATATACTTTTGGATGAAGTACATTACATCCTTTTAGGGTTCAATGATTGAATCTCATGCACATCCATTGCTCCAATCAAGGTCTAGTGTGTTTGACTGCATAAATTGATGCCATGCATTTGGTTCAATGTTTTATTTTTGAACCAACGCTCTCCTATTTGTGGTATACTTGCAGTGAATGTTATTGAAGCTTCTGAAATTGGAATTAACATACCTCCTACCTATGGACATGCCCCATTGTATGTCTCTACAAATTACAGAGGAAAATATTTCGTTATAACTCTGAAAGCTTTGAAAGAAGTTCAACCAACCTGCTCTTCGAAAAATCTTGCCACATTTTGTAAATGCTTCCAAAATCTCACTATGTTCGGGCTCATGTCGATCAGTTCTACCTCCCATCATTAATATTGAGGAGAAGAATGAAGAACTACAATGATGTTAACCCCAATTACAATGAAAAAAAACTAGGATTTGTTTACAGAACGGTAATGGCAAACGGAAAACGAGAAACAGAGTGGAAGAATAGTTCAAATGATGAAATTTCATGTGTTGGCAGGACATATGGCTATATCGTCGTCATTTTTTAACTAACCTGTATAATCATATTTGGATTTATAAATAAGTCATAATCGCAGATTTGAAAAATCGTCATTATATGTCGTCATAAAAACATGCAACAAATTTTGTGAAATCTTGGGATCATTGGATTTGAATAATCATACTAATATTTTATATGGTATGATTATTCTTATTTTAAGGAAATTATAAGGAAAAATATAGTTGATATTAAAATTTCCTTAAAAAAATCGAAAAGTTTAAGTTTTATTAGAAAACAAAAAAAATTACCTTGTGACTCTGTTCCCATGATGTTTTACCAACATGTCTAAAAAAATTTCCTTTGAAAGGGAAATTTCTTTTAGCGTTCAATATGAAAAATAGAGATCTTGCAAAATAGAAGTTTTTGAATAATTGATGAATTTTGTGCAGATCTCCAATCCTTTCAAACTGTAATAATTTATTTGTAGTGGATTCTAAATTCTGTAATGTGTGAAATTATGAATAGGTTGTAAGTCGTTGAAAAACTTGTAGAAACTACAAAATGTTTGAAAACTTGTAGTTTATTAAAAATCTGCAAAAACTTGTAGCAAATTGAAAACAATCACTTTGTTTTCTAGAATTTGGTTTTCAAACAAAGTTTATCCAACCATGCCTTAAGAAGGTTTTCATAGTTGAACTTTATGTATATATATGGTAGAAGTAGGTGCAATACCCCTTTTACTTACAACCTCCGTTTTGAACTGCTTTATCAAATCTTGAACAAATTCTTCTTTAGATATTGGTTTATGATATAGTCTCAATCAATGGCCATTAGCCATGAATGAGATTCCTTCACCATTAATAGTCTTCAATTTCATGGAACCATTATAAATAACAATATCTATTTTATATGGCCCCAACCAATGAGTAGAGAATTTTCCTTGAAAATCCTTGAATTTTGAATAAAAAAGTAAGGCCCAATCACATGACTTATTCTTGTTAATGAACTTGTTGTGTCATTTTCCCCTTTGTTGCTGAATAGTAATGGTGTGTTGAAGGGAATCCCAGTGCATTTCATCAAGCTCATTGATTTGCTCCAGCATGTGTTTGTGTGCTTCTAAAAGATCCATTACTACTTTCATTGCAGTTCTTAAAGTTTTAACTTGAAATTCAATAGGTAGAAATGCATGCTTACCATATAGTAATTCATAAGGTGTGAATCCAACAATGTTTCTCCATGTTGTACGATATGCCCAATTTGTTTCTAGAAGCCTATCTTCCCAATATTTATGATGAAGCTGAGTTGTTTTGGTCAAAATGGTTTCCAAAACTTTGTTAGTAGATTCCACTTTCCCATTGGCTTGTGGATGACATGGAAAATAATTTATGTGTCTGATATGGTATTGTTGAGTGATTGATTGAACAAGATTTGATGTGAAATTCACTCCTTTATCTATGGAAATCTCTTGAGGAACACCACAAAGATTTATTCAAACAAGAAATTTACAACTATTTGGTTGGTTGCCCTCGAAAGAGATTTTGCTTCTAGCCACTTGGTGACATAGTCTATACATACTAGAATATATACCTTTTGTTTTGATGGCTGATTGATTAGTCCCACAAAATCTAGAGCCCATTTTTCAAAAGGATCAATTATAACTTATGGTAATCAAGGAATTTCATCTATGTGTACTGGCCAACCCATTTTCTGACAATTATCACAACTTCTAACATATTTCTTGGCATCTCTAAAAAGAGTAGGTCAATAATATCATTGATGAAGGAATGTATTAGCATTTCACTTGTCAACAAAGTTCCCCCCACATATCTCATCATGGCATGCTCTGAGTGGAAGATTTCCAAGAGCAACTGCTTTTTAAAATGCCTTAAGAAAAAGAGAAGATGAACATTTTTGCAAAAATATGGCTAATTACTGCAAGTCAATATTCATTTGATGCTTAGAAGACAACAAGGTTCAAGTGTAACAATGTTTTGAAGAAACATCCTTCTTTTATATTTCCTTGAAACTGTCTACTCCTGGTGAAATAAATGCCTACAGAAATCTCTAGAATTGCTTATTAACAAAATTCAAAAACCATTTACATATGTACAATAGAAAATTCAGAAAACATTCAAGAACAAGGGGGGACTTCCCTATCTATTAAGGCCAATCCCTTGTCAGTTGACATGACATGTAGAAAGTCTTCTTTGGAAATGGGCTTATGATAAAATTTGAGTCGGTGTCCATTTACTACAAAGGAGACTTGTCCATCATCAATTGTTTTGATTTTCACACCTCCATTGTCATATACAGTGACTACCTCATAAGGACCCAACCACCAGGTGGTGAGTTTGCCTTTGAAGGTTTTAAATCAGGAATCAAACAACAGAGCCCAATCACCAAGTTGGAAGTGTTTCTTCTTAATAAACTTGTCATGCAACTTGCTCCTCTGGTTTTGGACTAACATTGTTCATTGGATGGCATCTTACCTGATCTCATCCAACACATTCAATTGTAGGGCTCATTTTTTCTAAGCCTCATCTAAGTTTAATCCCAATTCGGTGGCAATAAGGAAAGTTCTTACCTGGAATTCTATTGGTAGAAATACTTTTTTCCCGTACACTATCTCATAAGGGGCATGCCCAGTGGTGTTTTTCCAGGTGGTCGGGTATGCCCACAAAGCCTCTGGAAGCCTATCAGCCCAATTCTGGTGATGTAATTGAATAGTCTTCGTCAAAATAGCTTCTAGAACTTTGTTTGTAGATTCTACCTGACCATTATCTTGTGGGTGGTATGGAGAATATTTACAGTGTTTAATCCCATATTTCTCTATTAGCTCTCTCATCAGCTTGGAAGAGAATTGATTGTCTTGGTCTATGACAATTTCACGAGGGACACCAAAACGGGTAAAGATGTCTTCATAAACGAATTCGACAACATATTTTTTTATAGCCCTAAATAGGGATTTTGCCTCTACCCACTTAGTGACATAGTCTGTACAAATCAAAATATAGTTCTTCTTGCGGGACATTGGCGAAATTGGTCCTACAAAGTCAAGGGCCCATTTTATGAAAGGTTCTAACATAACTTGGGCACGCAAGGGAATTTCTTCCGCTGATGTAGGTCTTCCTATCCTTTGGCAACTATCAAAACTCCTCACATACTTGGAAAAATCTTTGAAGATGCTAGGCCAATAGTAACCTAAATGTAACACCTTATATGTTGTACGTTTGTCAGAAAAATGGCCACCACATGGTCCATCAAGATAACTTCGTAGTATTTCTGGTACCTCATCCTCTCAGACACATCTACGAATAATCAAATCGAGACCTGTGTGAAAAATTGCATGGCCAACCCAAGAGTAATTAGCACTTTGCATGATAATTTTACGTTTTTCATGAGGTGACAAATGAGACGGTAACTTCCTAGTAGCCAAATAGTTTTCCATATCTGCAAACCACGGGGTATTCGCAGAGAGAGAAAAAAGGTGCTCATCTGGGAAACTATCATCTACAGGAATATCATCATCCTCATTTTTTATTCGTGAAAGAAAATCGGCTACCAAATTCTCCTTTCCAGGTCGATCAAGAATGGTGATGTTAAACTCTTGCAATAGCAACAACCACCTAGTCGCTCGACAATTAGTTATGGGTTTATTCATGAGAAATCTAATGGCGGAATTATCTGTATGTACAAATAATTTGTAACCTGTAATGTAATGATGAAACTTATTGATAGCATGAACTACTACCAAGAATTCTTTCTCGGTAACTGTGTAGTTTAGTTCGGCGGGGGATAAGTTCTTGCTTACAAAATAAATGGCATAGGACTTCTAGTCTTCTTTCTGCCCCAATACATGTGCTATTGCAGTGTCGAAGGCATCCGTAGATATGTGAAATGGGAGAGTCCAATTGGGCCCTCTGAGAACTGGTGCCACAGACAACTTAGCTTTCAGGGCTTCAAAGGCAGTTTGACACTACTCAGTCCAAAAAAAATCAACATCTTTTACTAGCAATCCAAACATGGGTGCAACAATCTTTGTAAAATTTTCGATAAACCCTCGGTAATATTTGGCATGTCCAAGAAAGATTCTCACCTCTTTCTGAGTCTTGGGGGGTGGAAGTCTAATGATGACCTCAATCTTTGTAGGATCGAATTTTATCCCTTTAGATGAAACATGATGTCCTAGAACCACTCCTTCAGTTAACAACATTTTACATTTTTCATGACTTAGAGATAGTTTCATTTCTTGGCATCTGATAAGAAATTTTTCCAAGTTATCTAAGGCTTCATGGTAAGTGTTTCCATAAACTGTGAATTCATCCATGTAGAACTCCACACAATCATGAATAATATCCACAAATATCCCTAGTACTGCTCGTTGAAATGTAGCAGGAGCATTACACAATCCAAATGGTAAGACCCTATAGGCATAGGTTCCCCAAGGACAAGTAAAGGTGGTATTTTCCTAGTCCTCGGGTGCTATGATAATTTGATTGTACTCATTGTACCCATATAAAACGGAGAAATACTTATTTCCAGACAAGGTATCTAGAACTTGGTCAATGAAAGGAAGAGGAAAGTCATCCTTCAGAGTGGCTTTGCTGATTTCTTGGAAATCAACACAAATTCTCCATTTCCCGATCACTTTCTTTGGAACCACTACAAGCGGGGACAACCACTTACTGTCAGATATGGGATAAATAAATTCGACATTTAATAACTTTTGGATTTCCACTTTTACTATATCTTTGAGTGTTGGGTTCATCCTTCTCTAGGGTTTCCTAACAGGTGTTACTTCCCCCTGGGTATATATGTGATGGATGCATGTGTTAGGGTGTATACCCTTCATGTCAGTGTATTCCCAGGTGAATGCTCATGTTTGTTCCTTAAGGATACTTACTAACTATTTTTCTTGGTCTGCATCTAGCCCAGAGTTTATATGTAAAACTTTCCTTGGACTAATCTCGTAGGGCATAGTATAGGACATGGAAGACTCATCTATCTCGAATATAAAAGATGTCGAAGACAGAATGGATGGTTCCAATTGTTCCTAAAATTCTTCCCCAAACATGTACTCAAATTGGGGAAAAGATTGTGGAAAATCAACACATGTGATAGCAAAAATGAATTGGTTTAGCACATTTTCTGTTGTGTGCTCCTGAAGTACCCACGCATGGTCACTTGGAAATACGGGTTCTTCCCAGTCCTCATTCTCTTATGGACATTCAAGCCACCATATATTCTCCATGATAGGTTGGGTTGGAGGGTATATGGTGAGATTTTGGATAGAAAGTCCATTTGAGATGGTCGTTTCTCCCTCTCTACAGCCAATAAATGCATTGGTTGTGGCTAACCAAGGTCTTCCCAAAATGATGGGATGGCTTTTGGTAGGGTATTTTGAGTGAATGACAAGAAATTATACTGGGTACTCCCATGAGGCTAAAGTAACTATGATATCATCCAAAATTCCTTCAGGTATAACCCTATTTTTATCTACTAATTCCAAAATGGTTGGGGTAGGTCTAAGAAGAGGTTTTAACTGTAATTTCTCCAAGGTAGTAGTGGTCATAACATTGATGGTTGCCCCTGGGTCTATGAGAGTGTTTCCAATGGATACCTCATTAATGGTTATGGTCACTACAGGGTTTCTTGGGTTCCCATATTTTTCTAGCTTCGGATGCTCTAATATGTATTCAGAAAGTTCTCCTATCAAATGTACTATAGGAGGGTCCTTATGCTTCCTACCTGTTTTCTTAATATACAATTATTTGACTACCTTACTGTAGATTGGAATATCCTTAATGGATTGAAGTAAGGGAATCTTGACACAAATATTCTTCAATTCATTCAAGATGTCAAATTCTGGTTGGGTGGTAGGTTTCTCAATCACTAATCTGTCTGGATAAGGAGGGGCCTTTGTAATTTGTGAAGGCTCGTTTTGGGGAAGCTTGGGTTCTTGGTCCTTAGGAATAATAACATCTTCCCACCTAGTGTCACCCATAGGTTGTTTGATGGTTTCTTCTTCTTCTTCTTCCTGGATAATTGTTGAAGGTCTCTGCCTATCCAGAACTTTTCTCGATCTTAGTTGAATCTCTTGTAAGGGAACAAGAGTAATAACATATGTTAGGAAGGCATGCATCTCAACATTGTGAAGAGGTTGAGGTGACTTATTATTGTTCGGTTTGGGCACTGGTTGAGCCAGTAATAATGTTGGTCTTGGGGAGCTTGCATTCTGATATTGTTGCGGTTGTTGTTGTGGAATAGGAGGTAAAGGTGGTGGAACAAAACCTGGCAGAAGTTGCAGACTAGTCGATTGAAAATGAGGATAAGGATGGTTGGGCATAGGGACAGGTGGATCTTGAGGGTGTCCTTGGTTATTCCCTCCTATCCATCCTTGAAGCCAAGGATGTTGGTATTGTGTAGACCATTTTTTCCAACTTGGCGAGTTCCACTATTGTTGTTATTGATAATAGGGTGGAACTTGAGAGTGTAGATCTGGGTATGTGGGTTGGTTTCTAGGCTGCCATGGCCTCCTAGGTGCATAAGAGGATTCCCCAAGATCCCCACTCCTATAGATGGCTAACAAAGCATGAAATGATGGACATTTCTCAGTTGAATGGTCTTTCATGCATAAACCACAAACTGAAATGTTATCTAATGGGCACTCCCTTGAGGAATGCTTCCTCCTGCATCTTGGGAAATATATGATCATTGTTGCATTTTCCTCCTCCTGTTTCTTTTTAATTTTGAGGGTGTCCAACTAGGATCCTATTGTGCTTAAGATATATGTCTTGAAGTTCTCTAAAAGGTTCCCTATCTCTGCTCTTGTGATACCACCTGAACTAATTGGTTTTAAGTTTCTATTATAAGGGTCCTGAACATTCTTTCATGTTTTATCTCTACTCCTTGAGTAATTCTTACACATTTCGCATATTTCGAGAATGGTTTATGAGATATGTCACCTGATGCCATCAGGTTAAGCATATCTAGGTATTCTTTTGAAATTCCCTTAAGGAAAAGAGCCATAACTGCATCCTCTGGGAGGTCATGGTATTTTGACTTCTGGGAGATGTATGCAAACCATTCCATATAGTCCTCGATATTTTCATCTTCTAATTGTTGGATTTTGAAAATATCGTTACGAGATTCTTTGGTCTTGCAGTAGTCTTGGTACTTTTTAAGAAAGATATATTTCATGGCTTCCCAGGACCTAATACTAGATTCTCCCAACCCCATGAACCATCTTAGTCCAGAGTCCTTGAGGGTGGAAATAAAGAGTTTTAATTTATGTGCATCTTGTAAGTAATTGTATCTCCTACACAAGATGTTGAATTCAAATAGGAAGGTATCAGGATCTTCACTTCTTTTACCATAAAAGGTGGGCAGTGCTGAGAGAGGAATATTTTTCATATTGACATTTGGGGTGGTGTCCAAAATTGGAAACCCAAAGGTAGTTTTAGTTTGGTTTCCATCCTCTTCTTCCTCCCAATGTCTTACATTGTTGTGATCATTCGTACTGGTTTGGTTTCCAAAAAGAGAGTACCAAGGTGGTTTTATTTTTGAAGAAAACAAGGTTTCCCTCTGATGGAAAGGTCTTCCTACTGTTTGGATGTATGGGACTCTACTCGAGTCGGTTGAGATTATTGGTGCCAAAGTTTTTGTGTCAATTTGAGATATAATTACATTGGTTGAACTACCAAACAAAATATTCACATGTTCAGGGTCTATGATATCTTCAAAGTTAGGATCTCCTGGTGGTGGTGTAAAAGCAAAGGTTTTATTGTTTGGTTATGCGGAAGGCTTGAGTGGTCTTGCCTCTTGTTCCACTATTACTGATGCTTTAATTTTTTGTTCTATGGTGCTCCCTATCTTAGTCTCTTCAGAGACTACTTTATCTCTTTAGGTTGATATAGCTCCTGTTTTTCGGTATCGGTCTGCGGAATTTATGAGTGGAATGTTCCTTCCCCAAAAACATCGGAAGGAACCTTGGTTGAAAGATCTTATTTACATTTAATGTATCTACCATTTGGGTCTCTAGGTTTGTTCATGAAAGCAAACAAAAAAGAAAAGAAAAACTACCATTGGGTTTGGGGGAGCCTGCAATAGAAGATGTGCAAGTTCTTACCTCTCATCTTAAAGTTCCCCCGCCACCAATCTAATGCTAAGGTTTAAAAATGATCTAATTCCTAACTATTTCCTACCTTGAGACAACTCCCCGGCAACGATGCCAAAAATGATTAGTGTTCTATATGCACTAAAAACACACTAAAAACCCTCAATTAAATTGGCAATCTAGGGTAAGTAAACTTAGAGTTGTAGCAATATATATGCCAAGGTAGAAGGTATGGAGGTAGTATAGGCTAACTAAGAAAGTGGTTATCTAAGGGCTAATCTATTCAAGCAAAAGCTATTAATGAGCAAACCCTACTAAGAAACTTAAACTATGTACCCTAAGTAACTTTTGAGCAAAGGATCGATGGATAGTCCTAAGAAGGCAAATGAAAACCCTACTTAAAGAAAACTAACTTAATCATGACAATAATAAAAAGAAAACTATCTACCTAATAAGCAATAGCAACAACAACCTACTTTATTTAACCTACTCAAATTCAATAAGCAACTATCCTATGAAAGCAGTAAATAGACAAGCAAGCAACTACTCTATTAAAGCAAGTAAACAAGCAAGCAAACAACTAACTAACCTATGATAACTTCTACGGCAAGTAAACTAATTAAGATTACTCAATAAACAACTAATTAAGATAAGACGCAAGTGAACTCTATTCTTAAATTAAACTTCACAACTACTTCTAATTTATGAAAGGAAATCTACTGAATTGAAATCATTATGATAAGAAAAGTAATTAACAACTAATCTTTAATCTATGATAAGAAAACTATCCCTTAATATACCAAAGCAAAAATAATGTCTATCCTACAAAAGCAAGGAAACTATCTTTTAATCTATGAAAGCAAGGAAACTATCTTCTAATCTATGAAAGCAAGAAAACTAAAATGTAGTGTTGATGGTTATGTCTCCAGTGTCTTATAATATCACGATGGCACTTAACAATGAACGATAATTCAAGAGGAATAAACTCGATATTGACTTCGATAGAAAAGTGAAAAGTGTGAATTAGACAATCCAGTGAGAACTTAGCCATTATAGAAGCAACATCAACTATCCTGCCTATCCATGTGATTATTCAATCATGCACTAATCATCAATAGTAAAAAAACACTATTCTAGTAAATTCAATTGCATTCTATACTAATTAAGCAAATTCATACTAAGATTCATAACTGAAAACTAAATTCAAGAATCAACTTTGAATTGAAATTGCAACCTCAATCTAGAAAAGGAAATTGAATTAATATAAATTGAACTAATTCTATTCTAACAATTCAAATTGCGAAAGAGGAAATACTCATAAAACAGAGATTAAATACTATTTCAGCATATGAAAATAAGAAAACTAACTAACAATTAAATGAGCAAAACTAAAAAATAATTAGATAAGCAAACTAACAACTATCCATCCACCAAAACTTACCAAAGAAATCATAAACTAAAAACTATGTTTTTAAACTCTATTTCAGCATAAAAGAAATTCTAGCTATCATCTAATTATACACAAGGTTAGTATCTAATCTTGCAAGCTTATCTCCTATCAACTAACAGATCATTGCATATTAACAATAACCTCCATAATAACCTACAAAATTGAACTAAACTAATTAAATTATCAACAAGAAGTTATACAATAAAGAAGCATAATGAAAACTCATGTACACGAAATGAATAAAAATGACAACTACATTATTCAAATCACAAGAAAACTAAGTGGATATTCACCTAGACTGTTGGTGGGCCCCCCAGCAAGTCGTGGCTATTCTTCAAAGGCGAACCACGAGCTCAAAAACACAAATTCAACATTAAAAATCCAAAACACAGTCTTTACACAGTTTTAGCAAAATGAAAATAGAAAAACAGAGTTGAATTGTCTTTGTCTCTCTAATACTCTACTTAACAATTGTCTGACCACTGAGGTGGTATTTATAAGTTTTACACGTTGAGAGGTCGACCACTGGAAGGGTCGACCCTCTCTAAAAACAACAAATCATATTTAAGATGCCCTAATTGCCGGTGGCTTCTAGAAATAAGGCGAGCCAATAATCGCCCAGCATAACAACCCAAATCAAGTTGTCAGAAGTTTAGTAGCTGAGGCCACAAGCACAAGCAAAAACCATGTCTCTTATTCGCCCATCGTTGGCTGCCGATATGTTAACCGTCAAATCGCCCATGGTTTTTTTGCAGGATGGAGTGTCGGACAGAGTGTCAGATGGAGTACCGGACTAAGTGTCAGATGGAGTACCAGATGGAGTGTCAGATGCAAAAACAAGCTGCGATTTTGCCTTGTGACACAAAAAACGTGAATTAGTTCCTTGGAATCATAAAAACATGTTGATTTAAAATCAAAATCATCACAAAACATGAATCATGCATACCTGGTGTGAATCATAGCGATTTGACACAAAATCTCTTCAAAAACTCTTCAAAACAGGAAAACGCATATACATATTCGGACAAAAAGGATCTAATTAACGTCAATAAATCAATCATATCACGGGCCCAACACAATCAACACTAGCTTGACGTGTGTTCAAGTGACTACAACATGCGTGAAAAAAGATGAAATAACATTTTATTTGATGTTTTAATTCAATTATTTTCACCAATCATGAATCACCACATACTCAAGATTCATTTTAAAAGGGTAAAGATAAAATTGTGTTGGTTAATGTTGAATTTACAATGGGTTTAAACACCAATAACACACTCCAACGTTTTAGCACCATCCATCATTTCAGCCCAAATATATTACAAATCAAACTTCTCCATAGGTAATTCAAAATCTTTTACTCCTCCAACTTTTCATTGTTTAGAATGAAGTCATCTAAAATGACCAAGGACAAAAATCGTCTAATTGTTGAGGAAGAGGATTTAGTAGACAGAGTCAAAGATATCTTCGACCCATTTTTTTCATTCAATTTGTTTGAAATTCACCAGCTAGCACTAAAAACATTTAGGGATTTAGTTGACCATTATCACACTTGGGAATCTGATTTGGTGAAATTTCCGGTGCCCCAAATGTATGATTTTCCCGAGTTTGTGATCAGGTGTGCTTCGGACTATATTTCTTCCAAGAGAGTGATTATTTCTAATTATGGGTCTGTTGGATAGTTGGTTTAGATTGATAGAGAAATGGTTTAGATAGTTTGTGGTCATTGATGTCAACCCTTGGAGTATGATATTGTAATTGATGTCAACCCTTGACTATGTCCAGTAACCCCAAAGGTGTGGTTAAGGAACCCAATTTTGTTTGAGTAATTAAGACATGAAGACCAATGATTTTGTAGGTGAGACTATTTTGGATTGATAGTACATGTCATTCCATTTCCGGTGATATGTGGTACGTCACATAGTTCCTCACGGTTAGTGAGATATGGATTTGTGAAGTTGGAGAACCCTTTAGAGTAATCTAGAAGCCCCTAGAAGGTCAACAAGAAGTCAAATATTCTAGAAATATTCTAGAGAGTCTTTAAGAAGATTCCTAGTCAAAGTGGATGAAAAATAAATTAATTAAATAATAAATTGACTACAACAAGAAGTTAGTTAAGGGTAAAGAAGTTATGATTTGACTAATTAAGGAATTGTTAGTTGCAACAAGAAAGTGGTTATCCCTAAAAGGTGGAGAAAGGGGTAAAAAGGTTACAACGAAACTTCTAGAGGAAGGAACTTGGAAAGTATAAATAAAAGAGCAAGTGATGCAGGAGCATCGCTCCACCTCAGCAAATGCGTTAGCACGCCAGCACACAAACACGCAATGGAGAAAGGGAGAGGCATTAAACCTCCCATTTTTTTTTATTTGAAATAATCCTATATGGATTTTTGTTTTGTATGGTTGTAAATGTCGAGCCATGCCTTTGTACAGGTAGTGGTTGGATTTCCTTAAAGGGGTTTCTAGTAGTAGCCCCAGATCATAGTCAAGTATGGGTAAACATTTATGAAACTTCAATGTAATAGATGAGGTTAGGTGAGAGAGGATGAGCTCACAGAGCCACTCTTTTGTAATGAGATCATGTATCAGATTTCATAAGGTGGAATGATAGAAGGCAAAGAAAGATAGAGAGGTCTAGGTAGAGAGGCCTTAGGATGTAGAATAGTTCTGAGAGAGATCTTGAGAGAACTGGGACTTTGTTACAGTCCAGTCTTTGTAAACATCTGTATAGACACACAGAGATAATAGAAAATCATTTTTTCCTGCATATCGTGTGTTTATGTGTTTATATGCTTTTAGGTAGGGTCATTGATTTACAGGACAGGTATCTGTAGATCATCAGTTATGGAAGGTTGGAGCACGAAAGAGAGTTGAGTTTGAGATTTCAAACTCTCAGAGTCCAGAATTGCGAAGAGAACCTGGACTGTTGATTCAGAGGGACTGATCTGGTCCGTAGATAAGAAGAGTGCATATTTGAACCATTGATTTGGACGTTATTTTCAAGATCGTGAGATCGACGATCCCGTGTCATTGCGGGGACAGAATTTGTGAGGAGGTTAAGGAATCGAAGGTGGGCCGCAATTTGAACTATGGTTTCGTTTGGAGGACATGTGTAGGTTGGAGGGGCATTGCGGGCCCAAAAGTGGTTTAAATCCAAACTTCTTGTGACCACGCCCATAATCATGTGGTCATCACCAAGGTCACTTCAAGAGGGGGATTATCAAGAAAAAGGAGCTAACACTCAACACTCGGAGTTTTCACAGCAGGGCGAAAGGGAAATTCATGGGTTGTTGTCAGACTTGCGTCAAAGAGCTGAGGGGGTCTGTGTTAAATCATAGAAAAAGATCATTGTAGTTTCATAGAGTCATTAGACTCGATGTTTCAGGATTAATCCGTAAGTGCGGACACAAAACGATCTCCCTAGATCCACTTGGATCTAGAACAAAACAGGACAGAATGATACTCTTTCCCTAGATTTAGCCTATTGAATGAACTAAGAGACGAAGGTTATGATCATACCTTATGAACGCTTCCTTAGGTCTCTATTGTTCCAAGCTTCGCTCTGATGCTCTCACGCCGTTCAAATCACAACAGTACAAACCAATCGAAGTGAAAGCAAATCAATATATTCAATAGCTAATCTATACTTATGATCAAGGAATTAAGTAATAAAGTGACATCATCTTTATGGGAAAGGGACACATTACTGTATTGAATTAATTGAAAGTGAAACTTACAACCTGAGCCTTGATGTTGTAGATCTCCTTTCGATGGATCCTAGCTCTGACACACACACTTGCTCATGCATGAAGAAAATCAACTACTTTTGATGACCTTGTTGTTATCTCTAGCTGTTGTACCATCAGTCCTTCATACAGGCTTTCAATAATTCTCCAATCAATCTCTTGCTAGATTGCTTCTTATTCCTCTTTACCCTTTCCATGAGCAATCTCCTCAATATATAGGAGAAGATAGATTAGTTACTTGGATAGGAAATGATCCCAAGATATTTGGAATGCCAGCACCTGAATAACCATTTGAAGCCATCTCATGTTTCTAGAAGATTCCCTTCTAGAAGGTTCGATATTTTATCCTTTTCCTTCCTTTAGAACATGTTCGCACCTTGACAGTTAGTTACAGTGCGAACCCCTCACACCCTATCTTAATGTAGCCTGCGAGAATCAGGCATTCTCGCAGGCAAAAATATAGGTAGCCTACGAACATCCTTCAAAAGCATGATTTCTGGAAGCAGACAAAAATAACCTTTTCTCAGGAAAGTGTTCTAAATGAAGAGATTGATTTTCCATCATCATAACATCATCATGATGACCAAAATTGTGGATAACAGAATGCCCCCCAAAGTCTGAGAGTGGAATCAGTGACAGTCGATAGACTTTGTAAGATGCATGTGTGTGTCAAGAACCAAGAGCGCATCTAATCGGAAACCTGCAAACATCCAAGCATCGACAGAATATCATATGTATCTTGTATGAGGTAGGCATTCCCATGCTCAGATCATAGACTGATAACATCATAAACCAAGGTCAAGACCACCAATCATACACTGTGGATCCATGTCGTCACAATATAGCATAGCCACCTGAATACACTGTGGATCTATGCGACAAATTTTCAACCAAGACGACATAGCCACGAAACATACACAGTGGATCTATGTGCCATAAATCATGCATACTCCATCGCAACCTGGATCACTTAAGACAATATCCAGGGTCTTCAATCTTATCGCCCAAAGTACGAATCTACCCATGTGATACATGTGATGAAGTTGAACATGGTAGAAACCACTTGATTACCGGTCATTGATATAACCGTTAACAAGTGCGAGGGAAATCACCATTGATGTCAATGACTCCCAAGGTACTAAAGTACAATCCATCGACTGTGAATAAATGAGTTGATGTCAAACATCTGACGGAATCTTTCGATCAGGGGTCAATGATGTAAACCCACTGTCGAAAGAGAGGAAACTTTCCATTGAGGCATGCAAGCTCCAAGGTACTGAATGATTTCTAAGTCTTAATTCCGGATAATGTGTTGATGTCGACGGAACAAAAATTGTCACAGGAGGGCCTTGATGTATCCCCCATCAATGACACGAAATGAGCAACAGAGTTTGAAAGTGAAACAGACCATGTAGCAATTGGACTTTGGACACAGGGAAGGTCGACACGAAGAAAACGGATAACTGCAGATGGCCGACTCAAATAGAGGTTTCAGACGGACTTCTCTTGAATATATGAATGACACGACCAATGATTTGGCAGCATTGATTCAAAGACGACACATGGAAAGACCTTGATATCAAATTGAATGAGAGACAAATGGATTACCCAAACCAACTTCAAATGATGAATAGGGGGTGTCATGTTCAAGAGCGACACTTACTGCCAATTAATACAAAGATGGAACATATCCCTTTCCCAAATTTTCCCCCACCATTTCTGGCAAGTACCTCTTTATTTTTACACAATCTTGAAGAGGATCACATATGCTTGTTGATATAAGCTCATCCTTAGGACGAGTCCCTTGGAGTATTTTTAACGAACCCTAGGAAGGAGTGGTTCAGTCCCATCACGGGTCTGCCAATGTTTGTTTAACGAGTCCAGAGATAGTAAACTTGAAGGTTTTTCAAGATTATAGAGTTGGGAAAAACACTCAAAAGAGAACTCTCTCAGTTCCTTTTTCGTACAATAGTCCAACGAGACCGAAAAGGGGTTAAACTATCGCTCGAATGATGCATACTTCAAATACTTTATCGAGCGTGAAAATAGCAAGGTTGCTCGGCAATCTTTTCCTGTTTAGAGAGTCTGAAAAGAGCTTAAAGATAACTCCAGGGGGGTTCCTTTTTCGTATAACCACAACGAGCCCGGAAAAGAGATAAAATGACGCTCGATCACGTTCTTATGTTGTTCACAAGCGCAATAACGAACAAAAGGCGCTTGAGGTTTTATGTCAAAACCATATAAAACAATCAAAATCACACCACACCGTAAAAATTATGTCCATAATCATCCATATTTTTTACCTGCAAGTCATTTCACTCATTTCCACATTAGTAATTAGGGTTGAATAATGAATAAACATAAAAAACTCACTTTTGGCATAGTAAAAAGTAATTAAAATGAATTCATAACAAGTTTTACCATATCATTTTACCCTTTTACCATTTGAGTTCAAAAAACCTTCATTTTACCCTCTACCTTCAGTGTTGATTTCTGGGAGCTACAGGCGATCATTTCACGAGCTGTCAGCAGCATCTTGGTAAGCTCTCCATTCCTTATCTTTGCATGGTTTAAAATTTTGATTTAATTGGTTAAAAGTTCAGTTTCAAGTTAATTTTTTAAACCCTATGTGCGTGGAGGCATTCTCGCAGGTGGCCCATATGGGACTTGCGAGAATGACTCATTCTCGCAGGTGGGCCTTAAGGCGCCTGCAAGAATTTTGCACTGTGCATAGTAGCGCACCTGCGAGTAGCGCTAAATTCAAAAAGTTTTTAAAATATTTAACCAATATAAAGATTTTTTCAATGTTTAAGATCATTAACCATCTTCATATGTTTCTCATGCAGGTTAATAGCCATCATTATGGTGCTCGAATGGAGAGAACGGGAACACGAGGAGGATAATACAAACGCCGAAAATCACCCTCTCACCATAGCTGCACTAAGAGACTGTGGTCTCTTAAAATATTTCTGGATCCTGGGCATGAGAACCCAAGTTCGATTACTAGAGTACGTAGTCCGAATGTGGGATCCAGACCAACAAGTGTTCAATTTTGTAGCTCATACATTAACTATCGACATTGAGGACATATATTTCTTAACCGGTTTATCCAGGCGAGGGTCCTATGTCAGTTTGACCGTTAGCAGAACGGGCGGTTTGACCATGAGTGAATATTGCAACCAGTACTGCGTACCTGAGGCTGAAAGAAAGAAAGGGAAAGTGGCAATCTGGGGAGTAACTGATATAACTCTCCACACTATTCTCTTTACCATTGCTCGGATGGCTAGAAGTGCCACTCCACATATGGCTTTGCAGAGCTATTTCCAGTACGCCATCAAGTGTACTGAGCCCCGAGTATTTAACTGGGCTGACGCAGTTTTACGCAATATCAAGAAACAACTGACCAAAAGCAGGCATGGGGAGCTAAAACAGTTTGGATATGGATCTTTGTTGGTGTCCTTCTTTTGTGAGAGGGTCCCTATGTTTAGACTTCGCAGAGTGGCACTTTTTGGGTCTTAGGGATCCAAGGATGTTACAATGGTGTCAACTCATGGCCCGACATGTGGTAGGGCCAATCGTCAAGTATGACGATATCTTCTTCGAATGGCTTCAAAACCAGATGTTGATGATAGATGACTATGCATACGATGGCTTGGATTTCCGCGGTGATCCTGACCTCGCACTACCTGAGGATGCACAGTGGGGAGACCTCGGTAAGAAGTACACCAATTTTTATCTTTTAAATGTTTTTGTATTTTTAACATATTTAAATTTTTTTTGTTTTATATATTTACCCTAATAATAACACCAAATACTTGTTGAGAACACAGACGTTGGACCATATCGACCTGCTAGCAGTTCTCCTATCCAACGACGAGGAGAGGCAGCAGTAGCAGTTCCATAGTACGTCGAGGATTACCTGACAGTGGAGCAAAATTTAGAGGGTCTGATGGAAGACATTCCAGATATGACTCTGGAAGAGATTCCACGACGTGATCAGTGTCATACTGTGGGAGTCTCTGCATCTATGGGTCGACTGCTCCGCTGAGTTTCTAGGACATTAGTGTGTTATCGTGAACGTCATCCGTGATGTTCTTATGTAGAAGCCATGAGATTCAATTTTTGATATTTTGGTCTTCGGACAAACATTTTGTAAAAAAAAAACTCTTTTGATCGTTATATATATATATATACACGGCTTCTACCGGTTTACTTTACACTGTGTACATCTTAATGTGTTTGATTTATAAATGATTTAAATGCCTGTCCAATACATAATTAGCTAAAGCATCTGTTAATGTATTAAGACGTCTAGGAATATGTTGATATTCAATGTGATCAAAATACCGTTCCAAGAGGTGAATCCGCAAATATACCCTTAATAAAGTAGGACTTCGAATAGAATATACATTACTGAGATGTAGTACTACAAGCTGCGAGTCAATTCGCACAACCAACTGACGAATTCCAAGAGAGATAGCATCAACCAATAATTCAACAACGGCGCTATACTCTGCGATGTTGTTGGTTGCTCTGCCAAGACATATACCTCGTAAAGATATGAGTTCGTTTGTCGGGGCGTAGATTTTCCATGCGGCGGAAGCTAAGTTCCGAGTACTACGGCTAGCTCCATCAGCGAAGCCAATATAGGGTAGTAAATACTCCGACATCTGGCAATCAAACACAACGTCACGTAAGGGAAGATACTAGATAACGTCAAAAGAAAAACTAAAGTAACACACACACGCAGTATGATACATAAAATACAAGTACTCATGCACAAATAACTTATGCATAGTACTTTTTTAAGTACAACCCATTCCTGGGTTCACTCAAAAGTACACCATCATAATCCACTAGCTCATACGCTCCTTTTTCCAAAACTTTGCTAACAATGTAGGGACCACGCCACATAGGTTCAAATTTCTCGGCTCCTAGGACATCTTTATCCTGTTCATATAGAAGAACAATATCACCTTCAGAGAAAACACGAGGCTTGACATGCTTGTCATATTGTGCTTTAACACGTTTCTTTTGGGATTCTATTACTAAAGTGGCATCACGTCGGGTCTCGTCTAATTGCATCAAATACAACAGACATTCCTCTTCAGCAGAGGTATTGGGTAAGATCTCTACGACTAGCTTCAAAGAAGGTATTTCACATTCTATTGGCAGAATGGCTTCCATGCCATAAACTAATCGAAAGGGTGTAAATCCCGTAGAGGATTTAACAGATGTTCGATATTCCCACAATGCGGAGAAAAACATCGTGTGCCAGCTATTTTTATGTATTCCTATCATCCGTCGAATCATAGTTATGAGAACATTATTGATGGCTTCGATCTGGCCATTGGCCTGTGGATAATAGGGTGTTGAGCTATCGTGATGAAGACCCAACTTCTCGGTAAGTTCAGACATCATATAATTCCTAAAATGACTACTGTGATCAGTAACGATAGCCTGAGGAACACCAAAACGAGTAATGACATGGTTGAAAAGGAATAACGTTGCAGTCTTCCCAGTATTATCGAATGTCGACATCGCCTCGACCCACTTAGTAAAATAAACAACAGCTACAATAATATAACTATGCCCCCCGGCCGAGTGAGGGTGACATGTCATGAAATCAATGCCCCATTTAGCAAAAGGACCGACTGAGACTACAGGATGAAGGGGAGCAGGATGCGACTGAATCTTTTGATTATAGGTATTGCAGGCATGACACTTCTGAACAACAGTGATGCAGTCATTGGACAGAGAAGGCCAAAAATATCCCGCACATAAGATCTTCTGGGCAGTAGCATACCCAGACATATGACCACCACATGCTCCTAAATGGCAGTCATTCAAAGATTTCTCAGCTTCTTCAAAAGTCAAACAACGTCGAAAGACAAAGTCAATGCCTCAACAATAAAGAGTATCACCGAGGATAATATAATGATGTGCTTGATAACGAACGCGACGTCGTTCAGCACTAGACAAAGCAGGCCGGAAAGTTTGAGTTTGGAGATATATAATGATATCTCCATACCAAATATCGTCAGTACTGATAAGGAAAAGTGATTCGTCAGGTAACAAATCCACTGCTACATTTTCGGTGGCAGAGTGGGGAAAATCACAAATTATCTCAGCGAAAACTAAGGATTTCTTTGACGTGGCACGATTGAATTCCAAGTCAAACTCCTGGAGAATGAAAATCCACTTGGAGTACTTTCCCCCCAGCAATTGATGTGTCAATATATGTTTCATGGGGTTACAATGTGAAATCACTGTAGTTTTTCTGGAGAGAATATAATCACGAAAATGTTGAACTTCTTGAACAGCAGCCAAAGCCAGTTTCTCAACATGTTGGTACTTGATTTCCGTTGATGATAGAATTCTACTCAAGTAATAGATAACATGCTCATCGTGGTTATCATCCTCTTGAACGAGGACCATGCCGATAGTATACTCGGAAGAAGCCAGATAAAGAAATTAATCTTGACTATAATCCAGAGGGAAAAGAGGAGGAGCTTTTGTGAGGGACAACTTTAAAGATTCGAAAGTGTTGTTGGAAATTTTATCCCAAACAAACTCTGAACCTTTCTTTAAAAGACGTGTGAAACCACGAGTAATCTCGGCGTAATTCGGGATGAAACGACGAAGAAAGTTTTCTTTCCCCTGCAAACTTTGTAACTAGCGTAGGGAAGAAGGAGGAGGGATATTAAGAATCACCTCAACCTTAATAGGATCTACCCAGATCCCTTGACGTGAAACAATGAACCCGAGAAGACGGCCAGACTCTACACAAAAGATGCACTTATGAGGGTTTAGACGAATGCGATAGAACCGACAACGGACGAAAATTGCTCGGAGATGATTAGGGTGATCGACTCGACGTAAAGAATGAGCGGGAAAATCATCCAAATAAGGCTGAACGATATGCCTTATATCGTGAAACGCATAAGACAAAGCACGTTGAAACGTTGCACCTGTGTTCTTAAGACCAAAGGGAATTTTTCTGTAGGCGAAAGTACCCCAAGGACAAATAAAAGCAGTTTTATGTTGGTCCTCAGGAGCGATGTTAATTTGATTATAGCCGGAGAATCCATCCATGAGAGAAAAGATTTCACTTCCGGCACAATCATCGACGATCTGGTCGACGAAAGGGGTTGGAAAGTTGTCCTTGGGACAGGCTTTGTTAATATCTCGATAATCAACACAAACACGAAAACTACCACCTTTCCTATCAATCGGTACAGGGTTGGAAACCCATTCTGTCAGAGCCACGGGATAAATAAAACCAGCTTTTAGAAGTTTTTCAACTTCGAGTTTAATGGCTGCCACTTTACGTGGATGGACAGGACGGAGGTGTTGTCGTACTGGTTTAGCTCCAGGGTACGTTTTTATCTCATGCACGACAATAGCAGGGTCGATACCTGGCATCTCTTCGTAACTCCAGGCAAAGACATCACAAAATTCTTTGAACAAAGCAGTATAGGTGACAATTTCCTCTGTAGAACATGATGCTCCAACATGAACATTTTCAAATATCCCAGGGTTAACTGAAATATCAATGGGTATCGTGGGAGAAATATTGCTGAGGTTCCCTTCCGAAAAAACATTACGTGTGGATCCGGGAATGGTCGTTATGACAACAACGGTCGACGGAGTCGAAACCCGCTGGTAATTCTCAGGAGTGTGTTGTTCCAGAAATAGTATGGAACGATGATGCCCATCGTCCCACGGTGTATCGGCCATGACGGACATGATCATCTCGTCAGTGGGAAAGATAACATGAAAAGGATCAGGAGACAACTCCTCCGGAGAGGGTGTAGAAGGTGTTGCTGATTGAATCGCGTGATAAGCGGACTCAATCGGACTTAAACGACATAACGTCGTCGAAACGAGGATGATCTCCTAGATCAGGGACTATCCAAGGGTCAAAAGACACTGGAAGCTCATGAGGAACGACGGAGATCATATTAATCGAAGCAACGGACGGGCGCAGAATATCGGGTGATGGTGGTATGGGAAAAGTACCCATTAACGAAGAGTCTTTTAAAAGACCGATTCCAACATTCTCGTAACCCGGTGGGGTTTTAGCTATAAACGACACGTTTTCGATGCGAGTATCGGAATTAAAGAAGGCAACTTGATCAACCGTAACGATCTTTCCTTGATGAGGAAAATGGACTACACGAAACAGTGTTGACACAACAACACGCATACAATCTACCCAGCTACGGCCAAGAAGAAGATTATAATCTAAGGGAGCATCGAAAACTTCCACTTCAACTTGGACTGTCTTACCTTCGAGAGTAACCGACAACGATGGAAGAACACCGTAAGGCTTAAAACCCAAGCCATTGAAGGCTTTCAAAGTATTTTTTGATTCAGTTAATGGAGGAGAGCCAATGGTTTTCCAACAAGTAAAAGACATTACACACGTAGACGCACCCTCATCGACAACAGTTCGACAGATGTTCTTGTCTGAGACAATAACTTGTATCTGAAACGCAAGCTGAGGGGGTAACCTTGGAACATGGTCTTCCAAGTCAAAGACTATCAAATTCATATCTGTAGGATCAATTCCACCTATAGCTTTCAACAGAGCCCTTCGCTGCACAGGACAAGACTGAAGGAATTCGAGGACAGACATCGTTGAAGGTGCTTGAGCCAGATCTTCGACAATGCTATAGTTTTGGGCCGCACGAGTATGAGGATTGAATGTCGACTTCTTAATGACACCTTTCGTAGGTTGTAAGACTGTATCAAGGCTCGGTCGTTCGAGATGAAGAGGACCGTTTGTAGGTGGATTTGGCGGAGAGGGTTGTACCAAATTATGAGGTAAATCGTCTACCTTCTCCTTAGATGAAGAATAGTCTTTGGCTCTAGTTGCGATGGCAACGTCATTGTTCTTAGAATCATCGGAGCACATCAAAACATATGATGTCGTAGAAGTAGATGGTTGGTCATGAATGACCAAAGAGGCCTGTTGCTGAGACGGGAAGGGTTGGGACAAGACTGCCGGCGTAGATGGTTTGGGCGTCCCTTGAATGAACTTATTAACCTCGGCACGTCGAGGACAATCCTTCATGTAATGATCATCACCACAGATAAGGCAAGGATATCGTGGCTTACGCTTATATCGGTCATCAGCAGGAGGGGTTTTAGTTTGCTCGTTTTGATTATTATTTTTACTCTCCTTATTCTTGCCTCTCCCTTTCTTTGATTTATTTTTATCGGTTGATGTAGATTGAACAACGTTCACTTCAGAAGTTTTACCGGTGGGAGGAGCAGGAGACGAAGCATTTTGAACATTAGAAGAATTGGATTTAGGGGTTGTACTCGAAACCAAATGTGAGTGGGTATGAGCAGTACCAATCACACCATTAGCTGCATGCGAGGTAGCTGGAGGAGTTGAAGTGCTGGAAGTACCAGGAAGAGGCAAATCAGGTAATAAATAATAAAGATTTCTCGTTTGCGAATAAACGAGATCAAGATATTGAGCATGACTTATAGCCTTCTCTTCCGTAACAACACCGCCCATAGCAATGTCTTTACCGATTTTGTTCACAAAATATTTTGTAAACCATTCTGCCAGTAATTGATCTGGAAGCTCAAGTTTAATGAGACGTCGCCTCCTTCACCACTGATGAATATGATCATATATATGAGTGTTTGTACTTTGTTTGAAGGAAGTTAAAATCTCCGTCCCAGTATCGTAACGGATCGGTAACTAGTAGTGTGTGAGAAAGGCCATAGCTAGGGTGTTGAAATCAGAAAAGAAACCTCGTGGAAATTCAATATACCACTTCGCAGCGGAACCTGTGAGGGTTCGTTGAAAAAGACGTAGACGAATGGAGTCATCCATCAGTGAGTTGGACGAACACCATAAATGAAAAGTCATGACATGATTATTTGGTTCCTCTCCCGCCTTGCCATCAAATTTCGGAATATCCGATGGAAGCTTAGCAGGGATAACAAGCCATTGGGGAGAGTGACGAATAGGATCATTGAGGATCCTAGACAAATCTGGAAAATACAAGGTAGCAAGGAAAGGAAACTG
>JZKD02S1651775.1:68412-91042 GCA_000966675.3 Picea glauca
AGATGGTATTGTAGGGAAAAATATATAGCTACATTCCAATTACGAACATGTACCTTATGGTTCCATGGATGTCGCCATAGAAAATTCCAAACAACTTGTCACCTAATCTTGAAAAAAACATCCAGAAACACTAGATCCAAGGTTAAATTTCATAGTGGAATATAAAAAAATCCAATATTACATGAATCAAAATTAATGAAAGCCATAAAAATTATCACCTCTTGAAACTTTTGATGCATATTGTGACAGATTCCATTGACACATATCCATTCTATTAGGACCACGTAAGAACAAAACTATGTGTTTGATTTTTTAATTTTTTAAATTTGTTTTGGATTTTTAGACATGATGTATTTGCTATGCATTTTATATACATATGGTTTGGATCTTACTTATGAATTCGAATGATGTGATTGGAAATCCATGTGTTTTTGTACATGCATGTTTGTGTTAATCCTTAATTAATGAGACAAATGCCAACATAGTTAGCTAACATATGTAATAAACATATATAACCTCTTGTTCTCACCATTGGTGTGCCTATGATGAGTGCCAAGTGGATCCTACTAAAATATGAAAATCAAGCACCAAAACTGATAAGCATCGAACCAAATCAACCCACATAAAAAAAATAAAAATCACTCACATCACACACATATGTACAAGACACTATACATCCTAAGGGTTTACACAGAGTAGATCCCACCACTAGGCTCGAGACAAGGATTCCTATCATCATCCATGAAGTCATGGGCCATTGTCAACATCATATGGCACACCATGTTGGACCATGTGTAACATACCTAGCTCACTATTGATCCATGCTAATACCATCCCAACTCTATAACATGTTCTGTTATTTTAAAATTATTTCGACCTAGCTCTTACTTAGCTCTAATTACTATTTTTTATACAAATATGCTCTTTATCCAATTAGATAAGGCATTATGCATGTAAAATGACAAGAAACTCATGCAATTCATAGGTAACAACACATAATTATAAAAGCATGTAATATATTAACAATCACAACATCTTTAACAATAAGATACACATAAATAACTCAGAAGATAACACATAAACCATAACACTTATATTATGAATAAATTTCATTGGATGGTTGCGTATGAAGGACATTCCTCCCAACTATAGCTTCTATTACTCCATATTTCTCAACAACTATCCACCCCTGAGCTAAGGATTTGATTCCACAAGGACAAATGACTCCTATGGTTGGATAAAATCCTTCACATAGCCAAATAACCAACAAATTAAAAAATATAGAATCCTATATCCTTTTCCACCACCCTACTCTCTTCCCTTACGTGCACCACTCAAGGGATAGAATCCCCTTCTCTACCCTATAGTCCCTTAGGAAATTCTCACCCCCTATAGGGCTTTAGTGTAGTCTGTATAGGAATATAAATGTTGGAGGCTCAAGAAAATATAGTTATATATGAAGTCTCAATCATATCAATCCCATGCTCGTGCCTACATGCAATTTTGTATAATATATATGTGACAAACATCCCCAACCTTCCATCACCATACATAACAGTCTAATTTGGTACAGGTTAATGGTGAACTCCATGCATAACCAGGGAGTGAAAAAAGTTCAAATAATGAACAGGTAGAATGATCAAATGATGGTTGGAGTCCCAAACCCATAGAACTAGTATGCATTTTCTCATCTCGCCACTTATCACCCAAGGAAATCCACCTAGCTCCTTGAAACACATTCCAATAATGATTTGTCATTTTGCATACTTTAAGGTAAAAGGTCAATATAGTAATATATAAATCAAACTTTGGACCCATTGACCCCCTTAATCCCCTCTCATATATAAATTATAATATATTATTATGACTTAGAATTTGGTTCACTACAATGAGTCAATCGATGACAAGGATAGTTGACTATGTAGTCAAGATAGTTGACTAGTTGACAACTGTGATAATTTAGTTGATGGAAAATACATTCAACTAGGTAATTGAGCTAGTTGACCAAATTGAACCAATCGACCGATATACCAGTCAATTCTCTCTCTTGGAATCATAAAAACCCATTGTTTTGTTATTGTTGTGGAAAATATTTTACTTCTTGGGATTCTTGGATTTATCTTTATGCTAAGCCACTAAGGCTTTGTTGGATGTACATGTATTGTTGAACAATCCAAGTTTCACAAGCTTATATTGATCTCGAATCAGAGCATCACAAAAATACTCAAGAGAGGGTTCTTTATAAGCACTCCCTAAAGATTATCTGAAGGCATAGGAGGTAGATACAAAGACAAAATATGCACTACCAAGCTTATAAAGAATAATATATATGCATCATTCTTCCTTCAGTCTTGGTTTGAATTGGATACATAAAAGTCTACGTGTTTTGAACTTAGATAAATAATATTCAATGCATGAAAAATCATTTGGACTTAAATTCATTAACTGATTTTCTAATTGAAAGACTTGAATAATATTGTTTTTACCAAACACAACTTGAAGCTTTCCCAATATTCATAAGGGGCATTAATTCCTTGAAGGTGAAACCTTAAATCAAGAGAGATAGACATTTTGATTGGTCCATGTGCTTCGTGAAATGCACTTTACAATGAATGCATGAAATTTTTCAAAAAGTAACAAAAAAAAGACATGAACTCAAGACCTCTTACTGAGTAAAGCAATTTTCAACCAAGTTAGCTAGTGCAAAACACATTATCATCTTAAGAAGGAGGATGGGGGTTTTTGTGGATGATGGCCTTGAAGTGCATGATAAAAAAGAATTATTTTCATGTGTTCACACACACAAAAAAATTGTTTCTCGACAACAACAAGGGGTTAGATATCAATTAGCTTACTCGAATATGCAAGTTTTCTCTATGTTTTTGATTTATCGAGATTGCATAGAGCACATGATAAAGAGCATACACAGACAAGAAAACGCTTCCGCTATGTTTATGATTTGGCAATATCACCTAGAGTGCAAGGAAAAGATCATATGCAAACCAGAAATAGTAGCAACCTAGAAGTAAAAAACAAAAAACCAAAACATTATCTCCATAAAAAATTAAAAGGGGTTTGTTCAGGATTTATACCTCCAGATATGAATGAAATGGCTATATCTTTGGAAAATGAAAACATTTTCAACTAAAATAAAAATCGTTCCTAACTTAAATGAGTGCTTCAGATGAAATGGAATAGTCCTCTTACCCCAAAAATGTATGAAAATAACATAAACTAGAGATGCAACAAAACGGCTTCAAGATCTCAATATACTATGAGAGTGGGTCTTCAAACACATTCTAATACCATGTTCGACAACATAGAGTATTCCAACAGAGGAAAAACACCTTCAGTAACCACTCACAAAACTAAATCAAATATCAACACACCAATGTTTTTACGTGGTAAAAACCCTATGGGGAAACATACATGGCCCTAGCCAACGTGGCCACTTGAGGCAATTTATTAATGAAAAAGAAAAATATTACATGAGATTTTCTCACAAGTGATCATCGAAAAATGACCATCCATGCTCTTTAAATAGATATCATGGACCAATCAAGTGTTAAGCCACAGACCAATGTATCTGTTAAGATCGAGGAGAATGTGACTCATTGGATCACTCTATGTCAAGAACATATTGTGATCGTTGGATTACACATGCATACTAATGCATACTAAAGAAACACACTTTAATCTAATGACACATTAGACCAATTTGAACTTAACTAAATCCTAAGTGTCTAAATATTATAACACCCTTGTACACAACCAGCCAATTCTTCAAAAATAGATAAACATTATGTTCTATTTTGTTATGTTAATTCCATTGTGTAAAGATGAATATCAAAATGTTGTGTTTTATTGATTAAATGCATTCACTTATTTTTATTATGTTGTTATATGCATGAATAATTGATCATGTTGCATGCTATTAATTTTATTTGCATAGAGCATTTAAATATGTTTTAACAGGAGGGTATTTTATAGTTAGTATTAGAGAAAATTTCATTTTTGATGGTAATGGGTATGTTACAATTTGGTATCATAGATTTTGATTCAACACTGGAACCGTATAGGCCAAAAACTACCACAAATTTGGAAAATTCATTGTAGAGTTTTGATATATGATAGATTTGGGGAAAATTGTGAGAGTGGAGTGAAATCCCCAAATTTCTAAGCAAATTTAGATAAAAATTGCACTCATAATGTTTGAAGAGATGAATAATGGCATCGAGCTGCAAGTTGCAGAGTTAAATTTGGCATGTAAGGTTGAATTTTGTGTTTGCATGGAAACTGAGGAGTTAACAAAAATCAATGGCCCAGATTGCATTCGACTTGGTGATCAATGGCTGAGATTCATTTTGGATCAGTTAAAATTTTCAAGTTCACCAAAGAAAAATTCAGAAAAATTATGAAATTTTCGAAAATTATAATTTTTCAAGATTTTTTTAAAAATCCATTCAAACAATGACATGGACCATACACATGATGTGGAATAATAGGATCCATATTGGAAACACTATAGTGGTAGAAGGCAGAGGATCATGACATAGAGTTTGATTGATTAATGGTTGAGATCATAATTAATTTTGAGATCGACAACCCAAATTCATCCTAGATACTAAGTTTTTCGGAGTTTGGCGAAATCTTATGAAATAGTGAAATTTTAAAAAATTGTCGATGGAGCGATCAGAGTTCGATGAAATATTATGAAATAGTGAAATTTTCGTACATCATCAAAAATGGAAATCATCAATCGCAAATGGAGAAATCAGAGTTCAACAAAACTCTATGAAGTACACATTTTTTTGTAGATTGCCAATGAAGAAAATCACTGATCACCCATGGAGAGATCGGAGTTCGACAAAATTCTATGAAGTAAAGACTTTTTCGTAGATCGTCGATGAAGGAAATCGTCAATCTCCAATGGAGCAATCAGAGTCTAGTAAAATTATACAAAGTGCATACATTCTCATATATCATCGATGAAAGAAATCATGGATCACCGATGGAGTGATCGGAGTTCGAAGAAATTCTATGAAGTATGGAATTTTTCCTAAATCGTTGATGAAACAAAGCCCCCAATCACCAATAAAGATATTGGAGTTCAATGAAATTCTATGAAGTGGGGAATTTTTCAAAATTCGTTGATCGTCAATGTAAAGGAATTCACCTAGGGATTTTTCAGGGTTCAGAGAAATATTATGAAGAATCGATATTTTTGTAGATCTCCAATGGAAAAAATAAGTTGATATTCGATGGATTTTTCAGGGTTCTACAACATCTTATGAAGAAGTGACATTTATGCAGATCATCGATGAAGGGTTTTAGTAATCACCGAAGAAGGGGGGAAAGGAAAGAAAAGAAGAGGATAAAGAGGAGAAGAAGAGGAAGGAAGAGAAGGAGAAGAAGAGAAAGGAAGAGAAGAGGAGACAAATAAGGAGGAAAGGGAAGGAGAAAATAGAAAAAGTTTAAAAAAAATCTGAAGCAAAAAACTTGTTTTGTCCATAACAAAATCATTTCAACTCATATCTAGATCAACTTTAAGGGGTATGTCTGCAATGACGAGGAATACAAGAGTTCCAATGAGGGACATTGGATACTTTTACTTCAAATTTATGAAAAACACAAAGTAACGGGTTTTGAAGATCAAGGTTGTGCTCAGTGATAGGGGCCCAAATTAAGGTGAAATTTTTATAGATAGCTAAAAAAGAAGGAATGAAGATACCCATTTAAGATTTGAGCAAAATTCAAAAGGGTTTGGAATGGGGATTATGAAATAGGGAAAAATGCACTATTTCCAGACACTTTTTCGGGATTTTTGAAAACTTCAGAGGAGGAAAAGGGACCCCAAATCACCAATATGTAAAAATTGATTTACTCAACATTTTATCTACTCATTGATCTAGACAACCTTGTCCTGAGGCACTTTTTCCTAGTTTTGCTATGTTTGGGAGATATCCATTTCTAGCTAAAAATTCCAAGTCTGGAGAAAATGTAAAAGTGCAAAGTCATCAATTCCATATTTATATAGAATTTTACTAGAGCATTAGATATCAAATCTGAAAGTCATTGTATATTCATAGTAATAAGTCTCATTTACACTCGAAACAAAAAAAAATCCTGATTGGTTTTCTTCTACATGTGGAAGAAAATAGCCTCTTATATCAATTGCACCACTGAGAAAAGGTCATATTTAAGTAGAAATTATGAAATTTAGATAGTCATAACTTTTAGCTCAGAAATACAAATAAGGCATGAGTATAGTCATTGGAAAGGTAACATAGGACAACATGACAAAATGCTTCATTTCTTTGAGGAAGCACTTAGTAATTTTATGGAGCTATAGGAAAAAAGGTAATTGGACTCTGTGAACCATGCAATTGTCCAATGTGAAATTTATGCAAGTGATATTAATTTTGGAAAAACATTTCCAGATGTTAGAGTTACATGACATATGTCAGTATTGGGTAAGAAAGAGTGCATATACTCATGATGGTTCCTATCTAATTCTATAGATGCACATTTGGAGTTCATTAGCTTGACAAAAAAAGGGGGGTGAGTTTTTTAATAACAAGGTAATTGTTGATGAACATGGGAACACTCAAGGATAAAGTGTTAATTCAAAGGCCTATTAACAAGAATATTAGATGTCATGAATAACAACTATGTGGGTCTATTGTAGATTATAATTCCAAGGTCTAATGGACAAGAAAGCAAGGAAGAGATTGTAGAATTTGGTTGAGACAATAAAGAGCTATAGGGTAGGTAATGAAAAGCAGATAAAGGACTCACAAAGAGTAGAGAAAAATTAGCATTCAGCTGCTACATAGTTTGAATTAATTGCAAAGGAGTATCAAAAAGTATTCTTGCATAAAACATCAATCCTACAAGTGAAGAATGTCATGAAAGGGCACAGGAAGCCAAGGTAAACCTCCATAGCCTTGACAATAGAAGGGTATTGATCATTGGAAAACTTGTTGCAATAAAGAACAACTATCTCATGAGATAATGGGTGAGTCATAGGGATGGGTGAATTATCTCTAGCGACTATTCTATGAGGAATTGGAAGGGTTTCTAGTTATGAATTGGAAACTATGGATGAAGTATCCAAGGCAAGAAGGAAAGCCAGTTTTGTTATTAGAGTGCATAGTGGAAGTAGGGTACATGTACAAAGGATTCAAGGGGTAGAGTAATGAAGGCCCATTCACTCAAAAGTTCCAATAGAGAAATGTAGCATTCCCATGGGAGCAAGTTTCTCTCGAGTGTATAGAATAGGGCTTCATAGTGAATCACTAAATGAAGTGGAGAAAAGTACTTGAAAATTTGAGAAAAGAAAATGGATAGCTAGAGGTAATAGCAAGGGATTCCATAATGATCATGGTTAAGTTGTTTCGAGGATATTGCAATATTAAGGTGATGGAATGATATGAACTACCTCATTCCAGGCTGTCATAAGGTTTCGACAAGGCAAATGATTGGAACATGGTTCCTAAGTAGAGGCAACTTCCAATAGGATAAATTAGCTTGAAATGCATAATGGACAAGTGGGACTTGGCTATAAAATGTTTATATTAGGGAATAGTAGTGCACATATGAGTATAATTATAGTGCATAAGGACACATGGATCTAGAGGGATTCAAGGATAACTACATGGAGCACAAGAAGCTGAAATAAATATGCATTGGAGTGCATAATAGAAGTGAAGCATACAATGAAGCTAAAAATGCATATGCATTAGTTGGCATGATAATATTGAATTTCTGGTGCATATTGATGTGCATTTGTGCATGTGGAAATGCTTAGGCATACATGTGGCATGCTTTTAGACTAGGAGTAGTCTATTGTTGCATATGAAATAAATTTGTTTTGATTAAAAGTTACTAATGATGGACTATGTATCTAGGAAAAATTGGTTATAGCATGGTTGGAGATGTTGATGATGTTGTCACTGCATATAATATCTAACCATATGAGGAAAAATGAGGATGGTAAGAATGATTATCAAGGGGTTGGTGAAGGGAGCCTGCGAGCTTCTACGAAATACCAACTAATTAGATAGCATCAAGTAATTTGATAACAACCATGCATGATTGTATATGGGTTTCTTAAGATGCATAATTACTGAAGGGAATTGAGGGAAGATTTCCCTTGGTCAAAATTCAATATTTTATTTAATATGCACTATGAGCATGCAATTCCACTAGATATGGTAAAGGAGAAGGGCCTTGAGTATACAAATATTGTTTAATGCTTGAATGGAATTATATGAAACTTAATTGCATATCAAGATATGTTGGTTATGAGATCATAACTAGGTCAAGTCATGAGACATTCTCCTGTTATAGAAATGAATGCCAATAGAACTAGCCATGTGTGAGGCCATGTTGTGGTTGGATATGGAAGGGCTATATCACCATACAAGTGCTCAATGGTCTTCCCCTATATAACCAATTTTTCGACTGCAACCTCTTTATCAACACTAAAGAGAACTAAAGGATTATAATTCTAGTGTTTTGTATGGGTCAAAGAAGAAGGTTTCTATATAGTCGAACAAATAATTAGGAAGAGTTTGGATAATGTGTTGAGGCATTGGTTAAACCTTCCAATTGACTATGGTGCAATACATGACATAGATATGTAGTATTTCAGAGTCGATGCGAGGATGCATTTTGTAGATGTGGCCATGGGTATTGACACATTGGTTTATTTATTGGTGATATTTGATTGCATTATGAAAATATTTGTATGATAGATAATTCATGTGTAAGGAATGATAGTTTCATTCAATTTAATATGACTAATAGTAGGAAGTGATTGAATTTCTCGAGTAATATAATTCTGAGATCACTTCCTGGGTTGATTGAAAATTATACAATAAAAGGATAAGGTGCATGAATACTAATAGTTAGTGTGGCTTAATGAAGGTTGAGAAAAATTGCAGGAAGAATGGTCTTGGATATGGAAATGGTGTAAGGTCATAAGGAAGACTTCTACTTGTTGTTGCAAGAGCCAAACATTATGAGAGGGAGTCTCATGCTTGGGAAATTCGATTTTCCTATATGAAATAGATTTTAATTAATAATTGAAATTGTTATGATGATGTCTCATGATGACTGTATGAGTGTGTACATATGAGATAATGACTATTGAAATTGGAAAGCTAGTGAAGAAGGATAATGTTAGGAAAATGAAACCCTATGCTTGCCACATGTTATAGATTTCTAGTGGAATTCTAGTAGTAATTTGGTGCTCTCCATGCACAAGAACACCTTGGAAAATGATGGATCACCTGAGGGAATGTATAGTAGATAAGGGGATTCTTGATCTTGGAGGGTGAATATAGTAAGGAAGAGGTAAATTAATAATGCATATGGAATGGTGTATGGAATCATGAGGGTGTGTTAGGAAAGAATAGTGAGATGGATTATTGCTTGTGGCAGCTTTATGAGGCATATGATAGCCATACAGATAAGTATTGTTTTATGGTTACAGACTTATTTAGAATAAATGTTACAACTTGGAGTCAATAAATCCCGTGAAGATGAAAGTTGTTATATTATAATTACTATAACATGTGTTTTTTCATTATGGTTGTATAGGAACAATTGAAGAATGAATACATGAACCACGTATTTGGAAAGAAGAGCACCAGAAGGAAATATAGCTCAAGGAAAAAGGCATGGAATGAGTAAATTCCAATGGACTTGTTGCATCTCAAAAGAAGCAAAGGGAGTTGAAGGTGCAATGCAAGAGGTGCATCTGCAACTATTTGAAGGTTTGGATATTCTATTATCATAGTTGGAGTTCCTGCAGCCACAACTCTAAGAATTCCTATCCAACCTTGTGTTGGAGCCTTGGAGGGAAGTGGTAAAACCTGAGGGATTTTGATTCAAAGAAGGGGGTACACTTCCTTGGGTTATGCAGGTTGTTGGAAATGAGAGCCTTTTGGTTGGATTTGTGGGTATCAACAAATTGTGAAAGTTGTTATAGCTAGAATTACTGAATTTGCATATCTAATACTTTATAGTCGGTCTATGTTGAAGTTGTGGAGGGAACTGGTACACCGCGAGGGACTATAAAGTAAAGGAGGGGATACACTTCCTTGGGTTGTGAAAACTGAAGGGAAAGAGAGATTGTTGGTTGGAACTGCTGCTAGAATGATGAAATGTGAAACCATTATATATGGTTTTGGGTCAAAGTTCCTATGTACATATGTATTTCCCAAGGTGCATGTGTATATATGTTTGGGCTGGAATGTTTGTGTGATATTAGATCAGAGATCCTATATGCTAATTAAATGTCAGAGATCCTATCATTGTGATATGTATGTATACTTGTATGGTGTTTGTTGGCTCCTTGAATTAACACCATTTTTAACTAAAAACTGCTAATTTTCGACATCCTTTCCCATAATTCTACCTCAAATATACCTATTTTCCATCACTTTTCATGAAAAACATTGCATAATTTCAAAAAGGAAAATTAAGGTAAATATAGTTGTTTTTATTAATGTTTTCTTGAATTTGATAAATTTAGAACCAAAAATATTGCATATTAATTGTTTTGTTGCTAGATAGTTTAGAACCTATAGTAGCTTCAAGATAAATTGAAACCTATAGTAGTCATTGGTTATCATACCTTCATAGCATCGATGAAGAAACGAATAATGTGGAATCATTCTATAATTAAAGGAGATGGTTAATTTTCCAAATGTGAACAAACCATCATCTCTATCCTGTTCAAAGATGATAAAAAGTAGCTCTCAAGTTTCCTTATCAACAAAATATACAAGTGTCAAATCAGTGAAAGAGTTTAAAGCAACAAGGTTCATGTTAGCCTCCAAATGTCAGAAAACCTCCAATTTGTGTGGAACATACCAACAACTCTCAGATCTAGTGCAACATCGATGAAAATTCCATATTTCATGTGAAACAACGTATTTTATTTTAAAAAACATGTGTTATCATATATCATATCGATCTAGAAGACCCACAATCACTCAAATCGTAGGCTTCTAGTCAACTAGATTGTATTAAAAGTATTCACCTTTTTATCGTATTTGACAAACCATTTTAAGAAAACTTTGTATGTTATATAAGCAACAATTTGTATGATAAAAACAACAATGGAGAAATAAATCTTGGAATTCTGAAACTATTGTGGAATTGAATTGTTTTCCTTTCCTAGAATCTTTAGATTTGGATGAATTACATTGAGTAAATGTTTAATGTGTTGAGAGTTCTCTTATGCTGAGTTATTTTTCATAGTATTTTCTAGGAAGAGGAAAGGCCCCCCTTTTTAGGCTAATACTGTCTTATTTCATTTACATTTCATGTAATGGTATTTACTTTAAAGTCATTTTTATTGATAATATTTCTATTTATAGTTTGGTGTGGTGTGCAGATAGGTTTTTGAAGTGAATCCACTTAACTTAAACTAAAATTGAAAAGGTTCAGAGAAGAGTATTTTTGCAAAAAAAACTCAAACCTTCAGTTTGAATGAAAAGTTGCAGCCTATTATTTGACATTTATGGCTATAATGATTATAGTTAATGTTAGATCGTAGTTCATTACAAAAACAACCTTATGAAATTTTAGAGTTATTTTTCTTTATTGATTTTGCATTTTCAATTTGAGTGATCATTGACTAAGTGATATTATCTAATTATACCAAATCATAACAATGTTTCAAGAAGATTCAATTCTTGAAGTTGGATACTTAATGCAACTTGGTTCTTTAGCATTCTTGGGTAAAGAAGGATATGATTTAGTAATGAAATTGTAGTAGTCTTAAAACCTCGTTTATTCTTAAAAAATCATTTCTTAGTACAATTGTGTTTCAATTTTTAGGCATATTCATATTAGAAACAAAAAAAGAATTATTCTTGCATATATTGTGCATAACACTTCATAGGTAAACAGTAACTCTGGGTTGATATATAAATGAAACATAATTTATGATACATATAAATTGTCTGTTATTTTTGGTGTCATAGTCAGGGAAGTGCCAAAAAATAATTAGGAACTTTGTGGTATTAGAAATGCATATAGGAGTGAATGCAAGGGAATAGAGACAATAAGACACAAAGAAGAATTCACTATATAATTATTATAATGTAAAAGCCATACATTCACTATAATATTTTGTGATGTGCCTCTATTCTATTGAATTCAAATCATGATAATATAGGATGCATGAATAGACATAGATATCCTGTAGGTATATTTACTCATGGAACTAGAAGAATCAGTCCATCCACCACTCCATCTATTTCAACTCGTGGTGTAGTAAGAGCCACCCCATCCAATAATCCATCTGCATGTAGAATTGGAAGAGGAGGACAACCAATATGAATTGTGGGATATCAATTGAAAGGAAAATCCAAAGAAGAAGAAATCTCCAAAGGGAAAGCTCCTAAAACAAGTCAAACAACAGAATTTGTATTGCTCCCATATTATCCTAAATAATTGATCAATGGCCAAGAGGAACAATTAGAAATATTATTAGTAGAAAATACTATATAGGAACCACAACATTATGTTTCATTAGAAAAATCTTTAATTTTCAGGATATACAATATGTTAGATGATGGCGGAGGAGCAGGAGGAGCAACAGGAACAAGAGCATCAAATTTCGAATATGAGTTTGGTTTCCCATTATGGATCCAAAAATAATAGTACAAATGAAAAACCACCATCAATATTACCAAATTTTCATGGAATGGTAACAGAGGATCCTGAAACTTTTATCTTTGAATTAGATGTATTTAATCGCAGTTATGATTATTCTGATGATGCACATGTTGTAAGTTGAGATGGTTCCTGGCTGCTTAGAAACCATGCCAAGACACATTTAAACCAACTTTATGCCACAAGATGGCTCTTGGACCTGAAGGGGCTCCCTCAAAGACAAATAAAACTCACTGTGTACTGTCACTAGGCAATAGCTTACATCATTAATCTCATGATGCCATATTTAAAGGTAAATTATTTGGTAGACAGGGTTAATAAAAGATTGACCAAAAAATTGGATTTAGAATAAGTAATCTCTGAGATCAAAGACCTAGTCCATTGGGCATGGAGTCTCATCGGATTGAGTGAAAAATATGAGTATGATCGGTGGAAGAAAATAAGAAGAGACTTAAGTCTCATACCTAATAGAGAATAACACAAACTTATTAAATCCAAAACAAAGAAGATGAACATGTAAATCTGGACAATTTTAAAGATGAATCCAGAGAAAATATGGGCATCTCTAAAAAGGAGTTCAAAAAAATATTCAGGAATACAATCTTTGAACAACGTTTGAATCTATAACCCGATGCGGAAAAAGTTAGTTAGCATTGAAATCATTGCCATTGAAATATTTTTTCCATCAAAGAAATAAATTCGCCTATTGTAAATCAAATTGAATTGGAAATAGAACAAGTTTGAAAATATAATAAATAAAATACGTAAAAAGGTAAGAAGACAGGACTCAACAATGAAATAATAGGAATCAATAAGATTTCTATGATTCATAAATCACAAAAATAATTTCCCATAGGGATTACAATTGAAGAGAACAGTCTTGCTGCCAGAAAATTCCTAATCTCTCCCTAATTAATAAGGAAAATTCTAGATCAAAACAACCAACAAAAGTAACTTTTGCAGCTGGTTGTGATGGTTTGACATCTGCAGGGATATTATTATAAAGTTTGTTAATTCTCTTAATAAAACATGGAATAGATTCATTATGTTTCGTTTTTAAACTCCCAAACTCAGTCAAGAAATACAAATGATCCTTTTTTTCACCCCATTGTCCGAGGAAAGTAGATTCTAGTGCATCCCAAGAATCAATGGAATTAGGAGGTAACCCCTTAAACCATGTCCTTACCTCACCTTCAAAAGTTTGAACAAATATCCTCATATATACATCTTCTTGTTCAAGACCTTGATTATCTGTAAAATAATCAAAGGTTGATATATGTTCAAGAGTTGTAACCTCATATTCCCTATTAAATCTAGGCAATATATTTAGATAATTGTCAGGAAAAATGTGCAGATTCCTAGGAAGATTCAAAGGGGAATAATTGGTAGTTGCTTTATTAAAAACCCTTGGTGGGGGTGGTGGAGGAGGTGGTTGTTGTGGTTGTTGTTGACAAATGTTTACTACCATTACTAGATGATCGATTAACAAACATGAATTCTCGGGAGTGAGTTTATTGAAGAATACTTTAAAGTATTCTTCTTCTAGAGGATCCTTTGGAAGAGATGTTTGGGAAATTTGTAAATTTTCGTTTTTAGGAAGCAAGAAAGAAAACCTAGGATACGTAACACGAGAATTTTCAAGAGATTCCTTTGTGGAAACATTTGAAGAATTTTCAGTAGGATATATTTGAGAGATCACATGAGAATATTTAAGGGAAAGTTCAATATAATGTTTAGGGAAGAATTCAATAGGATCACTTGTGAAAAATGGTAAAGGTGGTTTTGAAGAGATTCAAAGGGACTCTTTAGGAGATGGTGGAAGAGGGAATTTGGGGATACTAGTAGGAAGATCTTTTGAAGAATATTTTAAAGAAATAGAAGATTTGCCTTTTGATTTAGGATCTATGGAAGAAGAGGGTTTAGCAACATAAGGTATAGTAGAAGGTGTTGTAGGTATTTTCATAGGATTTATTTTATAAAATAGTTTCTCTAAATCTGATACTAGTGTAGTATTTTTTGGGTTTGGGTTAGCCCTAGTGTTTTTCTTTCCTAATGCTAGGATTGAAAATGTGGAGTCGCCAGGTGAAATATTTTATCCTTCTTGAATCTTTTTCACCAACAAGAAGTAGGTTTTCCTATCATTTTACCGAGGGAAAGTAAGTCATCTTCAATTCAGTCCCTGACAACAGTGCCAAAAGAATGTTGTAACCCTTGAGATATTTCTGGCTAGGAATATATGTCAAGGCATACATTTACTTTGATTGATTTTGATTAAATTTATCTGTCCTAAAACATATTATTTTGTTGTTTCTACCTTATGATTTAATTATTAATCTTTAATGTTTAAAGATCAGGTTTTGAGGGCATAACTTCCATTTTTCAGACAATTTAATATTTGATGAGTGAAAGAAGAATTTAAGAGAACAAAACTAAAAGAAAAATAATGTATATGTCTTGATAAATATTATTTTACCTTTCAAGCATAAGAAATTATTATAGAATATGTATGTGGACTAAGAATACAAAATGAACAGAAAGGAACACTTCATTTCTATTCACAAGGCATAATGAATCAGATACATGTCTAATCAATACTTACAATAAATTTGAGAGATTTGTAACCTTTAATAATTCCTTTGTAGTTGCAATAGTAGTGGTTGTACTAAATTATCACAATTGTAGTTTTAGGCACATTCAAGAGGAAAATTATAAATATGGAAATAACAAGAAGAGGAATTGCATGAACTAAAACACATAAATATTGAATCACTCAAAGCTTGCAAAATTTTATCAAAAGATGTGATTGTGGTTGTACTAAATTATCACAATTGTAGTTCCATACACATTCAAAAATAAAATTATGAATACGGAAATAACAAGAAGATGAATCACATGAACTGAAACATATAAATTTTGAATCACTCAAAGCCTGCAAAATTTTATTAAAAGATGTGATATTTTCTCGAGGAAAAAGGATCCTTTACATTGATTCTTTCTTATACCTTTATACAAATTAGGTCGTAACCAAATGTGGTTATTTGATCCTATTTCCTAGTTTTTCATATGCAAAAAGATATTTGATCCCTAAAAATAGGAAGATCTGGGAGACAATTGCTCCAACTCTTGATTTTCTTCAACTATCTTGATGACTCATTCAGTCAACAGTTGGATGAGAAGGTTCCAAGTTTCGCTTGATGGATAATTGAATGACTTCATTTACATGTATGCAATGTTTATCTTAGTGTATTTATCATATGTAGGAGGGCTTGAAAATAGGTTTTTTATTTTCCAGAGAAGATAGAAATCATCAATGAGTAAATCCACAATAGTCCGCCCTCTCAAATTGTCAGCCATTTCCTGGAACTTTTCCTCACTTTCCTTGACTATGAATAAATTATTCATGTAACTTTCAAATGATAGGAGCTTTCCTTTATCATTCCAAGCTGAAGGTAGTCCCATTTTTACTAGATTTTCAAATTTTTTGGTGAATGATTCAATGTTTCCTTTCACTATTATAGATTTATTTTGAGCTTGTTGTAGTAAACTTCTTTTTGTAAAAATCTTTTCAACCTCCATTACCTTTGTGGTTTTGTCCTTTACACCTTTACTTTTTAGTAATTCACTGGAAGTGGAATTTAGGAACTGGATAACTCTTGTAGCAACCTATGGTCTAGCTCCTAATTCTTGGAATGCTTTCTTTATAGTGTCATCTATTTCTTATGTTAGAACCATCTCATCATCAATCATTTTAAATAAATGCCAATTTTTTCCAAATTCATCAATGATTTCATCCCAAACAATGTTTCGAGCTCCTATTAGATATGGTTTTCCAGACAACTTGTTATTCATTTGTTCCATGTCTATTAGCATTTTAGTTTTTAACTTCTATTATTCTCCAATAATTTTAGGTTTTTCTTTGATTTGTTCATTTTGTGCTTAAATTATTTTCTTCAACTTTTTAATCTCAACTCCCTTTAGGTTCATATCTTCCAATGCTTTTGATAACCCATCTGTTGGGTCTGTTGATTCTATTACAAGTGATGAAAAAGATCCATTTTTCAAGATTTCAATCTGCTTCTCATACAATTCAATATGTTCTTCCATCTGTACCATTTTCTCTAGGAGTTTATCCTTTTCTGCTTGGATTACCTGCAACTCTGGAGTCTGGACGTGTTTAATTCTACGGATATTGAGCCTTCTCTTCAATGCTTGAATATTTGTATCTTTATTTTTATCATAGCTTGTATATATGTTTTATGTTTTGGATTATCTCCTAGATCCATTACCCATTGTTCTAATTCTTTGACTATGATATGCTTGGTTCTATTAGCTAGGTTTTCATTTTCTAGTTGGTTTTCGATATTTTCATTTATAAATTGTAGCTTCTTTATTCCAAGGTTAACTATCATTACATCTCTATTAATATTTCTCCAGTTTTCTTATGCATATCCATTTTATCTAGTGGGTGAATTGCATTAAGATCAATAGATATGTTTGTAACCTTCTTTTGTTATTTTTGTTCAAGCATTGTTATGTTCAATCTACCATTTTCATAATCCACAGTTGATAGCATTTTGGTCTGAGATGTCTCTTGGTCAAATATATTAGGAATAATGTTTTGTTTTAACTTTGCACTCATATTCCTAGTAGACATGAACTGATGAACATGATCAATCTATTTTGATTGGTCTGTATCAAAAGATTCTTTAAAATTTTGAATTTCTGCACTTTGAGGATTTTCTTATGATGACACTTCTACCATTAGATCAGGTTCTTTGATCACTAGTGCTACTTCTTCTTGTGATTCTTGATCTTCCTCTTCATCAAGTACCCATATCTTCTACCTTTTTGCTGACCTTTCTTCCTCTGTTTTTGAGTTCTTTGAAGTTGATCATGTAAATTTTCTTTTGTACATCTTATCGAATTGTTGAGGGGTCTATGTTACTGGAGACTTTGAAGGTTTCTCTGGCACTTTACCCTAAACTTGAAAAATACTATGTACATATTTCCAGTTGTTCTAGTTCACCAAAAAATCCAATTGTGCGTTTTTTTTTTATGCTGATAAGGAAACTGTCCATGTGCAATCCTCTTTGAAGGGATTATAGCATGAGGATCATACATCCATTTTTCTCCCTGCTGGAAAACCATGTTGTGGAGGATTTATTTTTCTACCTGAAAAGTTGTTCTAGTATTGATAATAAAAGGCCCAACTTATTTTTTCAATTTAAAACTAGCTTTATACTTTATTGATACAAAATGGATATTATTCGAGTGTAATATTCGCCTAATGTATTTCAATGAAAATACTCTAGGAGTCAAGAAAGTAGGTAACAAATAAGGTTGTAATTCAGAGCCATGTATCCTAATCTTTGTATGATCTTGAAAAATGTACTAGTCCCCTACTCTTTTGTCATGAATCTATTGTAACCGTTTCTAGAATTATGGAAAAAATCTAGGGGGTGTCTCATCATGTATAATATGGTAATATTTTTACATGAATTGGTTAACACATTCTGAAAAATTCCTCATTCTGAACCTTTTTCCTAACTAGAGAAGTCCAGTGAATAACCGAGACTCGGTTAGCAATTTCATCTTCAATTTTTAATCCAATATGTGAAAAGTGAATAGCTTGAGAAGACAGAAAGAGGCAGACAAGGTCAGATTGATATCTAAAACTCATTAGAGTTTCAAACCCTAATAGTTGGTGATGAATCTTGTCAGCTAGAAATTGGGCATAGTTGAATTTAGTTAAGGGTTTCGTTGCAAATGGACAAATTGACATCATATACCCTAAAAAAAACGCATCAATCACAAGGTTGTTATATTTATCTAAAATCACAGAAATCATAGCAATAATTTGTCTTGGAATTTTAGGAAATAAGCTATATTCAAGAGTAACATCGTCCATAGGGACATCAACATTATTGCATAAATAAGACTGTAAAAGGGAAACTTTATCCTAGGGGTTTAATTCTCTTAAACATTTGGCTAATAGGTTTCATTTATCATTTCGCTATCAAGATTTAATGGCCATATTATCATTTCAGAAATTGATTGGGGATTTATCTCAATGAGTACAAACCCCATTGGATTATTGAGAGGGGGGGGGGGTGAATAAGTAATGAGAAATTTATACCACTTTTAACCACAATTTATATTCCTTTAACTTGTTCAACCATGTTCATTAGTTCATCATCAATGTATTATTGTATCATAAACATTAGCATCCAATAGTGCATAATAAATAATAATAAACACATCCACACAATACAAAGTACACCAATATTTAGATGGAAACCCATTGCAAGAGAAAACCACTGAACATTTTTATTATATGTCAAAAAATTATATTCAAGGAAGCACCAACTTCCAATTCTCTAGCTCCAACTGGAAGGAGGCTCCAACCCCCTAGTTTCTCGGGATCCAACCTGAAATAAGATCCAACTCCCTAATTATTTGGCTCCAACCAGAAGGATGCTACAAACCCTTAGGTTCTCCAACTACAACCAGGAGGTGGCTACAACCAACTAGTTCTCAGGATCCAACCTAAAGGAAGCTCCAACTCCTTGATTATCTGACACCAACTGAAAGGAGGATACAACCCCCTTTCCTTTCCCTGTCTTGTCGCCCTGTACCAACCTTCTTCAAATATTTCCTACAGATCCGTGACCTGTCTACACTACAACATGCGGATGTCCATATCTCTCTTTACTACAACTCGTGGATGTCCACGCCTCCATTCTCTGCAACTCACAGACTACTACAAAACTCTCCCAGTTTCATTGTCATTGTCTCCGTTTCTGTCAAACTGTCACTATAAAACCTGCCATATAAACTTGTACCAACAACATGTACAACCTACACCAAACAACTTGTACCAAAAATATGTAACAATAATCTCATCAACCAAACTAGATCCAATCACCAAGACCAATCACCAAAACAACTATCAACCATATGCAAAATATCACCCGAATGTGCTTCAAAAAAAACTACTCATAACAAATCACAACCATCGCCCACACATGCCTCTACCAAGCATGTACCAATCACAAACAACTGCCAACTTGTACCACAACAAGTGCATCAACCATGCTTGAAATACATACTCCAATATAACCAACAAAGGGCCTCTAGAAATACATCATACTATCCATAAACCGAATACCATAAATGCTTACATCAAACCATGTGACAAAACCTCACTTTTATGTAGCTTTAAATATGTACCTCTCATAAGCCAATCATATACCAAAGCTACTAGCAAATGCTTTTCACAATGCACCACAAGACATATCAATATAACCTAGATATGCACCAACAATGTGGCTCAATAGAGCTCCCTCAAATCATACTCTACAATAGATATCATGCATCCAAGAGGGAATATACCAAACCTCACAAAGTCATGCCTCAAGCATGCTCCACAACATCACTAAGCTATAACCTCATAAGCATATAGACATACATTTACACTTTGTAATTGACATGGTGCTTCAGATCTTAGACCAACCTCAGCCTCAACAACCTGGGATGAATATCTCTTTAAACCCATTTTTTGATATTTTCATAAATCCAAGCTCTTTTCTCTGTAACCTCACAAATATCCACACTTTGTCCTTATCTGGCCCGCGGATGTCCATGCCCAAATTGTTCTGAAACTCATGGATTCTTTTACGCGACCCTGTCACTCTAAATATCGTAGATGTATGCACTTCTCTATGCTTACAACCCGTGGATGTACACGGTTTGTCTTTCTACAGCTCGCAGATAACCTCTGAAACCTTGGTTCATTCACTTCCTCTACAAGTATGAAAATTTCGTTCTTTTATACCTTCACTGCCTCAAACCTATGCTTTCTTAGATTTTTCAATGTATACCTACAAATAACCTTTCACAAAATGGATAGTTAATAATGTTCAATAGGTAGGTAGGCGCTAATAGGAGTCCCTTGCTGATGCATCCCCCCTACTCCCCCGTAAGGATGCGCAACCTCTCGGTCTAGGATATCTGATTTTTGAGTCTAATGACTCTCTGAAACCACAATGATCTTGTTCTGTAATTTAACATAGACCCCCTCGGCTCCTTGACGCAGTTCTGATAGCAACCCGTGACCTTCCCTTTCGCCCTGTTGCAAAAAATCTGAGTGTTGGGCATTAGCTCCTTTTGCTTGATAAGCCCCCTCTTGATGTGACCTTGGCGATGACCATGCGATTATGGGCGTGGTCACAAGAGGTTTGGAGTTAAACCACTTTTGGGCCAGTAATGCCCCTCCAGCCTACACGTGTCCTCCAGATGAGACCACGGTTCAAATTGTGGCTTGCCTTTGATTCCTTAATCTCCTCGCAAATTCTGTCCCCGCAATGAGATGGGATCGTCGATATCACGATATTGACAATAACGTCCAAACAAATGCTTCAAATATGCGCTCTTCTTATCTACGAACCAGATCAGTCCCTCTAAATCAACGATTTAGGTTCTCTTCGCAATTCCAGACTCCGGGAGTTTGAAATCTCAAACTCAGCTCTCTTTCATACTCAAAACCTCAAGAACCAACAATCTACAGACACATGTCCCATAAATCAACGACCTTGACTTCACCTGGGTGTTTGACCTTTCAACCTAGATCAACAGTTCGACGTCCCCTTCTTGATCGACAATCGATATTTCCTCTAGGGCTCCGGACTTTTGATATTTCAAATCTCAAACCTCCTTCTTCCAATGTCTTTTACCCAGAGTCTAAGATCCACTGATGTCTATCCTCCCTGATCCAATGATCAAGGATTACTTCAGGAATTTACCCGGAGTTAACATATTTGCACCATGTCTCCTTTGAATCCAACGGTCTATATCTTGTTTCGGGACTTCAAGTCTCCGTGCTCTGGAAAACTCAATTCTCAAATTGAAAACTCACTTCAGCTTTTCCCCGGAGTTCGAGATCTGCTGAAAAGTGTCTCTTCCTAGATCAATGACTCATGGTTCTTCGACTCTCCTTGCTTCGGGAGTTTCAAGTTTGAAACTTCTACCTTCCTGTAACACCCTGTTTACCCTAGTCTGTAAAAATAACTATATTGGCCAAGTATTGTGGCAAACTCAGAAATGTGACTGGACCTTGTGAAAAAGGTCAATGGATGTGAATAATATTATGAATATATATTGCAGGACTGTTGAGAGGGGATGTGCTGAAAAAGAGACCATGATGGCTGGAGAAAGGGGGGGGAAGGCACCTGGCAAGGTGGCGTTAACTTCCACCGAAACCAATATCGTATTTGGACTTAACTGGCCCGGAGAACCAAGAGCGGCTCGTTGGTCCTGAATTAAATGACTCACGAGGTTGGTAGGTAAATGGCTCCTCATGAGTAATGAGGGATGGGGGTGAACTGCCCATCCGTAGAGTCCTCAGACCTGACCACCGTGAGGAAAATCGTGCCACACGCAACCTCACTGAAAGGAGAAAAGGAAGGAAGAGTGGGCGATCAAGGGGCAGATGCCAGGGGAAGAGAAGAAGAAAGAGAACTCTGGAAAAATACAAAGGGAGTGATAGCGGAGAAGAAGGAGAGTAACCTTCATTCTTGGTCACTCGCAAATAGAGACTCAGTCTCGCAGCATCGTGGTCTCATCTCGGGGGTGGATAGTGGTAAATCTGTTGGGAGTCGCTAAGCCTACGGTTGGGTGGAAACGAGCACCCCTCTCAGTAGTTGTAATCACACCTGGTGTTATTTCTGATAAGTGTTTTATATCTGGTATCTTGAAGTTTATATGTTGATATGTATGCTCATAGTCTATGAAATTTATGAATGGTTTGAGTATAAGATTGTCTGTGTGGTGTTTTGATCAGAAATGGTGGTTGCATGCTTTTATTGGAAGGACCACGTATGGCTTATGTTTATAGATAGATTTGTATATATATATATATATATATATATATATATAT
>JZKD02S1651775.1:106604-129958 GCA_000966675.3 Picea glauca
CCTATTTTGAAGAGTTTTTGAAGAGCTTTTGTGTCAAATCGCTATGATTCACCCCAGGTATACATGATTCATGTTTTGTGGAGATTTTTAGTTTAAATCAACATGTTTTTATGATTCCAAGGAACTAATTCACGTTTTTTGTGTCATAGGGGAAAATCACAGCTTGTTTTTGCATCTGATACTCCATCTGGTACTCCATCCGACACTCAGTCCGATACCCCATCTAGCACTCTGTCCGACACTCCATCCTGCATAAAAACCACGGGCAATTTGGCGGTTAGCATATCGGCAGCCAGTGATGGGTGAATCAGAGAAATAGTTTTTTCTTGTGCTTGTGGCCTCAGCTACTGAACTTCTGACAACTCGATTTGGGTTGTTATGCTGGGTGATTATTGGCTTGCCTTATTTCTAGAAGCCACTGGCAGTTAGGGCATCCTAAATACGATTTGTTGTTTTTAGAGAGGGTCGACCCTTCCAGTGGTCGACCTCTCAGCGTGTAAAACTTATAAATACCACCTCAGTGGTCAGACAAGTGTTAAGTAGAGTATTAGAGAGACAAAGACAATTCAACTCTGTTTTGCTATTTTTATTTTGCTAAAACTGTGTTTTGGATTTTTAATGTTGAATTTGTGTTTTTGAGCTCGTGGTTCGCCTTTGAAGAGTAGCCATGACTTGCTAGGGGGCCCACCAATAGTCTAGGTGAATATCCACTTAGTTTTTATGTGAATTGAATAATGTAGTTGTCATTTTTATTCATTTCCTGTACATGAGTTTTCATTATGCTTCTTTACTGTATAACTTGTTGTTGATAGTTTAATTAGTTTAGTTCAATTTTGCAGGTTATTATGGAGGTTATTGTTAATATGCAATGATATGTTAGTTGATAGGAGACAAGCTTGCAAGATTAGATACTAACCCTGTGTATAATTAGATGATAGCTAGAATTTCTTTTATGCTGAAATAGAGTTTAAAAACATAGTTTTTAGTTTATGATTTCTTTGGTAAGTTTCGGTGGATGGATAGTTGTTAGTTTTCTTATCTAATTATTTTTTAGTTTTGCTCATTTAATTGTTAGTTAGTTTGCTTATTTTCATATGCTGAAATAGTATTTAATTTCTGTTTTATGAGTATTTCCTCTTTCACAATTTGAATTGTTAGAATAGAATTAGTTCAATTTATATTAATGCAATTTCCTTTTCTAGATTGAGGTTGCAATTTCAATTCAAAGTTGATTCTTGAATTTAGTTTTCAATTATGAATCTTAGTATGAATTTGCTTAATTAGTATAGAATGCAATTGAATTTACTAGAATACTGTTTTTTTACTGTTGATGATTAATGCATGATTGAATAATCACATGGATAGGCAGGATAGTTGATGTTTCTTCTATAATGGATAAGTTCTCACTGGATTGTCTAATTCACACTTTTCACTTTTCTATCGAAGTCAATATCGATTTTATTCCTCTTGAATTATCGTTCATTGTTAAGTTCCATCGTGATATTATAAGACACCAGAGACATAACCATCAACACTACATTTGAGTTTTCTTGCTTTGATAGATTAAAAGATAGTTTCCTTGCTTTTTGTAGGATATATAGTATTTTTGCTTTGGTATATAAAGGGATAGTTTTCTTATCATAGATTAAAGATTAGTTGTTAATTACTTTTATTATCATAATGATTTCAATTCAGTAGATTTCCTTTCATAAATTAGAAGTAGTTGTGAAGTTTAATTTAAGAATAGAGTTCACTTGCTTCTTATCTTAATTAGTTGTTTATTGAGTAATCTTAATTAGTTTACTTGCCGTAGAAGTTATCATAGGTTAGTTAGTTGTTTGCTTGCTTGTTCACTTGCTTTAATAGAGTAGTTGCTTGCTTGTCTATTTACTGCTTTCATAGGATAGTTGCTTATTGAATTTGAGTAGGTTAATAAAGTAGGTTGTTGTTGCTATTGCTTATTAGGTAGATAGTTTTCTTTTTCTTATTGTCATGATTAAGTTAGTTTTCTTTAAGTAGGGTTTTCATTTGCCTTCTTAGGACTATCCATCGATCCTTTGCTCAAAAGTTACTTAGGGTACATAGTTTAAGTTTCTTAGTAGGGTTTGCTCATTAATAACTTTTGCTTGAATAGATTAGCCCTTAGATAACCACTTTCTTAGTTAGCCTTTACTACCTCCATACCTTCTACCTTGGCATATATATTGCTATAACTCTAAGTTTTCTTACCCCTGGTTGACAATTTAATTGAGTGTTTTTAGTGTGTTTTTAGTGCATATAGAACACCAATCATTTTTGGTTTCGTTGCCGGGGAGTTGTCTCAAGGTAGGAAATAGTTATGAATTAGATCATTTTTAAACCTTAGCATTAGATTGGTGGCAGGGGAGCTTTAAGACGAGAGGTAAGAACCTTCACATCTGCTATTGCAGGCTCCCACAAACCCAATGGTAGTTTTTCTTTTTCTTTTTGTTTGCTTTCATGAACAGACCTAGAGACCCAAAAGGTAGATACATTAAATGTAAATAATATCTTTCAACCAAGGTTCCTTCTGATATTTTTTGGGGAAGGAACATTCCACTCATAAATTCTGCAGACCGATACCGAAAAACAGGAGCTAGCTCAACCTAAAGAGCTAAAGTAGTCTCTGAAGAGACTAAGATAGGGAGCACCATAGAACAAAAAATTAAAGCATCAGTAATAGTGGAACAAGAGGCAAGACCACTCGAGCCTTCCGCAGAACCAAACAATAAAACCTTTTCTTTTACACCACCACCAGGAGATCCTAACTTTGAAGACATCATAGAACCTGAACATGTGAATATTTTGTTTGGTAGTTCAACCAACATAATATCTCTCCAATTGACACAAAAACTTTGGCACCAATAATCTCAACCGACTCGAGTAGAGTCCCATACATCCAAATAGTAGGAAGACCTTTCCATCAGAGGGAAACCTTGTTTTCTTCAAAAATAAAACCACCTAGGTACTCTCTTTTTGGAAACCAAACCAGTACGGATGATCACAATAATGTAAGACATGGGGAGGAAGAAGAGGCTAGAAACCAAACTAAAACTACCTTTGGGTTTCCAATTTTGGACACCACCCCAAATGTCAATATGAAAAATATTCCTCTCTCAGCACTGCCCACCTTTTATGGTAAAAGTAGTGAAGATCTTGATACCTTCCTATTTGAATTCAACATCTTGTGTAGGAGATACAATTACTTACAAGATGCCCATAAACTAAAACTCTTTCCTGCCACCCTCAAGGACTCTAGACTAAGATGGTTCATGGGGTTGGGAGAATCCAGTATTAGGTCCTGGGAAGCCATGAAATATATCTTTCTTAAAAAGTACCAAGACTACTGCAAGACCAAATAATCTCGTAACGATATTTTCAAAATCCAACAATTAGAAGACGAAAATCTCAAGGACTATATGGAATGGTTTGCATACATCTCCCAAAAGTCAAAATACCATGACCTCCCAGAGGATGCAGTTAGGTCTCTTTTCCTTAAGGGAATTTTAGAAGAATACCTAGATATGCTTAAACTGATGGCATCAGGTGACATCTCTCATAAACCATTCGCCGAAATATGTGAAATGTGTAAGAATTACTCAAGGAGTAGAGCTAAAACAAGAAAGAATTTACAGGATCCTTATAACAAAAACTTAAAACCAATTAGTTCAGGTGGTATCATGAGAGCATAGATAGGGAACCTTTTAGAGAACTTCAAGACATATATATTAAGCAGAATAGGCTCCCAGTTGGACACCCTCAAAATTAAAAAGAAACAGGAGGAGGAAAATGCAACAATGATCTATATTTCCCAAGATGCAGGATGAAGCATTCCTCAAGGGAGTGCCCATTAGATAACATTTCAGTTTGTGGTTTCTTCATGAAAGACCATTCAACTGAGAAATGTCCATCATTTCTCGGTTTGTTAGCCATCTATAGGAGTGGGGATCTTGGGGAATCCTCTTATGCACCTAGGAGGCCATGGCAGCCTAGAAACCAGCCCACATACCCAGATCTACAATCTCAAGTTCCACCCTATTATCAATAACAACAACAATGGAACTCGCCAAGTTGGAAAAAATGGTCTACACAATACCAACATCCTTGGCTTCAAGGATGGATAGGAGGGAATAACCAAGGAAACCCTCAAGATCCACCTGTCCCTATGCCCAACCATCCTTATCCTCATTTTCCACCGAATAGTCTGCAACTTCTGCCAGGTTTTGTTCCACCACCTTTACCTCCTATTCCACAACAACAACCACAACAATATCATAATGCAAGCTCCCCAAGACCGACATTATTACCGGCTCAACCAGTGCCCAAAACGAACAATAATAAGCCACCTCAAACTCTTCACAATGTTAAGATGCATGCCTTCCTGACATATGTTATTACTCTTGTTCCCTTACAAGAGATTCAACTAAGACCGGGAAAAGTTTTGGATAGGCAGAGACCTTCAACAGTTATCTAGGAAGAAGAAGAAGAAACCATCAAACAACCTATGGGTGACACTAGGTGGGAAGATGTTATTATTCCTAAGGACCAAGAACCCAAGCTTCCCCAAAATGAGCCTTCACAAATTATGAAAGCTCCTCCTTATCCAGACATATTAGTGATTGAGTTACCTACCACCCAACCAAAATTTGACATCTTGAATGAATTGAAGAATATTTGTGTCAAGATTGCCTTACTTCAATCTATTAAGGATATTCCAATCTACAATAAGTTAGTCAAATAATTGTGTATTAAGAATCTAGGTAGGAAACATAAGGACCCTCCTACAGTACATTTGATAGAAGAAATTTTTGAATACATATCAGAGTAGCCAAAGCTAGCAAAATATGGGAACCCAGGAAACCCCGTAGTGACCATAACCATTAATGAGGTCTCCATTGGAAACACTCTCATAGACCTAGGGGAAACCATCAATGTTATGACCGCTACTACCTTGGAGAAATTATAGTTAAAACCTCTTCCTAGACCTACCCCAACCATTTTGGAATTAGTAGATAAAACTAGGGTTATACCTGAAGGAATTTTGGATGATATCATAGTTACTTTAGCCTCATGGGAGTACCCAGTATAATTTCTTATCATTCACTCAAAAGACCCTACCAAAATCCATCCCGTCATTTTGGGAAGACCTTGGTTAGCCACAACCAATGCATTTATTAGTTGTAGAGAGGGAGAAACGACCATCTCAAATGGACTTTCTCTCTAGAATCTCACCATATACCCTCCAGCCCAACCTATCATGGAGAATCTATGGTGGCTTAAATTTCCATATGAGAATGAGGACTGGGAAGAATCCATATTTCCAAGTGACCATGCCTGGGTACTTCAGGAGCACACAACCAAAAATGGGCTAAACTAGTTCATTTCTGCTATCACATGTGTTGATTTTCCACAATCTTTTCCCCAATTTGAGTACATGTTTGGGGAAGAATTTCAGGAACAATTGGAACCATCCATTCTGTCTTCAACATCTTTTATCTTTGAGATAGATGAGTCTTCCATGTCTTATACTATGCCCTACGAGATTAGTCAAGGGAAAGTTTTACATATAAACTTTGGGCTAGGTGCAGACCAAGAAAAACAATTAGTAAGTATCCTTAAAGAAAAAACAAGAGCATTCACCCGGGAATACACTGACATGAAGGGTATACACCCTGACACATGCATCCATCACATATATACCCAGGGGGAATTAACACCTGTTAGGAAACCCTAGAGAAGGATGAACCCAACACTCAAAGATATAGTAAAAGTGGAGATCCAAAAGTTATTAAATGTCGGATTTATTTATCCCATCTCTGACAATAAGTGGTTGTCCCCGCTTGTAGTGGTTCCAAAGAAAGTGACCGGGAAATGGAGAATTTGTGTTGATTTCCGAGAAATCAACAAAGCCACTCTGAAGGATGACTTTCCTCTTCCTTTCATTGACCAAGTTCTAGATACCTTGTCTGGAAAGAAGTATTTCTCCTTTTTATATGGGTACAATGAGTACAATCAAATTATCATAGCACCCGAGGACTAGGACAAGACCACCTTTACTTGTCCTTGGGGAACCTATGCCTGTAGGGTCTTACCATTTGGATTGTGTAATGCTCCTACTACATTTCAACGAGTAGTACTAGGGATATTTGCGAATATTATTCATGATTGTGTGGAGTTCTACATGGATGACTTCACAGTTTATGGAAACACTTACCAGGAAGCCTTACATAACTTGGAAAAATTCCTTATCATATGCCAAGAAATGAAACTATCTCTAAGTCATGAAAAATGTAAAATGTTGTTAAATGGAGGAGTGGTTCCAGGACATCATGTTTCATCTAAAGGGATAAAAGGTGATCCTGCAAAGATTGATGTCATCATTAGACTTCCACCCCCCAAGACTCAGAAAGAGGTGAGAATCTTTCTTGGACATGCCATATATTACCGACGGTTTATTGAAAATTTTACAATGATTTTTGCACCCATGTTTGGATTGCTAGTAAAAGATGTTGATTTTTTTTTGGACTGAGCAGTGTCAAACTGCCTTTGAAACCCTGAAAGATAAGCTTTCTGTGGAACCAGTTCTCAGAGGGCCCAATTGGACTCTCCCATTTCACATATCTACGGATGCCTCCAACACTGCAATAGCACGTGTATTGGGGAAGAAAGAAGACTAGAAGTCCTATGCCATTTATTTTGTAAGCAAGAACTTATCCCCTGCCGAGCTAAAATACACGGTTACCGAGAAGGAATTCTTGGTAGTAGTTCATGCTATCAATAAGTTTCATCATTACATTATAGGTTACAAATTATTTGTACATACGGATAATTCCGCCATTAGATTTCTCATGAATAAACCCATAAATAATTTTCGAGCGACTAGGTGGCTCCTACTATTGCAAGAGTTTAACATCATCGTTCTTGACCGACCTGGAAAGGAGAATTTGGTAGCCGATTTTCTTTCACGAACAAAAAATGAGGATGATGATATTCTTGTAGATGATAGTTTCCCATATGAGCACCTTTTTTCTTTCTCTGTGAATACCCCGTGGTTTGCAGATATGGAAAACTATTTGGCTACTAGGAAGTTACCGTCTCATTTGTCACCTCATGAAAAATGTAAAATTATCATGCAAAGTGCTAATTACTCTTGGGTTGGCCATGAAGTTTTTCACACAGGTCCCGATTTGATTATTCATAGATGTGTATGAGAGGATGAGGTACCAGAAATACTACGAAGTTATCATGATGGACCATGTGGTGGCTATTTTTCTGACAAATGTACAACATATAAGGTGTTACATTTAGGTTACTATTGGCCTAGCATCTTCAAAGATTTTTCCAAGTATGTGAGGAGTTTTGATAGTTTCCAAAGGATAGGAAGACCTACATCAGCGGAATAAATTCCCTTGCGTGCCCAAGTTATGTTACAACCTTTCGAAAAATGGGCCCTTGACTTTGTAGGACCAATTTCACCCATGTCCCGCAAGAAGAACTATATTTTGATTTGTACAGACTATGTCACTAAGTGGGTAGAGGAAAAATCCCTATTTAGGGATACAAAAAAATATGTTTCCGAATTCGTTTATGAAGACATCTTTACCTGTTTCGATGTCTTTCGTGAAATTGTCACAGACCAAGGCAATCAATTCTCTTCCAAGCTAATGAGAGAGCTAATAGAGAAATATGGGATTAAACATTGTAAATATTCTCCATACCACCCACAAGATAATGATTAGGTAGAATCTACAAACAAAGTTCTAGAAGCTATTTTGACGAATATTGTTAATTACATCACCGAGATTGGGCTGATAGGCTTCCAGAGGCTTTGTGGGCATACCTGACCACCTGGAAAAACACCACTGGGCATGCCCCTTATGAGATAGTGTACGGGAAAAAAGTATTTCTACCAATAGAATTCCAAGTAAGAACCTTCCTTATTGCCACATAATTGGGATTAAACTTAGATGAGGCTTAGAAACAACGAGCCCTACAATTGAATGAGTTGGATGAGATCAGGCAAGATGCCATCCAATGAACAATGTTAGTTCAAAACCAGAGGAGCAAGTTGCATGACAAGTTTATTAAGAAGAAACACTTCCAATCTGGTGATTGGGCTCTGTTGATTGATTCCCGATTTAAAACCTTCAAAGGCAAACTCACCACCTGGTGGTTGGGTCCTTATGAGGTAGTCACTGTATATGACAATGGAGGTGTGAAAATCAAAACAATTGATAATGGACAAGTCTCCTTTGTAGTAAATGGACACCGACTCAAATTTTATCATAAGCCCATTTCCAAAGAAGAATTTCTGGTCATGTCAACTGACAAGGGATTGGCCTTAATAGATAGGGAAGTCCCCCCTTGTTCTTGAATATTTTTTGAATTTTCTATTGTACATATGTAAATAGTTTTTGAATTTTGTTAATAAGCAATTCTAGAGATTTCTGTAGGCATTTATTTCACCAGGAGTAGACAGTTTCAAGGAAATATAAAAGAAGGAATTTTCTTCAAAACATCGTTACACTTGAACCTTGTTGTCTTCTAAGCATCAAATGAATATTGACTTGCGGTAATTAGCCATATTTTTGCAAAAATGTTCATCTTCTCTTTTTCTTAAGGCATTTTAAAAAGCAATTGCTCTTGGAAATCTTCACCACTATATAAGGAAGTGATACCATAACCATCAATCTTAGAGGTCTCCCGTACATTTTTCCCAAGAAACACAAGTAAGTGAGTAAAATATATTTATTAAAGGGTAACAAGGAGATTTGATTAGCGGATAGTCATGGAAACATCACACTAACTAAAGAATAAAGTGAGTTGAGCCTAGAGATACCTTTTTTTTCTTTCTCAATGGCACCATCCACTACACACTAAAAAACTTGATTATATCATATCTTTAGATAGGCCACGTCTGCTTAAGTACCCATTACATTAGGACAATCACTAAGGATTATAACGTAAAGTCATCCTCTAACATAAATACCATCCCAATTGAAAAAAAAAAAGAGAAAGAAAAAGTTGTTTTCGGAGCTATCCCCCCATCTTCTTGCACAAAGCAATCTTATACTAAAATATCAAAAGATGGAGGGCCAGTCTCTGAGGTTGTAAGAGGCTAACCCGCCGGGATACTGAACAGGTCTGCTGGCAGCGGGTACCGACCTGTGGTATGACTAGGTAAACCCACCAGAGTACTGAACAGGCTTGCTGGCAACGAGGCATTCTACCTACCGAGGATGGTAATCTGAAAAAAATAAATAATAAATTTAAACTTGTCCTGATGTACGACATTACTTGTAGACAAAGCTGACATGAAGTATGTATGGTTAAGCTAAGGTTAATGAACTCCATAAACTTGCCATTGGGAACTAACTCTGAGACTATATTGAAACTCTCTTGCCTACCTCTTCTTATCTATATATAGGATCTCTTATCCTATAGGTGGGTCCATCTTTTAACCGCCTTGTTAGATCAATCTATGAAATTTGTCTCTACACTTAACAACCTGTAAATCTTCATCTATTGGGAGAACTGTTTGGTTTCCTATATTTTTGATTGTGAGGTGTCACAATACTCAGGTGTGGGGGAGGGGTTCATGATTTGACAAATGATCACTGCCTAGAGAATTAAATCTTTGTAAAAATTCATGTATTGTTTTCATGATATAGGTTATTACATCAACAATCATTTTATTTTTGAAATGATAATCTCCTTTGTGCTATAAATTGTTGTACATACCCTTAACATACCACTTTATTGGATTATTTTCATTACAGGCTGTTCATTATAGGATTGAAATTACGTGTCTTATGCGAGTGGATTGAGTAAGCATGGATGAAAAATCAATAACAATGGAATACTCTACCTCTGTTCTTAATCACTGTGACTGTCAAAACCATTCCAAGATTGTAGGCTATCCATTACAGGAGGTAAAAATGCATTTAAGACCAAGTTTCCATATGAAGTGTCGTATGAGGTGCCGAATGAAGTGCCATATGAATATACACACCAGTAATTGTCCATAATTTCAGGTAACTGGGAATCAGTGACATTTAATTGAAATTGTTTAGGGAAATCAAGATTGAGGATGCAATCCATAGACATTTTCATGATCAAATGTCCAAGTCAAAAGACTTGGACATTGATCTAACTTTGCATCATTAAGATTTCCCCCAAAAATGAGCCTTCAAATTCGAATTTTCTCACACATGGAAACTCGTGCGTGCATGAGTGAAACCAATTCCACCCTAGGAGCATTCAAAAACAGGATTGGGTTATCCTATTATTCCAATTCACCTCTACCATTTGCATTTTCCCTTGTTTTAAAACACGCTCAACCTCTGTTTATTTGTTCCTATGTTTAAATTGCGCTCAACCTTTGTTCAAATTGTGCCATTCCTTGGCCTAATCACACCCTCTCTCAGTGAATTTCGTATATGTTCGTTTCTTCATACCATCACGATGCCCAAACGGTATGAACTATCTTCCTACGCAGACCTTTTCTCCATCCCTGAGTTTACACAGTGTAGGGAGGTGTTTTTGCGCACAGGCTGGGGGTCATTTCTATCCCACGTGAAGGGCCACGATGATGGCATCTCAATGCAATTTTCCCTCATTTTTGATGGGAAGACAATGCGCGTGGGGTCTCTCACCTTTGGGGTCTCAGAGGAATCCATAGCTGCAGCCACAAAGCTTCCAAGAGTGGGAGATAGATGGTTTAAAAACCACCAGCTGCTGTGCTCAAGCTATAACAGGGTTTTTAAACCAGAATTTTAGAAAATCTCTGAAGCTAAAGGATACTCCAAGGAGTGGATAAAAGAGGAGCTGATCAACCCTCTCATAGTCATCACTAGCTTGATCACATGTGAAGGTAGATATTCCACCTTTAAAGCCTGTCATTTTAGATTGTTAGCTCACTTCCAGTTCAATAAACCATTGAATTTTCCCTTCTACTTTTTAAAGAGCTTGGAGAATATGTCCTCTCAAGTGAGGAAGAATGTAACCAACCCCCAAAACAACCTCTTTCACCATGGCCTGACCAAACTCCTTGTTTTAGCCGAATTGGAAAAACAGGGGTAAACTTGGGATGCATTCATTTATCAATTTGCAAACCCTCACTTGAAAATCAAGACTAGAGAAAAGACATCTAATCTAATGACTATTTCTCCATCAAAACCCCACTCTCCAAGGACTCCAAATCCTCCTATACAAGCCATTTATTTACCCGAACAAAAATTCAAGAAGCTTGTTGGAACCCCTGCAAACTCATCGGGAAAAAAGACCAAGAAGCCTATTGATAACCCCCTGATTCCTTCAATATTTTTTAATCCTACACCCAAAAATATCCAAGAAGTAATTCAAAAAGACTTTCCTACAGTTCCCACCAATAGGAGAGGAGATAATCGATTCAATAGAGGATCCTTTCGAAAGAGTACCCAGAGCACTAGAGGAAAACCCTATACAAAACTCTTGACTACTTTGGATCCTATCCAAGTGTTGTTCGATCTCGAGAGTCCTCACAAAAGACTTAGGGAAGTTACCGTAGATGAATTGAAGTCGGAAAGAAAGACAAAATCCGAACCTACTTCTCTTCATCAACCCCCTATTACTCCTACCTCACTGATGCCTACCCCAGATCCTAAGAATGAAAAACACTCTACATATTTCAAAGGATCTAAGCCTTCTTCTGAGATAACTGACCCTGCTCCAACCATTGAGAAGCTACAAAAAGAGAATTTTCAGTTGTTGCAATAGTTGGAAGATAGGAAGACTATGGAAACACATATTCACCACAATAATTCACTCCTCCAAGAAAAGGTGAATTCCCTTCAAAGATTGGTTGACGAGATGACCAAATCCAACCACAACCTCAGGGCACAATTGAAGCAACACAAGAAGCACAAGACCAAATATTCACAGCAAGAAGGAGAAGCTTCTAAAGCTGATCCTCCTCAACAAGCTTAGTCATGAGGGGAAATTTCTTTTTGTTTGCAGTGGGACCTGCAAAATCTTAGGTGTGGGGGTAATGTTGGGCCCGTGATATGACTAATTTAATGACATTAATTAGATCCTTTTTGGCCGAATATGTATATGCGTTTTCCTGTTTTGAAGAGTTTTTGAAGAGATTTTGTGTCAAATCGCTATGATTCACACCAGGTATGCATGATTCATGTTTTGTGATGATTTTGAGTTTAAATCAACATGTTTGTATGATTTCAGGGAACTAATTCATGTTTTGTGTATCACAGGACAAAATTGAAGCTTGTTTTTGCATCCGGCACTCCGTCCGATACTCCATCTGACACTTAGTCCGGTACTCCATCCGACACTCCATACTGCACAAAAACCATGGGTGATTTGGTGGTTAGCATATCAGCGAACAACAATGGGTGAATCATAGACATGGGTTTTTCTTGTGCTTGTGGCCTCCAACTACTGAACTTCTAACAACTCGATTTGGGTTGTTATGCTGGGAATGGATCACCTTATTTCTAGAAGCCACTGACAGTTAGGGCATCTTAAATATGATCTGTTGTTTTTAGAGAGGGTTGACCCTTCCAGTGGTCGACCTCTCAACTTGTAAAAATTATAAATACCACCTTAGTGGTCAGACAGTTGTTAAGTCGAGTATTAGAGAGACAAAGACAATTCAACTCTATTTTTCTATTTTCATTTTGCTAAAACCGTGTAAAGACTGCATTTTGGATTTTTAATGTTGAATTCGTGTTGTTGAGCTCGTGGTTCGCCTTTGAAGAGTATCCATGACTTGCTAGGGGGGCCACCAATAGTTTGGGTGAATATCCACTTAGTTTGCTTGTGAATTGAATAATGTAGTTGTCATTTTTATTCATTTCCTGTACATGAGTTTTCATTATGCATCTTTACTGTATAACTTGTTGTTTATAATTTAATTAGTTTAGTTCAATTTTGCAGGTTATTATGGAGGTTATTGTTAATATGCAATGATCTATTAGTTGATAGGAGATAATCTTGCAAGCTTAGATACTAACCCTGTGTATAATTAGATGATAGCTAGAATTTCTTTTATGCTGAAATAGAGTTTAAAAACATAGTTTTTAGTTTATGATTTCTTTGGCAAGTTTCAATGGATGGATAGTTGTTAGTTTTCTTATCTAATTGTTGTTTAGTTTTGATCATTTAATTTTTAGTTAGTTTTCTTATTTTCATATGCCAAAATAGTATTTAATTTCTGTTTTATGAGTATTTCCTCTTTCGCAATTTGAATTGTTAAAATAGAATTAGTTCAGTTTATTTTCATGCAATTTCATTTTCTAGATTTAGGTTGCAATTTCAATTCAAATTTGATTCTTGAATTTAGTTTTCAGTTATGAATCTTAGTCTGAATTTTCTTAATTAGTATTGAATGCAATTGAATTTACTAGAATAGTGTTTTTTTACTGTTGATGATTCATGCATGATTGAATAATCACATGGATAGGCAGGATAGTTGATGTTGCTTCTATAATGGCTAAGTTCTCACTGGATTGTCTAATTCACACTTTTCACTTTGCAATCGAAGTCAATATCGAGTTTATTCCTCTTGAATTATCGTTCATTGTTAAGTGCCATTGTGATATTATAAGACACCGGAGACATAACCATCAACACTACATTTGAGTTTTCTTACTTTCATAGATTAGAAGATAGTTTCCTTTCTTTTGTAGGATATATAGTCTCTTTGCTTTGGTAGATTAATGATAGTTTGCTTATCATAGATTAAATATTAGTTGTTAATTACTTTTATTATCATGATGCTTTCAATTCAATAGATTTCCTTTCATAAATTAGAAGTAGTTGTGAAGTTTAATTTAAGAATAGAGTTCACTTGCTTCTTAGCTTAATTAGTTTCTTATTGAGTAATATTAATTAGTTTACTTGCTGTAGAAGTTATCATAGGTTAGTTAGTTGTTTGCTTGCTTGTTTACTTGCTTTAATAGAGTAGTTGCTTGCTTGTATATTTACTGCTTTCATAGGATAGTTGCTTATTGAATTTGAGTAGGTTAATTAAAGTAGTTTGTTGTTGCTATTGCTTATTAGGTAGATAGTTTTCTTTTGCTTATTGTCATGATTAAGTTAGTTTGCTTTAAGTAGGGTTTTCCTTTTCCTTGTTAGGACTATTGATCGATCCTTTTCTCAAAAGTTACTTAGGGTACATAGTTTAAGTTTCTTAGTAGGGTTTGCTCATTAATAACTTTTGCTTGAATAGATTAGCCCTTAGATAGCCACTTCCTTAGTTAGACTATAGTACCTCCAACCCTTCTACCTTGGCATATATATTGCTACAACTCTAAGTTTACTTACCTCGGGTTGACAATTTAATTGAGGGGTTTTAGTGTGTTTTTAGTGCATTTAGAACAACCATCAGATTGTGGGGGGTCCCGATCGGTTATGCTAACCATAACAGGGGGCACAATTCATTTGTGGGTGACACGTCATAAAATATCGAACCATGGTTGAGTTTCACGCCCCCCTACCCTTTGTTAAACATAAAACATGCGGGGGGGGGGAGAGGGGTGCACGAAAGCATGTGGACCATTCATTAAAAGTGCCAACCGCACGATGAATCCTACAAAGAAAAGATACACTTTTTATTAATATAATTGTATAATATAAAGTTTATATTATATAAAGAAAAAATTATAAAGGCTAAATTATGTTAAATTCCTTAAACCTTAAAATTAAACTAATTTCTAAGATTTTATTAAACGTTATTTAAAAAAAAATTGAAAATTAAAACCAAAAACTAAAATAAAACCAAACTACCTATTTAACTCATTAGAAATAAAACTAAATTTTATTTCTAAATTTTGTAAAAATTTAGACTATGATACAACAACACAAAAGATTAAATTTTTTCCATCTACTCTTAAAGATGCAACTTTGTGTTGGTTCATGGGATTAGGAGGTAACACCATTAAAACATGGGATGGAATACGTAAAACTTTTCTTTCAAAATATCAATATTATTGTACAAATAGACATTTGCATGAAGAAATGTTTAAAACGACATAGAAAGAGGATGAAATCCTTGAAGATTATGTGGAAACATTTCATTATAATGTAAAAAGCACTAGGCAACATCATTTAGAACTAGAAACTCTTAAGATTATTTTGTTTCGGGGAATAGGGGATGAATGTATAGATCTATTTAATCTCATGGGTAAGGGGATGTTTCTCAACTAACTTATCCAAAAATTTGTGAGTTGTGCAAACACATTTCTTGAGGGAAAGCCAAATCTGCCAAGGGACCTAGAGACATCATTTCTAGAGTCAATAAATCAACAACCACTGGGGTAAGTATAGTATAACTTGGTAATTTATTAGATACTTTCAAATTTTATATTCTTAGTATGCTTAGCTCACAACTAGATACATTAAAAAAGAAACAAAGGAAAGAAGAAGAGAATGCAAATTTGTCTATTTTTTGTTCCAAGTGTAGGAAGAAACATTCTTTAAGAGTTTGTCCTTTAAATAATATTGAAGTTTTTGTTATTTATGTAGAAAAACATTCAACGGATAATTTCCCTTCAATACCTAAACTCAAAGAAGTTTACCAAGAAGACAATGAAACTACATAATAACTTTATTTTTTTGCACCAAAGAAACCATGACAACCTTGGGCATCGGGTATAAATCAATATACTACACACCAATTTACTTCATATTATTCTAGCCAACAATACACCCCCCCCCCCTCTCAACTTTGGAGCCCAATGCCTTGGAAAGCATGGCAACCACAAAAAACCCAAAACAAACATTGGCAACAAGGATGGTGAGAGCATACCTAGGGAAACATGCCCAACTATTTGTATCCTTCACATCAATATCTAGAATATCCTCCACAAATACAATACCCCCTACAAATTAAACAACCATATCCTACCCAAACCTAAAAATCAGAAAAGTTACAGTTACCAACTAACCAACCCCATTCAATACCTACTCAACTACATGCTCAACCCATTCCAAGTACAAATAATGAAGTGGCTCAACCCGCTTACAACATTGAGTTGTAAACCTTTCATACCTATCTAATCACCCCTCTCGATTCACATGATATTTATCTTAGATCAAGAAAGGAAGTTAGTAAATATTCTCCTATTACTATTGAAGAGCAAATTGACAAGGAAAATCCTAATCAATCAAACAATAATGATAGTTTTATTCCAAAAAACAAACTTATTTTCCAATAGATTTATTGGATGAATTAGAGAATGTTTGTATCAAAATTCTTTTATTGCAAGCAATCAAAGATATTCCAATTTATGCAAAAACAGTTAGGGAATTATGTTTGAGAAAACTGAGAAGAAAGAAAAAATATCCACAAATTGTTTAGGACATTGGCAAATTAACAGATTTAATGTCAAGAAAATTTCTAATGGAAAAATATGGTGTTCATGGCAACCTTGTTAAAATTCACATCAATAATATTCCAGTTGTAAGCACTTTAATTGATTTAGGAGTTGCAATTAATGTAATGACTAAAGGAACCATGGAGGAATTAAAATTATCTAATCTTCGTCACACACCTAAAGTTTTGCAATTAACATATAGATCTACTATAAAACCTGAAGGAGTTTTAGAAGATATTATTGTTTCTTTAGATTCATAAGAATACCCTATACATTTTATGGTTTTACAACCTAAATCTAACTGGGGTGGCCATCCATTAATCTTGGGAATACCATGGTTAGATATTGTTGATGCATTCATTAGTTTTAGATATAGAGACATGACAATTTCACATGGTGATTAAGTTAAGAAATTTACTCTGTATCCACCTAAATTGTTTTCAACAAAATTGGAAAATAAACAATGGTTTTACGATGCAAATAGTGATAAAGAAATGGTACAACCAATATTAACAATTGACCAAGCTATGAATTTCAAAGAGGATACTAAAGAAAATCATATCACTAATTTCATTATTATTTTTATTTTATTTTATTCAATATTTGGGGGGGGGGGGGGGGAATTTTCTTTTGTTCATATCTTGGATAAAAAAAATTAGGAAAAGTGTATTTTAGACACTTTGTCATCACTATTTGATTATATGTCTTCTATACATACAATATCATAATCTTGTAGTACTTCTATTGAGATTAAACAATGAAAAACTTTAAACATAAATTCTAAACTTGAAGAAACTAAAAAAAAATCAATTAATCAAATTACTACAAAAACATTATGGTGCATTTGCATGAGAATGTATTGATATGTGAGGGATTCATTCAAACACATGTATGCATCACATTTATATTAAGAAGAATACCCGACCAATTAGACAACCCCAGAGACAAATGATCCCAGTCTTAAAATAAATTGTAAAGCAATAACTGCAAAAATACTAAATGTGAATTTTATTTATCGTATTTTAGACAGCCAATGGGTTTCATCTTTAGTAATAGTTCCTAAGAAAAATGGTAAGTGGTGTGTTTACATAGATTATTCTGAATTAAATAAATCTACTTTGAAATATCATTTTCCTCTTTCATTCATAGATCAAGTTTTAGATACTTTAGAAGGATTTTTTTTCTTTTTCTTTTCTTGATGGATTTAGTGGTTATAATCAAATCCAATTCACTCCTGAACATCATGATAAAACCACATTTACATGCCCATGAGGGACATATGCTTACAACGTATTACCTTTTTGGGTTATATAATGCTCCTGCTACATTCCAAAGAGTAGTTTTAGGCATTTTCTTTGACTTGATCTATGATTGTGTAGAAGTATATATGGATGAGTTTACTGTTTGTGGCAATTATTTTAAGGAAGCATTAAAAAATATTGAAAAAGTTCTAATTAGATGTCAAAAAACTAATCTTTCATTAAGTAATTAAAATTGCTACATGTTGCTTACTAAAAGAATTATTTTGGGTCATTATATATCTTGTGCAAGAATCAAGGTTGATCTGGAAAAAGTGGAAGTATTTTCTAAACTTCTAGTACCAAAGACTCAAAAGTATGTACGAAGTTTCTTAGGACATGCAAACTATTATAGGTGTTTTATAGAAAATTTCACAAAAATAGCATCACCATTTTTTAAATTGATCACTAAAGCTAATGATTTCTTTTGGAATATGCTTTTGAAACACTAAAAGTAATTTTTTCTATAGAACTAGTCTTAAGAGGACGAAATCCATCCCTACATTTTCATATATCAACTGATGCTTCATATATAGCTATCAAAGCATTTCTGGGAAAAAAATAAGATCACCAACCCTATGCCATTTATTTCATTAGCAAAAACTTGACTCTTGTTGAATTGAATTATAGTGTGATACAAAAATATTTTCTTGTAGTTGTACATGCTATCAATAATTTAGACATTATATTGGTGGTTATGAAGTTTTCATTCATACTAACCATTCTGCTATTTGATATCTTATGAGTAAATCAATTATGAATGGTAGAGTAACTAGGTGGATTTTATTACTACAGGAATTAAACATCACATTCTTAAGTAAACCTGGAAAAGAAAATTTGGTTGTAGATTTTCTTTCTAGAATTAATAATGAAGGTGAAGTTTTTCATTTAGAAGATGTTTTTCCTAATGAAAATTTGTTTGCGATATCTACTAGTTCACCTTGGTTTGTTGATATTTCCAATTATTTTTCTAAAGGAAAGTTACCACATCTCTCAACTAAAGAGAAGTGGAATATTGTGAAACAAAGTGCGACATACTCATGGATTGAAGTAGACCTCTTCCAGATAGGACCAAATTTAATCATCTAAATATTTGTATGAGAAGATGAACTATTTGTCATACTCAAAGCATGCCATGATGAGATATGTGGGGGGAACTTTGTTGGCAAGTGAAATGCTAATAAATTCCTTCATCAATGATATTATTGACCTACTCTTTTTAGAGATGCCAAGAAATATGTTAGAAGTTGTGATAATTGTCAGAGAATGGGTTGGCCAGTACACACAGATGAAATTCCTTGATTACCATAAGTTATAATTGATCCTTTTGAAAAATGGGCTCTAGATTTTGTGGGACTAATCAATCAGCCATCAAAACAAAAGGTATATATTTTAGTATGTATAGACTATGTCACCAAGTGGGTAGAAGCAAAATCTCTTCCGAGGGCAACCAACCAAATAGTTGTAAATTTCTTGTTTGAATAAATCTTTGTGGTGTTCCTCAAGAGATTTCCATAGATAAAGGAGTGAAATTCACATCAAATCTTGTTCAATCAATTACTCAACAATACCATATCATACACATAAATTCTTTTCCATGTCATCCACAAGCCAATGGGAAAGTGGAATCTACTAACAAAGTTTTGGAAACCATTTTGACCAAAACAACTCAGCTTCATCATAAATATTGGGAAGATAGGCTTCTAGAAACAAATTGGGCATATCGTACAACATGGAGAAACATTGTTGGATTCACACCTTATGAATTACTATATGGTAAGCATGCATTTCTACCTATTGAATTTCAAGTTAAAACTTTAAGAACTGCAATGAAAGTAGTAATGGATCTTTTAGAAGCACACAAACACATGCTGGAGCAAATCAATGAGCTTGATGAAATGCACTGGGATTCCCTTCAACACACCATTACTATTCAGCAACAAAGGGGAAAATGACACAACAAGTTCATTAACAAGAATAAGTCATGTGATTGGGCCTTACTTTTTTATTCAAAATTCAAGGATTTTCAAGGAAAATTCTCTACTCATTGGTTGGGGCCATATAAAATAGATATTGTTATTTATAATGGTTCCATGAAATTGAAGACTATTAATGGTGAAGGAATCTCATTCATGGCTAATGGCCATTGATTGAGACTATATCATAAACCAATATCTAAAGAAGAATTTGTTCAAGATTTGATAAAGCAGTTCAAAACGGAGGTTGTAAGTAAAAGGGGTATTGCACCTACTTCTACCATATATATACATAAAGTTCAACTATGAAAACCTTCTTAAGGCATGGTTGGATAAACTTTGTTTGAAAACCAAATTCTAGAAAACAAAGTGATTGTTTTCAATTTGCTACAAGTTTTTGCAGATTTTTAATAAACTACAAGTTTTCAAACATTTTGTAGTTTCTACAAGTTTTTCAACGACTTACAACCTATTCATAATTTCACACATTACAGAATTTAGAATCCACTACAAATAAATTATTACAGTTTGAAAGGATTGGAGATCTGCACAAAATTCATCAATTATTCAAAAACTTCTATTTTGCAAGATCTCTATTTTTCATATTGAACGCTAAAAGAAATTTCCCTTTCAAAGGAAATTTTTTTAGACATGTTGGTAAAACATCATGGGAACAGAGTCACAAGGTAATTTTTTTTGTTTTCTAATAAAACTTAAACTTTTCGATTTTTTTAAGGAAATTTTAATATCAACTATATTTTTCCTTATAATTTCCTTAAAATAAGAATAATCATACCATATAAAATATTAGTATGATTATTCAAATCCAATGATCCCAAGATTTCACAAAATTTGTTGCATGTTTTTATGACGACATATAATGACGATTTTTCAAATCTGCGATTATGACTTATTTATAAATCCAAATATGATTATACAGGTTAGTTAAAAAATGACGACGATATAGCCATATGTCCTGCCAACACATGAAATTTCATCATTTGAACTATTCTTCCACTCTGTTTCTCGTTTTCCGTTTGCCATTACCGTTCTGTAAACAAATCCTAGTTTTTTTTCATTGTAATTGGGGTTAACATCATTGTAGTTCTTCATTCTTCTCCTCAATATTAATGATGGGAGGTAGAACTGATCGACATGAGCCCGAACATAGTGAGATTTTGGAAGCATTTACAAAATGTGGCAAGATTTTTCGAAGAGCAGGTTGGTTGAACTTCTTTCAAAGCTTTCAGAGTTATAACGAAATATTTTCCTCTGTAATTTGTAGAGACATACAATGGGGCATGTCCATAGGTAGGAGGTATGTTAATTCCAATTTCAGAAGCTTCAATAACATTCACTGCAAGTATACCACAAATAGGAGAGCGTTGGTTCAAAAATAAAACATTGAACCAAATGCATGGCATCAATTTATGCAGTCAAACACACTAGACCTTGATTGGAGCAATGGATGTGCATGAGATTCAATCATTGAACCCTAAAAGGATGTAATGTACTTCATCCAAAAGTATATTACTTGTGAGGTTCAATTTATTACATTATGTTTATATCATGTTCAATGCTTATTGCATGTGAAGTAGGGTTTGTTGATTAACTTACCATACTTATTTTTGAAAATTTTGATAAAAATGGCAGAATATGTTCAGAAGCACCCAAAGAGTAAGGAGAAAAGTGTGTATCATCATGTTCTGATAAAACTTCTGGTGAAATATGAGTTACAAATATTTGATATAACCTAAGAATAATTCTTAGAGGAGCAAGGGTTTCAATATAACTTTCTACAAAAATCATAGGAACCAATATTGTAGCTTCATCATCACAAACATTGGAGGGTTCATCAAGGAGCGAGAAAAAGGGAATTTCAGTTTTAGATAAAGAAAAACCAATATATACAAAAGAAAAGGGTCATGATTCTCAAAATACCCTAAGGAAAAGGTGGTGGTTTACAAGGAGTATGATAGGAGCCTGAAAACAAAAGGAACCTATAGTTGGAAAACAACGCGTTGTGGTGGAGTTGGAGTCTTTAGAAATAACACTTCCAAAGATAAATTTCAAGAATCATCCAAAGAGACCACAAACGAAATTATCAAAATCAAATTTGCAAAGTGAAGAAATGTTCCAAATAGAAGCACAAGGTGAAGAAACATACAATCCTGAGATAGAGATTCAATGGAAGATATTCTTGAGGATATTTTAGAGGTAAACCTTGCCCGGAATTTTATTTATCTTAAGAAATCAAAAATGAAAAATATCAAATTGGAGTTAGAAGAGAAAATTTCAAATTAACAACTTTAAATAGTAAACAATCAACTGAAGAAACAAAATAAAAAATGGAAAAGTCAAAATAGAAAGTAAAAAAAATTAGAAAGACAATGATTCAAAATAGAAATTTAAAAAATAGAATATACAGGGTCAAAAGAAAAAAACATGACTGCCCATTCTCAATAAAATCTAAATATATTGTTATTTTCCATAGAATAGGAATGTATTTTTCTTAGTTCAAATGTGGAAATTTTGAAATATCAAAGTTGTGAAAAGATAACAGCAACTCAAGAATTTATAAATCAACTTTTAGATAATATTTTTACCAATGCATTGGCACTTGCATCTGCCCATGTTAGCATATATCATTGAGAAGGTAAAAAATAGATGTATGACCTAGGAATCATACATAAGGAACAATACAAAGTAGAAGTACATAAACTAAAGGAAGAATGGTAAGTCAACATTTAATAGAGAAGAAAAATTGGGAAACTCAATTACAATAAGTTCAAGAGAGGTTGATGATAAAAGAACAAGAAGTACATAGAGCATGTGGGTTTTCCCTATAAGCTCTGTACTATAGACCACCCTCGAGGGTTTATTTAGCATTTTTGCATGAACAATAGGCTAAATTGAGAATTTTCAAGTTAACATTGTAATGATCCCAAGCCATTATGCAAGGATCATCACGATTTTGGTGTCTTTTTAAAACCTTTTCTGAGTAAGGTATTTCGTCAAACAGTTTGCTGATCTATTTGTTTACTTGTGTTTATATGTGTGTATGCAGCAAATAACAAGAGTAGACAACCATGAAACATACCTCAACCATATGCAATATGATAGACAAGCCAAAACATCACAAATCTTCTTTATTCATAAAATAGAAGAACCTGCTACAATGGAGATGCCGATCTGGAATGCTCAACAGATGGCCAATATGATAGACAATAGATAACAAGTATGAGCTGCTACAAAATGCTCCTGACAATACAGAATAAGCCTCCAAAGGTTGGATAAGAGATGAAGACCAATGCCAAGTGCCAAACCCCTCACTTGTGGAAGATGCCACGCTCTACTAGATAATTGAAGCTCCTCAACAATTCGGCCCTGGTGCCAAAGATGTCCAATCACCTCCAGAAAGATGCCAAACAGTAGATCGAATGATGGTAAGAACAACCCAGGTGCCCGAATCTCCAAGATCCCTCTCAACCTCTGTAGATCTGAACTCCTCCACTGAATGGTGCATCCCACTGGATGACTGAAGCCCTAGATAATTTGGCCCTGATGAAGGAGGCTGTAAATTCTAACCTTGTACAATATCTACTGCAAACTGATATTCAGAAAAGAACAGAAAAGATACAATGGCAAATACAAACATTACACAGAGATTTTTCACCTGGAAACCC
>JZKD02S1651786.1:0-11713 GCA_000966675.3 Picea glauca
TTGCTCTCTTTAGAGGATATTAATGAGACATTAAAGGGACGTCAGTCAGCTGATGTCGAAGTGGAACCCCCACCATGTGGAGTGGGTAACCCTAAAGCGGCAAGGGACTCATAAGGAGGGCCTCCACCATGGGACATCACCAGAGAACTACAGAAGATCAAACTCCCGTAGTTTGTTGGGGGTCGTGCAATTGAACGTGCGGAGACATGGTTGGAAGGAATGACGCGATGTTTCGCCTTAAGAGACTATGCTTCCACATATAAGGCGAAGATAGTGATCTTTCAGATGAGGGACAGTGCCTTGAACTGATGGGGTAACCTGGAGAGGCAGTTGCACCTTACCCCAGACACCGTCTCATGGGAGCCTTTTGAGGAAAGGTTCCGAAGGAAATATTTGCCTACATACTACGAAGAACAACAGGTAGGAGCATTTCATGCTCTAGTTCAGGGAATAGGACTGTGGAAGAGTATGAGATCAGGTTCATGGAGTTAGTAAAATATGTCTCATACATGGATATCGATCAACGACAAGCAAAATGTTTTGTGTACGGGTTAAACCCTAAGATAAGGGCCATGGTACAGATGTTGAAACCCTCATCAGTAGCTGAAGCAGTTGAAAATGCACATTACGCGAAGGAGCATATGAACTTAAATGGAGGTATGAGATCAACCTTTCCACATCATCCTGGATTCGTTGGGAAGGCCCCTAGGACCTTCTCCGAGGGAGGAACCTTTAGGCCACCTCCTTATGGAAATAGAGTTGCACTTAGAGCAGTTGCTACAAGTATTTCAATGGCAGTGAGTGCAACATCCCACTCATCACCAACAATGTAGGAAGGTCCATGACCTTCTCAAGGAGCAACAAGTAGGGGCAGGGGCTTCAGGGGAAGGAACTCATTTTAGAGGCCGTCACAGGGCAATGTGTTGGTTCCATCTTGTGTTACTTATTGGGGATGTGGAGGACCCCATTACCAACGTGATTGCCCAAAGTCACAAGCATGATTGTGCATAGAGAAGGAAAGGCCCCGATGGGAAGAGCGAGTAGTAGCTACCAGATTTATGTAGCGATTAATAATCGTCAGGAAGAACATCAATCCACGGTGGTGGAGTCATCATGTATGCTAAATCATGTCAATGTTAAAATTTTATTTGATTATGGTGCTATAGATAGTTTCATTTCACCTTGTGCATTAGAAAAGTGTGGGTTGGCAGCCTACGAGCACGATGACTTTAAACAAGTCAAGATGGTTTCGAGGGAAAAACAAGCGGTAGGACCTAGCATTGATAATTGTTTAGTAGACCTGGGAGTGTGTACTACTAGGTTGAAGGTGTACGCCACTGCTCTCTGAATGTATGGCCTAATCATCGGAATGGATTGGTTAGAATCCCATCGAGCTATGGTAGATTGTTTTGAAAAAAGGGTTATTTGCATTAACGATGAAGGAAGGTAAGTAGAGATCCATGGTGTACGGAGGAAAGTGTCTCTACACTTTATCTCAACCATGAAGGTTAAACGTTGCATGAAGCAAGGTTGTCGATTATATGTAGTGGAAGCATTCAATGAAAGGAAAGGACTCTCATTGGATCAATATCCAATATTGTCGGAGTTTAAGGATGTTTTTCCGAAATAGTTTCCAAGGTTACCTCCTAAGAGGGAGCTTGATTTTACCATTGAGTTAAAACCTGGTACGGAGCCAATTTCCAAGACTCTGTATAGGATGACAGCGCCAAAACTTTGTGAGTTGCAGATACAGTTGAATGAACTACTTGACTTAGGGCTAATAAGGCCTAGTGTTTCACCTTGGGGTGCACCAATAATTTTTGTAAAGAAGAAGGATGGTTCCTTACGACTGTGTATAGATTACAGGGACTTTAACCATGCTACAGTGAAAAATAGGTACCCAATGCCACAGATAGATGATCTATTTGATCAGATGAAAGGGGCAACAATGTTCTCAAAAATTGATCTACGATCAGGGTATCACCAGGTAAGGATTAAGGAAGGCGATATTCCTAAAACTACATTTCGAACTCGGTTTGTGCATTACGAGTTCGTTGTAGTACCTTTTAGTTTGACCAATGTGCCAACAGTGTTCATGAGCCTCATGAATGGTGTATTCCGAAAGTACTTAGACCAATTTGTACAAGTCTTTCTGGATGATATCCTCATCTATTCAAAGAACGAAAGAGAACATGAAGAACACTTATGAGTGGTTTTGTCATGCCTTAGAGAGAACGAATTGCATGGCAAGTTGTCACTCACATCACATAGACACAAAGTTGACCAAGAGTGCTCATTTTATTTTAGTTAGAGACACTTATGATGTCACTGATGTGGCACGCGTGTTTATAAGTGAGGGCATCCATTTGCATAGGTTACCCAAGAAGATCATTTCATATAGGGACTCTCGATTCACATCTAGGTTTTGGACAAGTTTGCAGTCAATGTTGGGAACTTAGTTGAACTTAAGCACAACATATCATCTCGAAACAAATGGGAAAACTTAGAGAGTAAATCAGGTTATGGAAGACATGCTTAGGATGTATGTTATGGATAATCAAACCCATTGGGAGAAGTACCTACCTTTGGTAGAGTTCTCCTACAATAACAGATTTCATAGCTCCATTGGAATGCCACCCTATGAATCTTTGTATGGGAGTCCATGCAGGACATCGTTGAGTTGGGAAAGGTTAGAAGATCGAGTGACAGTTGGGCCAGAAGTGATTCAAGAGATGGAGGAATAGGTGATTCAAATTAGGCAACGACTAAAGGAAGCACAAGATAGACAGAAAAGTTATGTTGATGCACATAGGACTGATCAAAGTTATAAATTGGGAGATCAAGTTTTCATTCGTATCAGGCCTAATAAGAGTATCATTATGTTCGGGAAGGGGACAAAGATGTCGCCCCGATTTATAGGACCGTTCAAAATCCAAGAGAGAATTGGAATCGTTGCCTATCATCTCGTATTGCCACCCCACTTGCATAAAACTCATAATTTTTTTCATGTATCTGTCCTATGTCATTATGTTGCTGACGAAACTCATAAACTGAATTGGAAGGAATTGCAGGTATCGGACATGGGAACCCTCACGGTCGAACCGTTACGCATATTGGACCATAGGGTCCGACAGCTCAGGAACCATCTGGTAGACCAAGTTAAGGTCCAATGGGACAAGTATAGCCCAGAATCTGCTACTTGGGAAGATGCAAAGACCTTATGAAGAGATCATCCTTCACTTTTTTTACCACCTCAATAATATGTTTTCTGAAGGTTGGGTGTATGTAATGCCACCTTTTAACTTAGATAGCTAGAATTACCTAAGGCCTAATCACATTTATTTTCTATTCATTGTGAAACTATTAATAATACACTTGAACTTTTAAGACGTATGAACTTATGTGAATGTCAATTCTATGAATGTTTAACGTTATTTGAAGTATGATGGATATTATGCAATATATTTCTAACTTGAAAATTTTGACATTTAAAGTTGTTGGTATGTGGATACCGGATTGAGATTATGATTAAATGCATTCACATGATGATAATGCATGGATATGTATGAGTTATGTTATAGACTAATCTGCAAGTCAAGAGGCTATGAAATAGCCAAAGAATAATGATGATAAAAGGTTGATGTCGTGAACATCGACCAAGAAACAGTATGGTATAAATTTTGTATGTGAAATTATATTGATTCAAATGCATTGCTATGATATGTGGGCAAGTCCAGGTTTTCAGGTGGCAAAACTGCCTAAAACTGAATATACAATGAAAAAATTCCGAGCAACACAGTGCCACTGTATGTTCCATGGTAGGGTGTTGACCCTAGTTCTATTAGGAGGGGTCGAGGCATTTTCCACCGTGTATCCTCTGAAACCTGGAGTCATGGGAGGACGGTGTTAACCCATGCTCCCCTAAACGTGTGATGATGATTGTTAGATGTCTGTTGGGTAATCTTGGTCAAGAGAGTTGACACTTCCACTTACGGGTTCTATCTGGAGTTAGGTCAATATAGTTGACGCTCCAAGATAGTCCAGCAGAGGAAGGATAGGGATAGAAGATGGAAGTAAGTTAAGGAGGAAGGATGAATAGAAGTAGTTGAGAGTATGTGGGGATTTCGCCTTATAGTAGAATTTATTGTTTTCCCTCTTTTTAAAAAGAAGATATGTATATATGTATATTTATAATTGTTTAACTGAACTACAATTATTTAAATGAATGTTGTTTGTGATAAATTATTATAATTGAGGGATTTTGCGAGCGTTTAAAATGGTTTACTATATTTTATTAAATGAATGGTCTTGTTGATTGGATTGGACTCATGCAAAAATTATTTTAGGAGTGATAATTATTGTCATTAGTGCATGTGTGAATCATGTATGTGCTAGCTACACATGCATGTCTTGCACATGTACACTAGTAAGTATAAGTGTTTTAAATTGATGATGTTGATTATTTAATGTGGATGTATGAATCGTGTGTCGTTACCCTTGTATTGTAAACTACTCTAACTTCGGGACGAAGTTTCTTGAAGGGTGGGTGTATGTAACAACCCAAATCGATTAATTTTTATCATAGTTTTTAATTTAAATTTAATTAATTATTAAAATATATTAAATGAGACTTTTATTATTTTATTATTAAAAGGTGGGTGAAGTAATAAATGGGGGGATAAGGATGTTGGGGAATTAATGGGGGGATAAGGTTGTTGGGAAATTAATGAGGGGGATTTGAGAGAGGAGGATAAAGAAGAGAGGAGGGGACTTGGGGAGGAGTCTCATTTTTGGATTGGAAATTTATGCAAGAGGTGAAGGAGAAGGAGGAAAATTGGGAGAATTGATAATTTTTTAAAACTTTCATAGGACACTGTTGTTGTTAGAAACTTTCGGCTCGGGGGCCAGGAAACCGCAAGGATTTCTGGAGCTAGGGAGTCGAAGAGGTTGTTCCTAGTTGGTTGGCAAGTTAATATTTAGTTTGGGCAGTTGGGCAGGATCATCAAAAACCAGGAAAGGGGCTGAATCAACTAATCTACAGGTTGAGGTAGATACTTTATGCGTTTTACTAGTGATCTGTTGTCATTATGTTATTGTTGATTATTATGTTGTTAGTATGTTGTTGTTGTTAGCTTCTTGTTGATTATCATGTTGGTATAAAGAAAATCATGAAATGAAAATAGCGAACTAATTGAATTTAAGGTCTTACAACAAGTGGGTTGAAGGGTATTTACGGAACTATGTTGGACAGGCACGGGATAGAGTGAGCTTTGAGGTTGAGAATTTGGTTTTCTTGAGACTCCAACCTTACAGACAGTCATCTCTGAAGAAGAGTGGGGCCGAGAAGCTCAAGCCTAGATTTTATGGACCTTATAGGATCATGCGTCAGGTAGGCGAGGTTTCCTATGAGCTGGAGCTTCTAGAGGGGAGCAAGATTCATAACGTGTTCCACATATCTTGCCTCAAGAAGGCAGTGGGACAGTTCATCGGCACATCATAGGATATTCCGCCATTGGACGAGGAGAGACAGTTGGAGTTGGTTCCGGAGGAGGTACTGGAGTTCCGAGAGTGGAAACTGAGGAGCACGGTCATCGGAGAGTGTTTGATCAAATGGAAAGGGCTTCCCATAGAAGATGTTACTTGGGAGAGTGAGAAGGTGTTGCAGCACCCTGGATTGGTATTGCTTGAGGACAAGCAATTTCAGGAAGGGAGGACTGTAATGTCCCTTTCCAAATAGGATCTCCAAAGAGGAGGCTTAATGGTCTAAATAGCCCCGTTAAACTATAGCTAGGGCCAGAAAGGGGTAAAAAGGTTACTAGAGGTCATCCCAGTCATAGGTGTTATAATCAGAAAGTGGCATTGAGCTAAAAGTGGCTAAAAGCACTTTTAAGCCAACTTGAGCTAAAGATAGAACAAATGAGCTAAAATTATAAGTCAACAGTGAATTAGGGTTTATAATCAGAAAGTGGCATTGAGCTAAAAGTGGCTAAAAGCGCTTTTAAGCCAACTTGAGCTAAAGATAGAACAAATGAGCTAAAATTATAAGTCAACAGTGAATTAGTGTTTCAGGCAGCTATCAGAGAAGGTATAGCGACCTAATTCATCATTATGCAGATTTTGACTTGTCATTGAGGAGAAAGGCACATCTCAGGAGAGGTAGCTCAGTGGATTTCAGGAGGAATACACCAGTGGTTGATTTCGGTGTTGAGAGACACACCCTAGTCACCGAGGAGATCACACATGTCTTCCATCAGTCTTCAGCAGCAGTTCTACAGGGTTCAGCAACAGGGGTGCACTTGTTCAGGGAGAGGTTGCAACTTCTAAGGAGGTTTAGTGGATCAACTTGTCCCTTTCAGGGAGAGTTCAAATATATATTCCCCTCCAACCCATTTGAGAGGCAGACCATAAGCATCTTTTTCTTGGTTTCTCGTCAGATTCCGACAAGGGAATCATCATGGACGCATTTTCCAGACATTGGGAGTGCAACGCTTGGGGAGGACACATTTGAGGTTCCCGAGGGATCATCAGATCAGATCCAGGGAAACCCTTCCAACCCATTTCACAGCAGGCCAGGGCGATCAGTTTGAGACACATCTCAGTTGATTCCGATGGTGGAATCACTAGGGCGCAATTTTCCAATAGTAGAGGGGTGCATTCCCCCAAGGGGATCCATCTGGGTCCAGACACACCAGCAGAGTGGTCGGTCAGTCACCAGGACTAAAAGGGACAGCAGGGCGCATTGTTTGAGACAGTTTCTAGACCGATCTGAGAGATCTAGCCACCAGGGCAAACTTTTCGGATTTGCAGCAGTTACCATGTGAGCTTCCATAGCTTGCATAACATCCATTGATCCCGCAGTGTCATCTATCATCGGGTATTATCATTTTAGTTTTCTTATTGTATTATGGCTAAGATCCTTTTGTCATCTAGCCGAGTGATTTATTTTATTGTCAGTTGCATTTGGCATTGTACTCTGGAGATATCATAATATACGATTTATAGTTTTTTGTCTCATTTACCATCTGTATACTCAATATATATGTTGTAAACAATTAATCATACAGACACATTAGCAGAGTTTCCCAGACTAGCCAAGTCAGGAACATTACATTGACAAGGATGAGGTCAATTCTTGTCTTCCATGCTCTGAAGTTTGAAGCTCCTTCTAGCTTGTTTTATGTCTTCATGGAGTAAGTCATGACTAACTTTGACTTTGACTTTGACCCAAAAATTCAACCTTGACGTTTTTGCTAGTTGAAGGTACCAAGGGGTGTGCTAGGCTAAGGCGCACTAGAGTGTCCAGGAATTATGCCAAACGTCTCACTTGAAGTGCCCAGAGAGTTGGGTTTGGGTTTGTTGCAGCTGCAAAATCAGAAACCCTAGTTGCAGCATAAATTGGTGCCACAACGAGCTTAACAAAGAACTGTCACTTTACCTTCCAGCAATTAGACTGTCCTGAAGGTGGTGTAGGCCCATAACCTATTAAAATGTTTGATTTGCTTGTTTAACCATAGACAATATCACAATATTGTCACCCAACCATAGGCACGTAGCCACACCCGAGCACCATAACCTTTGACAGATAGAATGATTCTGGAAGCAGCACTAGACCCAATAAATAACCAAGAGATAGCATACCTTTCTCCAAGGATAGCACACCAAGCAGAAAGTCCCAAAAACCATAGACCAAGACTAATACCTAGTTGCAATCATTGCAGTTGCACTCCTCCTCTAGACTTGAGCACTACTTGGCTTGTATGAGCTTGTGTGTGTGTCTCCAAATGAGCTCAAGCGCCCTCTATTTATAGTGCTATTTGTCACTTGTCTAGGTTGACTTCTCCTTCTAGAGGCTAATACTTTAATATTAATTATTTTACTGAGTTGACTTGTCTTCTAGGGTTTTTACACATCTGTTTAGGGTTTCTCCAGCTTCCGAAATATTCTAATCTAGTCAGAGGTTACACATGGAGGTTGACACCTCCTGCAGCTACCATAATATCAACATGGAAGACAACAACCAACCCCCAATCAGTACTTGGGAAAACTTTAAGGATCTTGTTTGTAAGAGCTTCTACCCATTAGGATACAAGGATGCTTTGCTAGCAAAGTGGCTACACCTTCTACAAGTGTCGAGAGAGGTCGTCCAACAGTGTATTGACATCTTCAACAAAATTTCCATCAAGTTCAAGGTAAGATATTTTGAAGACAATCCCCCTACTAATTTCGTTCCTACCACATTTAAGGAAGGAACAAGAACTATTCTCTATTACTTCTCTGGAGCATGTCTTCCAATGTCCATCCAAATTAGAGACTAAGTTTCCTAAAACCAATCATGTCAATCAAAAGATGTTAGTTTCCTCTACTCAACCCCTTGCCACTTCCAATGGAAAACCAAATAACAATCACGAAAACTTGGGGTCTACCGACTCAACACCTGCTACTAGGACACAAACGATGAGGAAGTGGTGTTGCTACCACAAAATGTATGGGCATTCTAATGATGAGTGCAAGGTTCTCTAAGACAAGATTGCTAAGAAGGCCCATGCCCTTCGCACTGAACAACAACAAATTTCCAAAGACATAGATGTAGAGGTCACCAATCCCACCACTACAACTCTACATTTCAGTGTTAATGGCCACATATTACACAGATGATAATGAAGAAGCTTTGCTCACTCAAAAATGTTAGATCAAGCATCGATTAGCTTCCATCATTATGGACAATGGTAGCCACAAGAATCTAGTATGCTAGCAATTGGTTGTACATCGAAAGCTACCAACAGCGCCTCATTGTTGGCCTTATCATCCTAAACGGGTCAAGGAATCTAGATAGTTTACTCTCATCATTCTAAAGTGTTCCATCGCCTTTTCTATTGGACCCTTCCATGACACAAGGGAGTATGATGTCACTCCTCTCAGTTGTTCTAACTTGATCGTGGGAAAGGCATATGATTATGTTGGGCATGCACAATATGATGGTTGCTTCAACACCTACGGGTTGCATAAGAACAATAAGACATGCAAACCCACCTATACTTCTCCTTCTATTGTTCATCCTATATTTTCTCATAGTCTCATTGTTAATCAGGGCACTCAACAAATTATTTTCATTGTGTGTTGTCTAACAAGGCAAGGAAGGCAACAAAGAGAAGTTACCTCCCTCAAACATACAATGAATCATTGACTCATATATAGATGCATTTGAAGAACCCAAGGGTTTACCTTCCCGTCAAAACATACATCATTCCATTGAGCTCTTTCCAGGTTCTTCCCTATCCCAACTTTCCTGCATATCGCACCACACCCAAGGGGAGTGCAGTGATTGAGAGGTAGATTACACAATGTTTGGGCATGTAACTACAAATTACATTTAATGTCAAGTGTGTCCATGTATTTCTTGCTCGTTCTTGTTAATTTTATTAGCTTTCATCATCATAAGCCACAGTTTTGGCCTTAGAATTGGTGATCATAAGCTAGTATTGGTTATGTCTCCAGCATATTGCACCTCACCCAATGGGAGTATTGGTTTTGTCTCCACACTAATAAATTTATTTCTACTGCACTGGGATATAAATCCCTTTAGTGTATGACCACCTTGCGCTATCAAGAACATTATTTAATATATTGGTTGTGGTGGGTTTCATGGCTTTTAATGGGTTAGCACCCTTGGGGGTTAACAACATTATTAGTTGTGGTAGGGCATCATACCCTTCAACAAGTATACCACATTCGAGGGTCAAGTAGGCTTCACTTTTCTTTACATTTAATTGAGTGACGATGATCATGCTAGGGATATGGAGCTACAAATTCACAAGCCAGGACTATGTGTGACTTGTCACATGGTTGATAGGGAAAAACATCAAATGGCATTGGTTGTATGACTTACTGCATAGGAGGTCCAATGATGGGCATGGTTCATGCCCTTGCCCAAAGTTCCCAATATCATGGATGATCACCAACTACCACCAGACTCTTTGCATTGAATGTTAATTGATCATTTTTTATGTCAATGTACATGCATATGAAGTTGTGGTTGGACTCTGGAGGTTGTCAAGGAGACCAATCAATAACATAGTTTCTCTCCATTTCAAACATGAATCTACCTAGTTTGCATATTTTGATTCTTCAGCCTTACACAATTTATATGTAGCGAGAAACAGAAATAAAGCAAAATAACATAAATATACCATAATGTTAAGGAATATTACATTGCCATGCTTAAAAATAAACACATATCTGGTGAGACTGATGGATAGACATTTTCAATTCCAGTTACCTCTAATGGTATCACAATAGTTACACCCACAAAGGATACACGAGTCCACAAACTGGTCCATGTTAAGATTCAGTTGCTCCGATGCATGTTACAAATCATTCATTGCGACAAATGATTTATCTTTATTGTTTAAGTGAAGAAAAGTCATTTAAATTGGTCTGTTGTGTTTCGAAACATCCAAAACACAATATTATCATAATCATATTTTTCAACATGTAACATTCCAAGCCCATCACTATACATTTTATGAAGATTTGCAGGTCCTATTAAGCTTTTCAACTGGGTTTGTCTTTGACCACATATTGACTCTAAGTTTCAACTGTCTGATAAAGTATTTGATGTTGTTTTAGGACAGCCAACAGTCCAAGAACTTCTTGTTGATTTGTTATGGTTGCACTTCCAATTTTAGGTGCTCTAGCATGTAGTTTTAGTAACCAAAAGTTAGCACATGCATACTAAAATAAGTACAACATGCCTAAAGATATTTACAATTGAAAATGAACAGATCTAAGAGACTAACACATGCATTTTTGTACACATGTATTTTTGGTCAACATGACCCTGGATAAAACCCCCCGGGGAAAACCAGTTTGGGATATATGTCTATATAATGATGATCAAAGCAAGAGATACAACAAGTAATGAAATACAATGGAACCTGTATACATAGCAAGCTCCTCACGAGCCTTGGCACAAGAACCAGGAAAAGAAGTGCCCAAACTGTGGTGCACCCTCTCCCTTTGTTGCCCTCTGCACTGAACTGAAGTCTGTAACCCAATGAAGAAATCTCTCCACAAGAATGTCCTCTCTTATGTTGCCTCTCCACTGAAATTGTCAGAGCTCGAATCCTCCAAGCAGATCTGCTACCAGGTAGTTGCCAATCTTTTCAACAGGTGCGCCCTCCTCCTAGCAGAAATGATCACCATAAATAAACTGAGCCATAAATTGAATGTCTCTCTCCACAGAAACAAGCGCCCAAGCTCTCATCTCCCTATGCATCAAACCTCATCTCAATCTGACAAGTCCTCCTCTGATGAGCATATGAAGGATAATAAATGTGCCCTCCTCTCATAGATGCACCCCTCCTCCATGAAAACGCTCCCTCTCAGAAAAGGATGCTATAGCTCCATGGAAATACTCTCAATGCAAGCTCAAACCAACCACAAACTTCTCCTCAAGCTCTCAAAGGTTTTGCAAAAACCCTCATGAAATGCGTCCTCCTCCTCAAGAAATGTGCCCCTCTTCTCTTCTCCAAAACTCACAAGTGACGAATGAGTCTCCAAAAATACCTTTACCCTCTCTTTAGCGTCTTTGAGTTAACTCTAAAAGATCAATGGCCTAGATTAGATCTAGCCAAGTCTAATCAATGGGTGAGATCTCATCCAAAAATCTCACTAAGGAAACCCACTTTCCTTAGTTGTTTTATGTCTATTAATT
>JZKD02S1651786.1:19083-36028 GCA_000966675.3 Picea glauca
CAGCGGGAGTCAGAAGAATCCAATCTCAGCCGATGTTGTCAAGAGATTGAAGTTGCCAATAATGCCACACCCCCAACCATACACCATTGGATGGTTGAATTATGGATGAGAGATCGTGTCAACCAACAGTGTCGCTTGTCCTATGGCATCAAGCCCTTCAAGGATGAGGTAGTGTGTGATGTTGCCCCACTTGAAGTCTGTGATGTTCTTTTAGGACAACCATATATGTGGAAATGTCACGCTATCTATGAGTCTCGGCTCCGCAGTGCCATTGTTACTCTGGGAGGTCATCTCTACAGGGTACCAAAGGTAGCTCCAACTACTACCAATTCATTGATCTCAAAAAAACAATGCCGCAAAATAATCTCTCAGACCACGAATTTTTCCCTCTTCATGATCCAATCAGACGGTGAACAGGTCACTGCGACCACTACAACCTCAGCCCAAGATGTTTCTATCCAACAAAAGCAGGTCAACAAGATTGTAGAGGAGCACAAAGAGAACGAGATTCTTCCTTATGTTCAACATAGCTCTATTGGTCGCAGCCCTTTTCAGGTGTGCTTGGGGTTCCAACCATTAGCCCCCAATATTGATATAGCTCTTCTTGTTGCATCTTCACCGACAGAGTCCTCCCACACTCAGACCAAGGTAGATCATGCAGCCAGATATGTTGAACGGATCCAACGCCTCCAACAGGTTCATGACATCCTTCCACAGAAAGTACAAGCAAGACATCTACTTCAACAAGGCAAACAACTCACCAAGGTTCAGATTTAGCAGAAGTTTCTCCATCTCCCAAGGGAACTTGACGCAATGGCCAAGAAAGTCTTACTATTGTTGCAAATTTAATCTACAGATATTAGGGCTGCAAAAAAACTCATCATAACTTTTGATTTTACTCTTTTGTCAACCGTCAAAAGTTGCTAATAATTTACCCCTATAATCTACTAGTCCTAGCGCATTTTTGGGTGGATTTTTTGCAAGTTTTGGTGGCTGAGTTTTCTGCTGTAACAACTTGTTTGCTAATAAGGCTGCAAATACATCTCTGCAATACTTGTCTATAACAGACTTACATTGATGCTGAAGTCTATTATTTTATACTTGAGTTGTACTTGTGTTGTACTTGTGTTTACTAGCTTATCTCTTGCATATTTTGTTAGACTTTTAGCATCTCGTTTAGCAGTTCTAATAATCATTTACTTGCTGATATATATTTCTGTTGACTGCTGCAAATAGAGACAGCAAGCTTAACTTGCTTGTCCATTGGATTTTTAAGCTTGTATCTTGTCTTTTCTTGTGTCTTGGGCAGGTACAACCATCTTCCGTAGGTACCCAAACTCTTGGCAACCACAAACCATCTTCGAAAACTCGTTGTCAAGCCACTCTCCACATAGCAACTTGACCTATAGGGGTATCTCTTCATAAGTATCACTTTCCATCTCACATCCCCCCTAGGGTCACCCAAGACTCCCCCCTTGTGTTGGATTCGTCCTTCACTAAAGCAAGGGAAGGGTTTATCTGAAGTGACAGTGGGTAAACTCTCCCACCGTTATCACCATCCAATGGATCGGGTCGGGCTTTGCCCAACATACAGTTTGTGCGATAACAGTGCATACATGTTGAGGTTGATTTAATCATTCAATGGTTAATTTAATCATTTTTACCTAGATGAAGGTTAATTACTTGGGTGTTGTTAACCCCCAAATTTGCTTGCACAACTGGATGGTTAAAGGCCATCAAGATTTCATTAGGCTGGTTCCATGTCAGGGGCATCCAAACATTAACATTGATAAGAGCTCATTCCAAAGTTAGTTTCATCAGATTCCAAGAAACTGCTATTTTTAGCAATTTGCATCTTTCCAGTATCCTGAAATCTACGGCTGGCATGTCAAAGATGATTACATATTCTAGATATTTTTAGACTGCTTTCGCTTGCACACGAGATGATCAGTCTTTTTTGCTTTTTTCTTTCTGCTTTTTTCAGAAGCTAGTCTGATGCTCCAACTCTTCATGATCTGTCTTTACCATTTTTTTGCTTTTTTCAGAAGCTAGTCTGATGCTCCAACTCTTCATGATCTGTCTTTACCATTTTTTTGCTTTTTGATTTTTCAAAGATAGATTGTTTTTTAGGTATGTCTATAATTAGCAATTTCTATGTATGGCAAGTACAGGTTGAATGTCACATTTCCGACCATGCAGTGGTGCCAGGTGGTGTGGTTCAAGGTTCTGGTAAGTGAAGAGTGATGAGTCGAGAACAGTGCTGAGCAGGTGGGTTTTCTCCCAGTCTGACAAGTGGTAATGGTTGGAGGATATCCATTTTATAGATTTCCAGAATGATCTTTTGGCCACTTTCTTTTGTGATAAAACCTTTTATTTTGTTTGACTGCTCTTTATTTTGTCAATAGAGAGCAAATGATGCTAAAACCAAATCAGTTGCATGCTAACTACTAATCTTCATGCATACATAGTTATGAGATCTATAAGCCTGCATTAGTAAAGTCCACATTAGACCATATGTTAATTGCGTCCATATATGCATCAGGATCCATAGGAAGCATATGAAGGCTTAAAAAGCATTTCAAAAGTTGTAGCAAAGAGTGGCATACTCCAAAGAACTACATTTTATTAAAAGCATAGAAGTTATTAATAACCTACATCCAGAAAAACCCTTTGCTTTTCCAACTCAAACAATCATCTCTTGAACCTCTGAAACAAAACCTCTTCCATCCTCAAGAGTGACTTGTGCCAAAGGAAAGGCAGGTCAAACAGCACCACACCAAATGACAGCGACTATTATACTTGACTAGACACCATGAATCCCCAGGATCTGACTTCCTGGGGATTGTAATTAGAAACTCCTCTAATTTAAGTCTCCTGCGAACGTGACCTTTACATCGGCATGTCTTCACAAGGAGGCCCGTACTTCCTTTAAGTTATCACTGCAGTTGCATAATGTCACAAGTCAAATAAGAGTGGGATAACTGCTTCAAAACATTACAAAATGCAGAAAACAAGCATATATGAAACAAAGAAAAATATCTCAGATTTCAGGATCGATCAGTGTATGTGGGAGTAACAACAGGTATATTCCAATCTAAATGAACTATTGTCCTCATTGGAAAAAGTTTGAAGGTAAAGGCAACAGTGTCACTCTAAACTCCCCAAGAGCTGGAACCTTACCAAAGACAGAAGCTTACATGCGCTCGATAACCACTGCAGATGCCCCACCACCACCATTGCAAACTCCTGCAACTCCATATTTCCCATTCCTTTGCCTCAATACCTGTCAAAATATTCCTCAATCAACCTACAATAGAAAAGGCCATAGCAATGCACATGATGTTGGGCATCCTAGGACTAACAAAACAAGCAAAAACAGAAATGAAGTTCATAATCCATCTTTGAACACCCAAATTGTTCCTGCTTCCTCATAGACAACGTACTAACATTCCAATTATTAACACAGTTAGATAAGAAACCAACCCCTAAAAGTGTGACCATAATGCGAGCACCACTGCACCCAAGTGGATGCCCCAAAGACACAGCTCCTCCATGTACATTTACAGTCTCCTGTAAATGATATAAAAAAAGGTGTCATATTACAATTAGCCACAGAGTCATACTATTTACAGACATAACATCAAGTAAGTAAAGTTTTTAGAGTAGATGAACTGAATAACTGGAAACTTGAAAACATTTGCAATGAAATCGTAAGTAAACATCCATAGGATTATTTTCCTACATAATTCATTAATGCGATGTATATAAATAAATTGAAACAAAATACAAGTAGTTCTAAAAGTAACATACAGGCTTGAGATCAAGTATCTTCTGGTTTGCAAGAGCCACAACCTGCAAACAATCAACTCGATTAGAACAGAGCTGGATTCCCTAGCTAATCTGCAATATGAATTGAGCTCTTTCTTACAGTGCAGTTTCAACTTTCAACACAGTGTAACAATGATAGAAGACATTTCAAATCCAAGCTTCTGGCTCTAGTCCTAATTAGTGGACTGATTGTATAAAACTTGGCTGAAACAAAATGTGTTTACTCTCCCTCTATAACATCCTACTCTAAAGTGTCATATCTGCATAGATCCACTTAACCTCAATGTACTGAGTTTTGAGGGTGCAAAAACCTTGAAGCTTGCACCCCAAGCATTTTGATCCCTCTTGACTCTTAATAGATCCAGTGTTAATATGTATCTATGCTAGTTTTTAATAGCTACTATGCCCTTTTATTAAGATGGATCTATGCTAGTTTCTAATTGTTGTTTAAATACAGTAAGAGAAATAAAGAGGTCAGCTTTTTTAATTTTAGCAATAGGTTAAGTAAGAGAAATACGAGTCTTGCTTTTATGTTTATTTTTATTTTTATTTGACATTACATGTGCACACACAAAGACACATCTCCCCTCTCCAGAATAAAGAGTGCCTTGCTTCTCTTGGTTCAAAACTCATTCGATGTAGCACACAATGCATGTTCAGAGATCAAACTTACAGAGAAAGCTTCATTGATCTCATAGTAGTCTATTTGTGAAGCCTCCAAGCCCGCCCTTGAAATAGCTTTTGGTATGGCTAGAGACGGTGCAGTTGTAAACAGTTCAGGTGCCTGAAATATAAATTATTGGTCAGCCAACACCAGTGTGGTGTACATCTTCATTTGAAATTATCAAATATATGTATATATATAGGAATGAGACTCACCTGTGCTGCATCAGCATATCCTGTGATCTTTGCTATAACTTGTAATCCTAGTTCCAAAGCCTTCTCTCCACTCACTAACACTAGAGCAGCTGCTCCATCACTACACGAAAAAGGCAAACATAAAATTAAGTAAACATCAAATTAAACAATTAGCAAACCCACCACTAATCATTGCTGTTCAAGAACATTAGCCTATAACGTTCAGATCATGCTGATTCCAAACCACCCACCCATAAGTACACAGCTCACAGAGTGGATATGTGCCCTAGAAGATATGAACTCTTTACTTGAATTTGATATTGGGAATACCACTCCAAAAGCAGAAGGTATAGCATGATAAAACCATAAACCCAAGAATTATACTTCCTACAATAAGATGCAGGACCTTTGGTATCATGGAAACTTAAGTTTCATGCATAGGATGCAATAGATTGGATTCAATATCAAGGTCTAAAGGGTCAACAGAAATACTGTAGATTTTTGCAATGTTCAACAGCTAGGTGACAAAATCAACAAGGAACTTCTCTTAGATCATTCAAGTATATATTATATGGAAGAACTTTACTGATTTTCAAATAAAGGTTATTAGATATTTCTAAAACAGACAAGATTGTGTTAATCCATCCTCAACATAAAGATAATTTTAGAAATTGATGTGGAAGCATCTAATCATCTCAACTGTCTTTTCTTAACTACACAATCATAAGGCATAAGTTCTGAGACAATTAAATAAGGAATTATCCCTACTAATGTAAGCTATAAAAGTCCATGCAGTTTCAAATTTATCCACTGCAGAAACAGCAGCAGAACAGTTAGTACGGGATATAGAGAAAAAAACAGTGGGAAAGTAGCATAAAGAATTTAGCAACAATCATGGCACATTGCAGTTAGGTCAACTGACTGACTGTTTATAAATTATAGCATATATAAAGCTAGACCTTCAAATGATAGGTTAGTTTTGTTGGAACAGTAATGACAGATTTATACCTACCAGAAATTTTATAATATATTTCAGTCCTCGTTGTCTTTTCCCTACTAAGAGTGAACAGCATTAGATTGTTTAACTCAATGTATTTATTAGATTGTCTTACAGTAGCAATTGGATGTTTTGCAGTTCCTGCAATAGAAAATTAGACGGTTTACCTTCAAGTGTTTTTTAGCATGGGCTTTAACCTCGTCACATCTTTACCATTAGACGTGACATGTTACAACACTGTACTCTATCATCAATGCCTCCACTTATACCAGCCATTCTCTATAGGTATGATCTGGCCATACTAACAACCTATATGTGTCATTCTCTATATACTAAAGGTATGACCAGCCCATACTATCGACTTATATGTGATTGAGAAGTTAATAAGCAAAAAGCTACTAGAAAACCATCAGATTATCAACTGATAAAACAATTTGAAATCTGTAGTACTGCTATGATCCTGAGGGGAGCTCATTATTCTTTATTGACTTCTGCCTGCATCTAAGAAAAAAGCCTTAGAACTAACACGGAAGTTGCCAACATTTTGATTATAAATCTCAATGCATGCTGGTGAATTCATGTGTGTGTGTGAGAGAGAGAGAGAGAGATAGAGAGAGACATATACCTAATAGTTGAAGCGTTACCCGCAGTGACAGTTCCACCTTCTTTAAATGCTGGTCTAAGTTTCCTTAGTTTTGCAGCATCAAACTGGCATCAAAGAAGTTAAGAATATAAGCAAAAAAACGTCTAGTCTACCCATTCATATCTGTTTAATTAATAGACTTTAATCTTGATAAAACAGATATATGAAACCCAGAACAAAATATGAATAAGAAGACCATAACATGAATTCAGTAAAATGTCTCCTTGCTAACAAGCATGGCCTCTACCCATAGATAGTATTAGTGAGTGAAAATGCCAGATCAGATTTATGCATCTAGTAGACTTCAATGTCTACAAGTACATTCTCTTTAAAAGCCTCTAAGAATGAGTAGGAGCCTAACCTTGCCTAAGGCTTCATCTTTGTCAACGACAGTGGAAGGCTTTCCTCTACCTCCAGAAACCTCAACCTGCATATAAGATTCAAGAAGACAAACAGATTAAACAGAATCAGAAAACAAACACACACTGCTGCTAGAAAATTGAGACCGTGGTCATTAGGTATTTCATGCATAAATCCATATTCATACCGGCACTATTTCCCATGCAAAAGCACCACTGTTCTGGGCATTAATTCCACGTTCAAAACTCTGAACCGCATGGTTGTCCTGTGACCAACATCAAAGGATTAGCTGATGTAATTTAGCTGGGCTAAATAAAATGTATATGGATACATATTGAACATCACAATTAATGTACAGCTGAATTCTTCATACTACATACTGCAGTAGAATATTTGTTCTCACAGGTGCTGTGCTTTTTATTCACTTGTTAGTAACCACAACTAGCAAGATAAAAGCAGCAGTGGATAGTAGGATGGGCAGCTATGCCTATATCTCTTCATCCACAACATAAAACTCGATAGGCATGTTTTTTTAATTTAGGTTTTTGTTTTATATGCTGAATAGTCTGCAAAGGTCAACTGCAGGAGGCAACCGAGTGGTAAAGCATGAATAAAAAAATGAAAAAAACATTGGCCAGGTGAACTCTGCACTCAAGGCTAAGACTTTAAAGCCAAAATTAAGATCACAAAAATACAAAACTTGAAAGTAAATTCAAGAAAGGAAGAAGACAGGTATTAAGTTTAAACTAATTCAGACTTCAGCCAGTGCATTAATAGGACCGAGAGGCAGTGACAGAGAAGGATGATACTGCTGGAATTAAGTAACCGACAAAAGTCACAAGGTTCAAGTTCAAGTTTGTGTTCACCTGAAATACTTTAAAAAAAGAATGTCACGGAATTCAATAAATACATGACCATAAATACATTAACTCTTGGATGCAAACGATGATGGTGATCTTTATGATATGGAGGTGGCACCTAAACAGTGCTATGAGGTCAAAAGACCCCGTTTATTATTCCCAGAATCTATGAACAGCAAAATTTCTAAGTTCCAGAGTAATAACTCACATTGGGTGCATTGTGATGGTTTTCCAAGTTTTGATGGCTATGCTGGCTGTGACAGAGAAGAGCTCAGGCTCCCTTATGCCAAGGCCCGACTGCTAAAAAGAAATTTTCCAGTTTTAATAGGCCTTTTCACCCTTTATTATGAAAAATACAAGCATATCCGATTTGATGCTAATCACGTTGCCAATAAACAGCACACAAGTCCTTACCCAATTAACCTATCTGACCCACCAGAGATGTGACAACCTTTGAAAGGAACTTCGAAAGGGTTTGTCTCTATGTCCTTGAAGGATAGAGATGGCGACACTACAGATGCAACAGTTGTATTTGAGGAGATACTAGCATCCATCCATAAGCATTGCTCTAAACTCAAGGAATCAACACTTGAAAGTTCCATTCTCAATTTTGGTCCTGAGAATCTGCGTACGGGGATGTTCACAAGATTCAGTATCACATTGAATTTTTCTCTTGATGACTCCAAGAGGCAGGTGCTAACCAATTCTATGGTATTCACAATATTTTTCTTGTATACAAGCCAAAACAATGTCAACGATGAACACTCTGTCCAGTGCCCTGGTGTAACGACAATGTTCGTCATTGACATATCCGATTCCCTTCTCTTGAGCTTGGATGGTGAAATCGGTGTGCTTGAAACAAACTTGAACTACAGTAATGCTGTCAGCAGGAAGAAAATTGAAATTATTGAAGATAAAGACAAAGATCTTCAACAGAAGAAACAGTCCTGACATACAATTGTTGATTGATCAAAGTGCTATTCATGAAAAATGTTTTTAGCCCTGCAAAAATAGTGGATGCACAGTCCCTAGGATCACTGCGTGGGGGGCATTTTTTTACAAGGCTTTGTATAGCAGCAGCTAGTGGCTATCAAAATAATACAGAAATGGCAACACAGAGACTCAATGAACAGCAATGGTTTGGGCCAAATGACTTTCATGACCAGTGTTTTCAAATGATTCTCAGATCTGTGAAGCCAACAAATGCACCAATCAAAGATCCATTGGTGTATGGACAGATGCCCCAGGCATTTTTGATGATTAACAATATCACTCAGGAGTCTGTAGCCGCTGGAGGTAGTAATCTAGCCCACTCAGAAAGTGGAAGAAATCCCATACGCAGGGCAGAACATATTGCATATGAATTTAAGCTTTATGACTCTGGAAAAGAAAGTGCCAGAGGATCTTGTGACTAAGCAACAAGATACTTTGTCCCGTTGACTGCTTATGTTATGAATCTTCTAGCACAACGAACTGGAGATTTTCCACAGTGAATATTTATTGTTGTTAAAACTTCATAAAAGTAGGATCACACTCCAGATGTATGGAATAAATGGAAGTGGTTATAACCCTGAAACCTAAGCGATGATAAACAACCTACAAAAATCCTCTAGATCCTTCCCTTTGCATGTATTCCTAAAACACTCAGGTTTTAACAGCTGCATTTGACCTTTTCTGCAGTGTTGAAGGGTCAAAACCCCTGTTTTAAGAATTGTTCCAGTTTCCAGGGCTCTGAGTGAACATATTCCCACTTCTTTGAGCCTTAATCAATGAGCAAGCAAGGGACGCTTCAAGGAAATCTGGACAGAATTGAATAAACCACAGAGCGCCCTTATCCATAGAAGATTGATTGCACATTTCCATGAGGGGCACAAGTGCCGCTAGATGAAGTTTAGCAGGGAAGACTTTTGAACACTTTTCACACTAAATGGATTGGACGTCAAGCTTGTTGAAGTCCTTATTGCACACATGTTCTTGCTTGGAGGACACACATACCAATTGAAGTGGTTGCTTGCACATTAATAGAGGACCTACTAATGGAGAAACCCCTTTTGGAAGATTTATTCACATTTGAGGCTTGTACGTCCACATTGAAGGGATCATGGAAACTTTGCATGTTGCATTTGACCAGGATTGGAGTTCTTACCCGTTGGAGGGTTTTGGAAGGCTACACATTTCATCTTGGAATCCACAATGTCCACCTTAAAAGAAAACTTGGGGTTTTGTTGGCATGACTTGTGGAGGAGCCACACCCTTGGGAAACCTTTGGAGGCTGGACGCTGCACCTTGGAGCCCATGTATACTCGTTCTTGAGGAGACACCTCACTATTTTGGGGGTTACCTCACTTGATTATTGTGCATGTGGCTTGACCAGCCCTTCTTTTATGTATGTTTGGATTAGTTAGTGGGAGAGAAGTGTGTTTTACTTCTCCATAGGCTAGATTAGTGGATTTCACTTGAAATATTAATATTTTATTGTAAAGGAAGTTGAGCATCTCTCTATATAGTATAAATAGAGATGCACTTCCTCATTTGTACTAATGGTTGGATTGGGGGAGAAATCCCTTAGCATTTCTGAAATTTTTGTTTGAGACTTTTATATTCTTCGTGCTATGGATGGCTAGCTAGAGCACTCTCATGAAGGTTTTATTTTGTGTATGCTTCTCAATGAATGGATGTTCAATGGATGAATGGCTTTGTGTGTGATTTGATGAGTAAATGGTCTCTTCATTTCCTTGTGGTAATTTATTGGATGGTTGCAAATGTGGTGTTCTTCTCTAGTGGTGGTGGTGCACCCTCTTATACCTTCTTAGATAAATCCCTTCTCAAAGACATTGGAAGAATTCTAGTGGAGATTTTTACCCTTGACCTCCTTGCAACTTGGTGAGCTACATGGATAATATATTAGGGTTTGTAGTGGACAACCCTAGTTATCATTTTGTCTTCATTTGTAATTTCTGAATGAGGAGCCTTAGTTGACCCCATATGCCCAAGGAAAAGACACTAGTTTCTGGTCCTCCCATCATTTTTTCTCTTAATCCTTTCAAAAAACCATTTTGCTGGATTTACACTCCATATCACCTTGAAACTCATTACCCTAAATCCCAACAATCTTATCTTAGGGAAGCCCCCCTTGAGCCAGAGAAGACCCAGCCTGAAGTGAGGAAGAGGGTTGGTGAGGTGATAGTGATCTCCCTCTTAGTTGCACTCAAACTGCACTTGAGATTTAGGACTTTATCTCAATAAGTACGTGTTTGTGTGATAACAAGAACTGAGGACAAGTTGAGGCTCTGGCTATTCAGAAGAACCAAGCAATCTCAAACCAAAGTTCATTAGTCAAAATCCAAGTAATTATTTTGTCAAAATCCAAAGAATCCTATTACTTAGCACAAAACGAAGTTCATCAAACAAGAATGCATGCCACTTACTTGCAGAAGTTTATGGAGAATACCAGAACCAACAAAAGACATAACAACAAAATTTAAGTGACATGCCATTCAGTGATGGCCCATACATAGTGTGTAACTATAGGGATTGGCTCTTCAGTTACAAAGTACACCAACAGTCTCATTATACGCAAAATAAAAATGTCCACATGTTTCAAGTTACATGTTTAAAATATGGTAAAATCAATGTAAGAACACTTGAACAACCAGAAATTATTCAATAGATGCAAGAAATATAGGGAAGAACAAAACATTAATGTACATCAACTTCTTATCAGAGGAAGATACAACCTAACAAAATCCAAAGAGATCTCATCTCAGAGGGCATAAGATCTGCAACTAACACTCCACTAGGGTTGACCTTATGAAGGGAAGATTAACATATTCATGGGACATGCAAATTAAATAACATGGAACCCGATTCCAAGTTAATAAATGCATGACAACAAAAAAGACAACTAGCAATAAAGAAGACATATGTGCAGCAATTCCAAAAAAATAAGACAACTATTGATGACGATAGAAATGATGATAGCATGTCATAGAATCCCAACAATTGAGACATAGAAAATCATAAATACAAACAAGTACACAACAGAAGAGTAACATATTGATGGCAGACAGTCAAGATCCTAGAGCAATAGTAAAATCATAATAATACTCAAAGTACACTTCTTATCAAACATGTGAAGGAGAAACCAGAACATAATAAGATCAAATGGCCAGTGTACGACAATAAGGAATAGTTCCAAGGTTCAAGAGACACAAGAGATATGCCTAAGAAAACTAAGAGAATCAGCCAACGTATGTCAACAAAAGAGAAACACAAAAAATGCCACAAATCACAAGGCATTCCACAAGGCCAACCTAATTTCTTTGAAAAACACAGGATGCACTCGAGTCAAATCGAAGTTTTAAATGAAGCACAAAAAGTATAATCTATCAACAGAAAAGAATTACATCAAATATCCATGAATGACAAGGGGAGCACTTGGGACAATGGATAGAGGCACTCTAAATACAATAAGGTGTAACAAATTTGATTTTGTGGTTTTTCCATTCTGCAGATAAGATTGGATCCAATTTATAGGTTCTAATGGAAGATCATAACTTGCAAGTAGGTCATGGCATAGGAAAGGCAGGGCAAAGCCATTTCTGGATGATGTCCGGATCCAAGTTAGAAGACAAGTACCAACCCAGAAAACATGCACCCAAGAAACCCTGCTGCAAACTGAAATCATTAAAACAACTATAAAAGCATGTTTACTTTGCTATAAATTTAGAGAAGAAGAAACACCTGTTCTTCTCTTGATATGTTATGACTATCTGCACATAACTCTCCACATACTCCCATGCCATAGTCATTGTAAACATCCCAGAGTCCGTCTTTCATCATTCCATCGACAAGAGATCCGTGTCCCAGCCGATACCCCTTTCTATTAAGAGATAATAAGTGAATCCATAACAATTAAGTTCCACTCAAATTGTAGCAAATTGTTTTAATAAGAGAGAAACCAACTTTAATTATCAAAGCTTAAACAATTGATATACCTGGCATCAGGGAGGTAATAAGGAGCGTTTGACATGCTTTCCATGCCTCCAGCCACAACAATATCATTGTTTCCTAACTGGATACTCTGGGCTGCTAACGTTGTTGCTGAAAAGAATTGAAAATTTTCACTGTAAGGCTGTTTGTTTTCAAGGAAGAGAATTCATAAGATCGATTATTGATTTTATGTATATAGTTGTTGCAGTCCTTAACACTCTAAAGCACAATTGAATATCAAGTATCTTTGCCATCAATATCTATAAAATTCCGTATCTCCCGTTTCCAAATAGTGGTCAAAAGTTGTCATACCTTTCATTCCCGATGCACAGACTTTGTTGATTGTAGTGCATACCACAGAATTAGGTATCCCTGCACCCAGTGCTGCCTGTCTAGCAGGAGCTTGACCCAGGTTTGCACTCAAAACATTTCCAAAAAATACTTCTTGGACCATCCCGGATTCAACACCCGCTCTCTTAAGAGCAGCTGCAAAGAATTAAAGAGAATATTTAGCATATAACCATTCATTTCAAGTTTCAACTACATTTGTAGATAAACAGATCCACAAAATGGGAACCAAAAAGATCAGAACCAAAAAAGAAGAAGAATCAATTAATAATTACCATTTTTTAAAATTAAAAAAGCATAACCGTGCATTTCAACATGGAATAACCCACTTTATTTCAATACAGCCTGACCTGCTAATTTTCAATAAAGCTTACCTGCAATGGCTATCGATCCCAGTTTCGTTGCAGGCAAGGTCGAAAGAGAACCACTCAGGCCTCCAAGAGGTGTTCGGGCAACACCGACAATGCACACATCTATTTACATCAAGATTTCGATTAGTTTCAGAAGCAGACATCAGTAGAACAAAAATCAAATTCAAGTGGTGACTTTGCATTCACATTGTTAATCTTGATTCTTTTCCTAGTTTCCTTTGGAAAAGATTAGCACAAATCAATATTTATTTTTCTTAAATATGCTCCATAAGTACTTTTCAAGCCTTCATTTATCTTATTCAGTACTACTTAATACTTTGTACAAGTGCTGCTTAAAATGTACCTCGAGGCTTCAATGAGTCTAACTCTGAAGTTGAGGCCATACTTTAGTCTTTGTATATCTAACACAAGAAAAAGATATGAGCAGGCCTGCATATAACAATCAGAAAGTAATCAACAATCACATCACGATCTATTAAATGAGTCAATAAATACAGGATGACTTCACTTATTTTATTTTGGTGTGCATACACAATTTAGCTTCAAAGCCTATCAAGGAGGTTATTTTTCAATAATCCAAGATAATTACATATCAAGATGACGTCCTCGAACGAGACAAAAGTGTCTGTAAATCCTAGATTCCAAGTTCAATTATCTTCCAATTTTTGTTACAGTGCAGTGAGTATCCAACAAATACCCATATCCAGAAGCTGTCAGGGACCATTGAAGTTCAACAAAGGGAAATTTTCTAAGAGGAAATAATGGGAGAAGGAGCAGTTCTCAAACAAACTTCAAGGAAACTAGCTTCTCGGCTGTATAAGAAACAGAACATGCAAATTGCCGCAAGGTAAGCTTTTTGACCTAAGCTCCTTTGATACATCTCTCCATGCCCAAAGGTTTTCATACAATATATATGATCAACACCCAACATACACAAACACATGCAAGAGGAAACATTGTGGAGAACACAAGTGAGCAAATAGAAGCACATTTTGGAAAGGTATATTTCCATTGTATATGATAATCCACAGAACTACCATGTATTAAAAACACATAAAGGGTGGGCCATGTGTTTATGTCAGCTAGGTTGTTGTTTTTTCCTTTTTTCTTTTGGCATTACAGACACCCACAAAGAGGTTTATGGATCCCCTCCCCTTACCTGGGCTGTAGAATGTTCCTCTCAGCACAATCAATAAGCCAACTAAGACACAAACATCATGCAAACATGACCAACCGTAAATCTTTCGCCTGACTGACAGAAATCCTGTCTGTTTACAGGAATTATGCAAACATGACCAACCGTAAATCTTTCGCCTGACTGACAGAAATCCTGTCTGTTTACAGGAATTGCTATGGAACAAATCGTACAAACCATATGTACTTTCTAAAAGTACTGGAAAATTGAAATCTTTACAACACAGATTCTAGAAATGGAAGAAAATTACAACTCATATGTTCTTTCCACCCAACATTTACTAGACTCACTTCATCAGAGCACCTAAAGTCCAGTGGGCCGGCAAGCTTTTAAGTAAAGCAACCTTTTTTTTTGTTTTTGACTGGATGCCTCCAGTCAACATGAACAAGCAACAACTGTTCTGCATGAGCTATTTAATGGACAGAAACATATTGCGATGCTACAGAAATCACCCTTCAGCTAAGAGGCCACAAGTGGAAGTATCTACTCCACCAAAGTTGCCCAGGAATTACACCTGCCCCACCGATTTTTCACAAGCATAAGCATGAGCACAAGCATATCATAAGCATATCATTGAAGAGACTTCAACCCTGGTGGGATAAATAACAGCACCCCATTTTCACCCAACCAGCAAGCCACTGTTTACCAGGGAGTAAAACAACTTTACTTGGATCACTGCATGGATCTGAAATTACCGAGCTAACAGTGCGATCTAATGGTTGGTGTGTGGAACTTGCCAAAATATCAAGAGATCGATGCACCTTGAACACCAAAGAAATAAAAAAAAAAATAGGAAATCCCCTACAAAATAAAGATCCTGATTTTCAGTATCATGAACTATAACTTACATGCAATAAATCCATGAAACTTTCAGTACAAAGTAGTAAAAAGCTAATCAAACCTTTAATATTCCTTCAACGGATCCAAAATACAAATTCATGAGATCCATACAAACAAGCGAAACAGACAAAAAAAAAAATAGACTATGGATTCTTTGGGATGAGGACTAAAGAACCTCCTTGAACCCATTTGATGCGATCTATCATTATACGAGCATGTCGATCGAGCAAGATTGAAATAAATAGTGGTCGAGCTAGCTTGAAATACTTTGGTACGCCTTCGATGCGATCTCTCATTTATACGATTCATGCGGTCGATAAAGGTGCTGGGAAAACAACTCGTAGACACAATCTCAAACATCAAGCGACTTTTTCGCGTGATCTAGTAAAGTCAGAAACCGTATGTTTTAGGGATTCATAGAGGAACAGCAAACTATATGCTCCTCTATCTAAAGGCGGTGAAGAAAACTGGTTGGGGAAGCGAGACCCGAAACGATACGAAGGAATTAACGGGGGGGCGCAAAAGCAGTGTAGCGTTGAACGGCCTTTTGCTTGCATTATGAGTGAGCTGGTAAACGAAAAAAGCGGGCAACTTGATTCGCAATAATTTTTAGTTCACTGCTATGCAAGGGAGAAGTGGCTTGAGTGACTCATTGGAGGTGGGAAGTCAAGCACCCTAGGCAAATAACACAAGTGCAAACGAAGCTCCCTTATACAGAAACCCTGGTATGTAAGACCTTCAGCTTGGGAGGATCAAGTAAAAGAAAAATATAGACAGTAGAAAGCATAAAATTAAAAACCTGGGAAGTAGAAAGCATAAAATTAAAAACCTGGAAACAAAGCAAGACAACATCCAACAAAATACAAGAGAATATTTAACAACATATCTATATATTTTCATCCCTGAAAAAAAAATGTATTGAGCTTACCTGATCCTCTGGGCTTGCTAATTACTCGGATGATATGCCCAATTCGTAAGGAATTCTGGGAATGGAGAATGCTGTTGTTGAATCTGCTCCGTTCCGGATCAGCCTTTAAATACCAAAAAATAGAGGGGTAGCTCTATCTGGATCTTCCACCATCAATGATTATACATGTGAATTATATGACAATGACGTCAGCAGCTTAATATAGAAATTGGATAATTAAAAGAAGAGCACAAAGCCCAACCAATGGATGCGGTGAGTTGGCATGAAGATGGACCAGAGCGGCTTGGTCTAGTCTTCAATGGCGTTCCTAAATCACCAGTGCAGCCCACCAGAGCGGACTCTGTTGTTGAAGCTTGAAGATTGGAGTAAAGATCTCGTGTTTTATGACTTTGAAAAAACGGAGGGGAATAATTTTAGGTTGTTGGATTTTAAAAAATACACACAATAGTTTGTCTCGTGGCTGTGAGTCTTCTGTATTCTAAACGTAAACGTAAGTTAAGGTAATGTTTTTGGTTTTTTTTTATATTTTTTTTAATTTTGTTTGAAATTTGATAAAAAAAAATTGTTAAATCTATAAATTTGAGTGGTTAAGTTTATATAATTTAAATATTTTTTATACTTTGTTTGATTTATTTAAACATTCAAAAATACAATTTAAACAATAAAAAATATATCATCAAAATTTAAATTAAAAACAAAACCTAAAAAACTTTAAACAACAACAC
>JZKD02S1651786.1:42103-52790 GCA_000966675.3 Picea glauca
ACTGCAGTGACAGTCATCGACTGCAGTGAACGTGAAAATTGATGTAGATGTAGAACAGGTTACTTCCACCAAGTAATGAGACTGTACGTCAGCATTTATAAACCGCAGCAGCTCGACAATAAGAGTTTCATTTCACTAGCCAATAAAATCTTGCCAAAAAGAATTTTAAATAATTAAAATAAATAAAACTAAATTATTGCTAAAGTGTAACATTAGAACATTATATAAATTTTTGGTCAATGAGTAGATTAATAGCCAGTCAACGATGAACTCATCACTATTAGTCCCTGGCCTTGGCAGGGACTAATAAATAAGACTACAACATATTTCAATTCAATTCATATGAAATTTTAAAATAATATTTTTTTAATATTTAAATTGTTTAAAAATAATTTTCAATCTTATTTCAAAATTAAAATATAAAAAACGATTATATATATATAATCATTATAAATATCATATATATTATTATAATATAAAAATATTATTAATATAAATTTAAATATCATATATACATATTATTATAATATAAAAATATTATTAATATAAAATTAAATAATATATGTATGGAGCCAAAAAAAACCTAAAAACACACATATGTTATCACATCCATTAAAATATTTAGGGGGGGGGGAACAAGGATGCCACCTATCTTTAATGAATTGTGTTTAATAGAAGTGGGTAAAGGTTAGATATAATAAGGCCACAACCAAACTTAAAGTCACTATATCATGTTTTATGACACTCATGGGTATGTGAGAAAAAAAGGGTGCCATCTTTAATCACTTGTGTTTACTAGAGGTCCTTGATGGGTAGAGATGATTAGGTCGTGATTAAATTTAAAGTCAATATATTATGTTTTTTTTACATTTACAATTATGACAAATTAATTGTGTTGGATAAAAGTAAATAAGGTAGTCATGTGGTCATTGTGTGATTATATTAAGAACAATTATATAACGATAGAAGTATGATAACATGTTAAAAAAATTTATTGTTTTTTATGTTTTGGAATTTTAGATTTGGATGAATCTTATTTTTTATGGTTTTTTTTCTAGATGTTCTAAATTTGGGATGGATTTCTTAATTGTTTATTAGTAAGGTATCATTTTGCTTGTTAACCGTGTTGAGTAGGACGAGGCTGCATCGAGTGCATTTGTCATAAGGATGGAAAAGGGTGGGTTGTGTTTTACTAACAAATGTTTGAGGAAGTCATTGCAAATGTTTGAGGAAGTCATTGTCAATTTAGAGCATCGAGAGGAGAGAGCCACTAGGAATTAACCTACGTTGAAGAAGGTCGAAAATGTTTGTTTGTTATCCTATTTCTATAAAGATATGGTCATGTCTCCCAAATTAAAAGATTGGCAAGGTTTAGTGAAAAATATATTTATATTACAAGGGTAATGCATAAAATTAATCATGAAGTTGAAACATCCCTTCTTGATATGTTTGCTTGAGGCTTGGTAGTGTGTCACAGGGGTGTGTCATTTTTATTGGATTCATTCAAATTAACGCAATTGAGGACTTGAAGAATTTTGTGTGAGATTGTGACATGGTTGCTTTGAATTATCATAAACATTTTCTTATGCTTATTGGTGAAGCTCATCATTTGAGTGGGCTTCCCCTTGCCCACCCTCATAAACATGCACCTAGTAACACTTTATCATTATCTAGCATGGCTAATGTTGGTGGTGGCTTTCCAAGAGGAAACTCTTCTAGAGAGAATGCTTTAGTAGGAGGGGTTCTTCCTCCACCTCTAACTCATCCCCCATCAATTGGACATAAACCTATAGTTTCACATTTGATGTCTAATTTGAGCCTTCTAAACTTGTCACAATTACCAAATGGCCTCATTCATTGTGATGTGACTTGGCCTACCATGCCTAATAAATTACCCTTAAACATACCTACGTTTGAAGGTAAACCTAGAAAAGACCCTTCTAACCATGTCATGACCTTTCACGTGTGGTGCTCTTCCAATAGTATTATGAATGGTAGTGTTAGAATTAGACTTTACTAGCATATCCTAATTGTTGAGGTAGCTAAGCAATATATCAACCTTCTTCGGAGCACCTACAATACCTTTGTTGTTTTTATCTACAAACTCCTTGAAACACTTGCAATTGCTTATAGATGTGAGGTTGGGACTAAATTCCTCACTACTTGTAAACAAACAACTTATATCCATAGCACATATCATATTCATGGGTAGGGACCTATCACAAGTTTGTGGGAAGAAAAACTTTTGTTAGATTGGTTCTTGAAGTCCCTTCTTCCTCATATTGCTAAAGATGTTGCTTGACAACAACGTTCAATTGAGGAAGATGTGATCCTTAGGGTCCAAGGACTTGATTTGGGTTGGTTTGTTCACAATCATGCTACTAATTGTATATTGACACACCTTATGCTCCTAAACCTTCGATGTCGGTCCACCTTCAATGTTGGGGGCATCCCACACGATCGATGGCTTATAAGTGGATTAAKCTCCAAAACAATTAGGTCAAGTAMCCTTTTCCAAAGGTCTTAGTCCATATGGAGGGCCCGATGTTTTCTACGGAGTTCCCAACCTTATGCTCCAAATATCCACCTACATCCACTTCTTATCAAGGGGCACCTTCCAACCYTTATCCCTTGYCTTAATCAAATGTTAACTTGGTTAACCTTCCTCCTCCCCGACCTAGTCAAAATTTGGCCCAACAAAACCAAATTAGTAACTAGGCACCTAGCCAAGGGAAGAAGATGAAGAAGAATTGAATGAATAAGATCCAAACACAATAGGGCAATAGAACTAATGTTAAGGGAACTAATAATGTTGATCAAGGTCAAACACAACCTAAACAAAGGGCACAAGGTTAAACATCCTTGTGTTGTTTGTGTCGAAAATCATTGCACCCACTAATGTCTTGATCTTGCAGAAGTCTAGTAACTGAGGGACTAATTGCTTAATCAGACCAACTCCCTTAGCATAACTTTGTTGCTAATTATGGTGGATCGCCATCAACTTCAACATATTTAGTTTCCCCCAAACATATTGACCCATCCTACTAGAATATTATTATGGTCGCTAACATGGTGAACCTCCAAATGTGTACTTGTACCTATGAGCCACTTAACCCTTGTTATCCCCATTTTGTAGGATAACTAGGGAGATTATGTCTCGAGGCCCTCGGGTTGCAGATATGGAGTGTCGAGAGACTCCATGACCAGTAATATCCACTTGCAAAGATGGAGACCCTTCTCATCACCACAGAGGTCGTAGATTTTCATATGGCATCCACCACACCAGTTGCCTTCCGAGAGGCAATGGGCCTTGCTCCATGAGGTACAAGTCAAGTATTATGGTAAGTGTCATTTCAATATTTGAGGCATTTGAGTATGTTGTATCTTGGACTGCTTTAGATTCCATGACATATGCTTGGACATTGTGCCTTTTTCCATATTTCACCTTGGTGGTTGACATTGTGCCCTAGTAAGTGGTATTTCTTAGGAATGGGTTTGCTACTAGGAAATCCCTTGAAGAGCCATCATATTGTTCCTGACCATACTTACCACTTTCCATCACTATTTCCCCCCATTTCATTATCTCTTGGGACTTTAGGGTGTATTGACCCAAGAAGGGGTTGTCCCTCATTCTATGGGAAGAAGGGGCTAAAGGCCCAAGCGGATTGTTCTTGGGTAAAAGATAAAAGCCTATGTATAAACTGTTAATGATTACGACATCGTGAGACATCCTCCAGGATACGTTCTCCTTTGTGACTGAGTTGAGTCGACTTGAGAAGGAGCCCAGTGTTGGGAATACCCATGTGATGGGGCATCGTTCTCCTCTGTGTGAGAATTGAGTCGTCCCCCGGTGGTTGGGGCATCATTCTCCTCTGTGAGATTTGAGTCGTCCCCTAGTGGTTGGGTGTGCCCATGTGATGGGTGTATCGTTCTCCTCTATGTGAGAGTTGAGACAATGTGGTACTCCAGATGATTCTCTCGTGGACTCAGTTGAGATAAAGATCTGTTGAGTATGACATCCATGTGGTTGAGCATAGGTGGACGTGTCCCTAGTGGCTGAGCACTAGTGGACGTGTGGATCCCTTGCTATATTGTCTAAGTGTAAGATTTACTTGTAACCCTAATTATGATGTAATGGTACAAGTCGGCCCCACCATGTAAAGATAATTAATATTGTGTAAATTATTAATTATATGTATTATATTATTGAGTTGTTGAGGTCGGCCCTATTGTGCCAATAGACATACCTTTTGTTGTGTCAGTTATTGTATAAATTGTTAAGGTTTAAGCTATTATTAGGTTTCTTTTCATTTCACTAAATAACCATAGCATAAATAGGATTACTGAGAAATACACAATCACAAGAGACACATCATTTATCTTGGAAAATCCTCATGGGGGAGAAAACCCAGCAAAAACTTCCTTAATATAGATAGCCAATACAGTGCCAAGAGATAACTCTAACAAATACAGAAAGTCCTCTCCTGAGAATGCGCCTCTCTCTCTCTCTTCCTTCTTCTCCAACTGCAGCTCTGAACTTGCGCTCTGATGAACAAGTGAGTGTGTGAACAAATGAGGCGCTAGCCTCTCTTATTTATACAATCTGGCAAGCGCTGAACTGGGGTGTCTTTTCACTGGCCGGGCCGACTTCTCATTCTGGGTGGTTATAACCACTTTAATATATTATGGGGCCGACTTTTCATTTAGCCCATTACAATTAGGATTTGACCAATCCGCAAAAGGGGATTTGGTCATTTACAATACCCGACATGATCAATCCACAAAAGGGGATTGATCTAATGAATAATACATCAATAATAATTAGAATACTCTTTGCAGTTACAATATTTCAACACTCCCCCTTAGCAAGAAGGGTATTCTACAACAACATCGGGCTAGAGAGAGGGCAACATCATCAACAACATCTTGGAACATTGACTGGCATATCTATAAATCATCGAAATTTTTTCTCATCATCAAAATCCTCATTCACAGCAGGGAGCTGGAATGGCATCAACATCCTCATCAACATGAGGCTAAGGTAACATCATCATCATCTTCAATGTGAGGCTAAAGTAACATCATCATCTTCAGCATGAAAGATGAAATAACATCATCATCATCATCATAATCATCTTCAACAAGGAGCTAAAGTGGCATCATCATCATCCTATTTAGCATGAGGCTAAAGTAACATCATCATCTTCGACATGAAAGATGAAATAGCATCATCATCATCATAATCATCTTCAACAAGGAACTGAAGTGGCATCATCATCATCATCATCATCAGCAAGAAGTTGAAGTGGGATCATCATCATCATCTTCAACAAGAAGTTGAAGTAGCATCATCATCAACAACTTCAGCAAGAAGCTGAAGTGGCATCATCATCATCAACTTCATCTTGAAGTTGAAGTAGCATCATCATCATCAACTTCAGCGAGAAGTTGAAGTGGCATCATCATCATCAACTGCATCAACATGGATTAGTATAACACTAATACATCATCATCATCAATAACAACACAAGGCTGATACAACATCAAAAACAACAATATCACAACACAAAGGCTGGAGCATCAACAACAACAACAACATTACAGCATGAAGGTTGGAGCATCATCAACATCAGCACGAGGTTGGCATCACTGCACGAAGATGGCTACACAATATCATCAGCGCAAAGTTGGCATCACAGCACGAGGCTGGCATCACAGCACGAGGCTGGCACATCATCACATCATGAGGCTGACACATCATCACAGCACGAGGTTGGCATGTCATCAGCACGAGGCTGGCATCACAACAATTAAGCTGGCACATCATCACAGAACTTAAGTTGGCATCACAACACTAGGTTGGCACATCATCACAACAATTAAGTTGGCATCATAGCACTAAGCTGGCACATCATCACAACAATTAAGCTGGCATCACAACACAACAAGTAAGCTGGTAACACCACACAACAATTAAGCTAGAATCACAACATAACAATTAAGCTAGTAACACCGCACAACAATTAAGCTGGAATCACAACACAACAATTAAGCTAGAATCACAACACAACAATTAAGCTGGCAACACCACACAACAATTAAGTTGGAATCACAACACAACAATTAAGCTGGCAACACCACACAACAATTAAGTTGGAATCACAACACAACAATTAAGCTGGTAACACCACACAACAATTAAGCTGGAATCACAACACAACAACTAAGTTGGTAACACCACACAACAATTAAGCTAGAATCACAACACTACTCCCCTTTTTGAGGGAGGTCCTTTCGGACTTTACCAAGCTTATCTCGAAAGTGCTCAAACTTTACACGAGATAGAGGCTTGGTCAACACATCAACAACTTGTTCATTCGTGCTAACATATTGGAGCTTTATGGCTCCTCTCTGCAACATATCATGAATGAAGTGATACTGAATCTCTATGTGCTTCGACTCATCATGAAAGGCAAGGTTCTCCATCATCTTTATACAACTTTGGTTATCGCATAGGATCATGGTGGCTTCCATCTCCAGATCAAATAGATCTGTCAACAACATCTGAAGCTATATGGCTTCACAACTGACGAAACATGCAACAATGTATCCCGCTTTTGTCATGCTCAGAGCAATGTTGAATTGCTGCCTACTCTTCCATGAAGTCATGGTTGACCTCAGATTGAAACAACATCTTGAAGTGCTCTTTCTATCATAAACACTTTCAGCTCAATATGAATCAGTGTAACCACTTAGTCTGAAGTCATGATCTCTAGTATAATAGAGACCAAAATCCAACGTACCCTTAAGGTATCTCATCATATGTTTTGCAGCAACAATGTGAACACATCTGGGTTCTACCAGATATTGACTCAAGGCAAAACATATATCTAGCCCGGTATTCGTCAGATACATCATTGAACCAATAGTTTGTCTGTACAGAATAGCATCAACCAATTCTGACGAGGTATCTACTAGGAGCTTCAACTTCGTTTCATTGGGTGTGTACATGGATTTACATTTAAACATGTCAAACCTCTTCATTTTAACTGCATACTTCCCTTGGTTAAGGAAGATCTTCTCTGTGCTCTGCCAAACTTCAAGACCTAAGAGATAATGCATTTAGATATTTCGTCAAACTCTGTAGCGAGCTTCCTATGCAATATGTGATGAGATTTTTTCAAGAATACATCACCTACGTATAGTAGTAACATCATTGGCTCATCATTCATAACCTTGACATAAAGGTTAGAATCAACTTTACTCTTGGTAAATTCCAAGCTCTTCAGGAAACTGTAAATTCTGCCATATCAAGCTCTAGGAGCTTGCTTCAACACATACAGAGCCTTCTTCAACTTACGGATTTGAGTCTTTTTGTCTTTAATCTTCAAACCAAGTTTTCACATTACATTGTACCAATCTGGTACACCTGCTCAACTGCAACTCAAACATGTGCTAGCTCTATGTGCTTTCTGCAAGGCACTATCTGTCTCATTGTTTGGGAGTATGTCCTCTACTCTCTCTGCAACTGTTCCTTCTGGAATCTGGGGCTTTGCACCTACAACTACTCTGAGGCTGAAAATGATTGCTTCATTCTCACTGTGGCTGCTAAAATCTTAGAGTAACTCCTCTTATTCTATCATGACAACAGTTTCATCTGAAACTGAGAGTGGCTCAATAATTGATACTAAAGCTACCTCTTCTTATTTCATGGGGGTAACTCTATCTTTCATTGTAGTCATGTCTCCATGACCCAACTAATTTACTGCACCAATTGCCACTCAATTTTAAATATGGGGATTTCTTCCCCTACATCTCATACTATATACGAATCATGGTTGTTTTGGTTGTCTTCATAAATACTAGAACTATTTCTTCAATAACTGGAGTAAATGTATTGTCATTGTCTTCTCCCTCTTGCTGGGAGAATCCTCTTAGACACACATCAAGATTTCTACATCTGCAACATGCTTGATCTGTATAGATCAATCTTGGAAGTCAATACTAACTTCTCTTCTAGTCTCACGGAAGAATCCATATCCTAGTCTTTCTGACTGGCTTCCTTCTTTGTCACTGAAACAAGGGAATCTTCCAGGAGATTTGATATCTTCTAGGAGTCTTTGAAGTTACGATCTAGTCTTCTCATGTCATATGTCTCCCAATCCTGGAAGTTGTCTCTCCATCTTATCCTTTCTGAGATCAGGCTTATATATCCTTGATTTCTTCTAAGTCTACAAGGACTTCATCATCTCTTTACAGAGTATACTTGGTGTTGAATACCAAGTCTAAATATGAAATACTGAGTCAGGCTTCAAACGAGTTCTGCTTCTGGTCAAGGTGGCTTCATTAACCTTTGAACAATTCTGCTATGAGTTCTTGTTCTAATGTTTGGTCATATTTGGAGCCTTCTGCTCCTTACAATCAATCTTCATATGAGATACTCTGAATCTCAAAAGATAGCTTCTTCTTCATCTTCTTTGGTACATGAATGTATATGGTCATGTACGTATTCTACTTCATATCTCATCTAATATGTTTCCTTCTGCAACCTTCACTATAGCTTCCTCAAGGTTATCACCTGTGATCTGAACAAGGTCAACAAAACAACAAGCAAGAATAATACTCTTTTGATAATAGCGGATAAAACAAAGACACGAATAATCATCACGGTATCTCTATTAGAGCTACCACTTGTGACTTGTCTGAAGCAGAGATCAAAAGTAAAATACACGATACGAAATGAGGTCAACACTCTTATAGTGTTGTGATCAAGCATTCCTCCATGGCAACCTGGAACTAACACAAGAGGTTTCTCCTAAAGGAGATGTTAGTAATATCAGGCAAATGATTACATTAAGCATTTATCTCAATATGCTCACATGCTAACAAGTATAATAATTTTCAAGGACTGTTATCTCAACTATAGTGTTTACTTATAAGGGGGTAGTCATCAACTTGTCAAGTGCAACTTTGAATCTTATCAACTTAATTAATCAAACCTGAAACCTGGAGCCTTGTCCTCAAGAATGAGTGTGCTTCTTTTCTTCCAAGTCTCCTTCACTCAAGATGACGAGTGCTTTCTTCAACATGTCTTCTATACTAAGACAATATGTTGAGTTGCATTGTTCCTCTGAATGTGTTGGATCTTGAGATCCTTTTGGATCTATGGCAAGAGATCCCTTCTCCTGCAAATACCCTTTAAGGCTTAACCGTTTAAACATGTGTGAGTACATACCTCTAACGACATTTGCAGGTAGTGGCACCATCTGGTAGCAACAGTAATGATCACCAACTCTTAAAAAATTCAAGGGTGATAGCAATTGGTACTCCGGCTGATAGTTCAACTAGTACTGCAACTACAATTGATACTGCAGCTGGTTCTGAGATTGCAACTGCAACTGTAACTTAGGGTTTTATGAGGAAACCCTAATTTTTCAAACTTCAAATTTTGAAATTCTAATCCAGGGGATAGATGCACTGAGCTAAGGCGAGTAAATTGGTGCAGTCATATTTCTAAAAATCCAAAATTTACCCCCTCAAACTTAACCAGTGGATTTCTGGACTGGTGCTTCTGGTTTTCTGGTACTTCTGGTTTTTTGGTACTTCTGGTACTCTGGTACTTCTGGTTTTCTGGTACTTCTAGTACTTTGTGAAAACTAGGGTTTCACTTTCCGGGAGATCTACCCACTGAAAAGGTGCGCTAAAGGTGCCAAAGAATTCCTTGGGTTAGGGCGCACTTTTCTAGATGGTTTTGAGGCTGAAAATATTCTTCAATAAAAAGCCCTAATTTTCATGTACGACAACAATGACGTTTTTCTTCTTCTTGTGAAAGATGCTCTCTTCAGCTTAGCTCTAAAACCATGTTAAGGTTTAAGCTATTATTAGGTTTCTTTTTACTTCACTAGATAACCATAGCATAAATATGATCACTGATAAATACACAATCACAAGAGAAACATCATTTATCCTAGGAAACCCTCGTGGGGGAGAAAACCCAACAAAAACTTCCTTAATATAGATAGTCAATACAATGCCAAGAGATAACTCAAACAAATATAGAAAGTCCTCTCCCAAGAATGCGCATCTCTCTCTCTTCCTTCTTCTCCAACTGCAGCTCTGAACTTGCACTCTGATGAACAAGTGAGTGTGTGAAGAAATGAGGCGTTGGCCTCTCTTATTTATACAATCTAGCAGACGTTGAACTGGGGTGTCTTTTCACTGGCAGGGCTGACTTCTCATTCTAGGTGGTTATAACCACTTTAATATATTCTGGGTGGTTATAACCACTTTAATATATTTTGGGGCTGACTTTTCATTTAGCCCGTTACAATTAGGGTTTGACCAATCCGCAAAAGGGGATTTGGTCATTTACAATACCCGACATGATCAATCCACAAAAGGGGATTGATCTAATGAATAATACATCAATAATAATTAGAATACTCTTTGCAGTTACAATATTTCAACATAAATAAAGGTGGATCCCCATTGTGGATCACACTCATTATTGTGTCTGTTAGCACCAGAAGTCACCTTTGGATTGCGGCAGAGGTAAGCCCAATACACATCAGTTTATGTCCCTTTCCAAATAGGAGCTCCAGAAGAGGAGGCTTAATGGTCTAAACCACCCCGTTAGACTATAGCCAGGGCCAAAGAGGGGTAAACAGGGTTACTAGAGGTCACTCCA
>JZKD02S1651786.1:58699-69577 GCA_000966675.3 Picea glauca
CTTGCAGTCCTTTGTCGCATTTATTATTTGTATGATCATTTATATGTTGTAAACCTTTGATCCTACACACACATTAGTAGCGTTTCCTAGACTAGCCAAGTCAGGAACATTACAACTTCTCATTCTAGGTGGTTATAACCACTTTAATATATTCTAGGTGGTTATAACCACTTTAATATATTTTGGGGCTGACTTTTCATTTAGCCCGTTACAATTAGGGTTTGACCAATCCGCAAAAGGGGATTTGGTCATTTACAATACCCGACATGATCAATCCACAAAAGGGGATTGATCTAATGAATAATACATCAATAATAATTAGAATACTCTTTGCAGTTACAATATTTCAACATAAATAAAGGTGGATCCCCATTGTGGATCACACTCATTATTGTGTCTGTTAGCACCAGAAGTCACCTCTGGATTGCGGTAGAGGTAAGCCCAATACACATCAGTTTATATCTCACAATGAATAATTTTAAAGGGGGTCGAATGGGCGCAGGCTCTGGATAATATCGTTTTAACTTGGAAAACTGGACCAGCATGCACCCGCAAATGAGGTCTCTATTCAACTTTAGTCAGTAAGTTGTAGTAAGGGTGAGCAGGAGGAAGAAATTGAGGAGAAAATGAAAAGGTCTGCTCCGGACAATAGGTCTTCCAACAGCCTAAGTAGAAAAAACTCAGAAAACAAGATCTTCTTGGATTCAGAGTTCAGGAGACTGAAAACGCTATAACCGGGCTACAATCCAACATCCATTACAACTCGGTCATAAACATCCATGTGAATCCTTTAATCACGAACATTCAATATCATAGGCAATAAAGCATGGAAACATGAAGCTGACTTTCATTAAACCAGAAGTCTCAGATCGAATTACATAACCATATAACCAACGTGCTTTATAAAAACTTTACAATGCGAGAGCGTAGCTCAACCATCGACCATAACAAAATAACAAAACTGCCTACGTATACTAAGAAAAACTCACCACTATAGTGAAAGCTTTGAGTCAGCAAGCTCCCTGTCAAACTGAACGTGCACGCGATCTTCTAGTAGATTGTGCATGCAGTCTTTTGTCAGACTGCCCATGCAGTTCCCTGTCAGACGCGATCTCGGGCAGTCTGTCAGTCCTTTCCGAGATTCCCATTTATGGGGGACGGGGGGAGATGATGTTTCAACCACCTTCCCCGACTTCATTAATTGTCTGCATCGGGATGAGGACGAGGCGTGAGTCAACTCGGCACCTGGAACATGTGGCTGCCTCTCCCTGCTCTTTGGCCATCTGGATCTGTGTCGGCTGCTGACGAGGATCTGGCGCAAATGTTGTGAAATCTTACTCGACATGTAATTTTCTAAGGGAAACAAAAACCCCCATTTACAAAGATGTGTGATAACATTAGGCTCCATGGGGGATAGAGACCTCCCTGCGAGGTTCTAAGAACTCCTTTTGCAACTCCAGTGCCTTAGTGTTAGGTTGTGGAGTCATGCTCTGAGATATCATGCTGAAGATAACACACTGACAACTTAAACTACTCTGCTTACAAAAGGAAGCAAAAACACATGCTCCAGAGAGCTTATATATGTACAAAACCTAAGCTAACTGAATTTTACAAAGGGCTAGGTGAAAGCAAACTTCCACCATAGCCAGTCAATTAAACTCCTAACTGAAAACTCATTTATTCTGTCACTGATCAATAAAAGATAATAAAACTATGCCAGCAAATCAGTTACATCTTTCAGATTTCCTCCTAGTGTTGAAGGCAAGATAAAGATTGGAGGCTTCAATACCTGGAAAAAATGCCACTCCATGTACTCCCCTACAGGGTCATAAAATCGGTGACAAAACTCATGGGAATGATAGCATATTTCTTCTTCCACTTCAAGTTGCTTACTGTAAACTATGTATGCAAGTGGATGAAAGAAGGATTCAGATGGATGTTGATCCACTGATGAATGTTGATTTACTTCTGGTTGAATGTCTGTTGCGAGCATAGGTGAGTACACGGTTGTTGGTCCACTTCTTCTTTGTCTGCTCCGATGACATCTACTAGCTGAGGGAAAGGGATCTCTTCATGTATATCAATGGATGGATCCTCCTCTTTATCATGTTGCTTAGTGTCTTCATAGTGATCAAATGTAGGATAAGCTTGCTTCTCATCGTCACTAGAATATTCATTAAAAATGGGTTTCCATTCATATCTATGATCAACCTCTAAAACAGTAATTCCATGAAGAATATAATTGTTAAGAATATTCATTTTAGGGAAAGCAGTAACTGTTGCTTTTGGTTGTTCATACACATGATTTTTCTCTTCAATCCTAGGTGAAAATATATCATGGGAAACCTCTTGAAGGAAAAGAGAAGAATCCTCCTCCACAACCATCTTTTCTTCTAAATCTGAGACAACAGGGGTATAAGGGGCAGAATATGATACATCCATTGCCATGTAATCATTAGCGCTATTATCAATCATACTTGGAAGGTTGTCTTCATCATAAGCAGGGCTGGTCAAAGCATCTGTCTCATGAACAGAAAAATCTTTTGTGCTTCCTCTTTCACTTAGACCTTCACCAGACTCATCACACGAGGAAGGCTCTATCATTTTCTCGATGTGGGATGCAAACTTCTTACAACAGTCATCCAATATAAGATGAGACATGTAAATCTCTTTGTAATACAAATTAAAAGCATCGTGAAAATCCTTCAAAGAATGGATACTAGCAGCAGGGAGAGATTGGCACCATTCATGAGCATCTTCCTCCAAAGAAAATCTGAATATATTGATCAAGACATCCTCGAGAAAAAAATTGTGCTCAAGCATGCATATATGAAAATTAAGAAAGTGTTCACCAAGATGATCATGCTTGCTTCCTCTAAATCTTGGAAGATAATCATCCCATTCATCTATAGTCAGCACTGGATGTGGATAACCAGCGATGGCCGAGAAATTGAAGGGGGCAAATCTCTTGGCCAGGATAGCCTCCATAGCCTTTCGATTTGTTTTCCTTCAGTGGAGTCACCAACAGATCCTGCGTAGTGGAGTCGCCATGGCAAAAGATAATCAGTCAGAAAAGGTGTCCAGCTTTAATTCGCCATCTAAAACTGGCTCTCTGTAATATCGATCTTCCCAGGGAGCTTCAATTCAGGATAACAACGAAAAGCCTTCTTGAGAAAGCTTTACAATATTAATAATCCTCTCTGGGGTCGGCTTCAGGCATGGTTAGAGGCAGTTGTGGGTGAAACCTCGTGTGTCTGCCTTTCAGAGCCAGCTGAAACAGTGGAGTTGCCAAGTGCATGTTGCAATCTTAAATGGTACTGATGTCTGATGCACCTTCAGAATCAGTAGCTCAATGTCGTTCTATCTTGGGGAAAAGTCTTCAATTCGTTCCCTGGCAACGATGCCAAAAATGTTAGCACTAGAAGTCACCTCTGGATTGCAGCAGAGGTAATCCCAGTACCCATCAATTTATATGTCACAATGAATAATTTTAAAGGGGGTTGAATGGGCGCAGGCTCAGGATAGTATCGTTTTAGCTCTGAAAACTGGACCAACATGCACCCATAAATGAGGTCTCGATTCAACTTTAGTCAATAAGTTGTAGTAAGGGTGAGCTGGAGGAAGAAATTGAGGAGAAAATGAAAAGGTCTTCTCTAGACAACAGGTCTTCCAGCAGCCTAAGGAGGAAAAACTCAGAAAACAAGATCTTCTTGGATTCGGAGCTCAGGAGACTGAAAACGCTATAACCGGGTTGTAATCCAACATCCATTACAACTCAGTCATAAACATCCATGTGAATCCTTCAATCATGAACATTCAGTATCAGAGGCAATAAAGCATGGAAACATGAAGCTGACTTTCATTAAACCAGAAGTCTCAGATCAAATTACATAACCATATAACCAACGTGCTTTATAAAAACTTTACAATGCGGGAGCGTAGCTCAACCATCGACCATAACAAAATAAAAAAACTGCCTACATATACTTAGAACAACTCGCCACTACAGTGAAAGCTTTGAGTCAGCGAGGTCCCTGTCAGACTCAATGTGCACACGATCTTCTAGTAGACTGTGCATGCAGTCTTTTGTCAGACTGCCCATGCAGTTCCCTGTCAGACGTGATCTCAAGCAGTCTGCCAGTCCTTTCCGAGCTTTCCATTTATGGGGGGGAGACGATTTTTCAACCACCTTGCTTGACTTCATTAACTATCTGCATCGGGATAAGGACGAGGCCTGAGTCAACTCGACACCTGGAACATGTGGTAGCCTCTCCCTGGTCTTTGGCCATCTGGATTTGTGTCGGCTATTGGCGATGATCTTGCACAAATGTCATTAAATCTAACAGGACGGGTAATTTTCTAAGGGAAACAAAAACCCCCCTTTACAAGGATGTGTGATAACAATGTCATCTCATGATTTCAGAAGTTGAGGTCTAAAATTATGAGAACTGTAGCTCACACTTTTCTAAGAGCTAGTTTTCTCAATCATAGCAACACCCTTTTGTATGCTAGGTTTGGTGGTGGATGGGGGATCTTCTCTTGATGATATAACAAGGGATTGTTGGGTTTTCTTCCCTTGTGTAGAAGGGCTTCCCAAGATATTTCTTGTGTTCTTGTGCATGGTTATTCTTCTTGTGATCTTGGTTTACTGCAACTAGTTATTGTTGCTGCAGTCATTGTGTATGGTTCAAGTAATGCTAAACAGAAAATGAAATAAACCTCATGCTTGAGCCAAAACTTAACATAAACCTTCCAGATGCTTCGCCTAGGGACCCCCTAAGAAAGAAATGAAACACTTATCTGTAAGAAAAGGGGGACCCAGAAGAAAAATGATTAATAATGATTAAAGGGTTAGTTGGAGGATAGGAGGTCTCATAACGAGTTAGCCTATCATGATCATGGATATTTAGTGGTATGACATTACCATCATCTGGTCACCAATCCAGGGTAATGGGTCTCAGTTGTATGGCTGAGAGAAAAGGTGTCTCATGACGAGCCAACCTTCTCATTTCCACTAGGTGTTTGTGAGTGACACTGTGATTATCTGGACACCACGCCAAGACATTGGCCTTCAACTTGTCCCTAAATTTTGAAAGAAAAAAAGAAGGGAAAAATGATGGGCTTGAAAAAGTTGCATTGCAAACGAAGGTGCCACACACCCTCTACAAAGGCACCCATGAGTGACACACTACAACCCCTTGTATGTCATGTGAACCCCATGCCCACTTGGTCTTGACACTTAATCGCTTCATCCACTTTACATGGCTTAGAGAGGGATCTCTTGGAAACACTCCTTGACCTAGGGCAAGATCTACCCAATAGGACACCTTGTCAACCCTCCCATATCCAAGCTTTCCAAGTCGCATAATGTATTTGGGCACTTAGTTGTTTGATAGGGTAATATTTGATGCACTTGCTTAGGTGGCTCATTTATTAATTTGATTTACTTATCATGATACTTTGACTTGAGATCCTTAGAGGGAGTGCTTATCTGTCTTTGCAGGACCTAGTTGGTGGACAATTTTGTTGGAACAAGCCTAGCTTGGGCTTCCATGGGGCTTGAAGCCCACATGTTGGATGCCAAGGGCCCGCATGCCAGATGAGAGAGATGAAACTTCAGAGGCCTATAAGACATGGTGGACGACCTAACCTAGCCCTCACATGCCAAATGTTTTGCCTAGGAGAGGCAAAATGTCACCCTTAGAGGCATGACATCATCTAGGGGGGTTAGGGTTAGGTGGTGAGATTGATATGCATTGGCATAAGGACGTTTTGAGGAGGTTGAGGCTTTAACCATGAAGAAAGTGATTTGGATGCTTGACATGTGACTTTGGGAAGCCTAACTACACTCCTCCAACACCAACGACTTGCTCCTAGTGTCAAAAAGTCCCATAAGGGGGTGATGTCACTTTGAATTAGGGTTTCTTTTTGTGTAAAAGTAAATCTTAAGTGAATTTGTTTAATATTATTTTATAAAAGGGGAAAGATTGGGGTTGTTGACCCCTAGTCTTTGGGTTTACCCTAATATTATGTGGACAAGCTATTTTAGAGACATTTTGTATAAATAGAGATCATAAGATCTCATTTCAAAACATAACTGTCCCATTGTGAGAAGTACATGGCTGAAATTTTCACTACCCTTGGTGATTTTGGTGTTTCTCTCTTGTGGAATGTCTTATGGTGAATGTCTCTTGGTGAATGGATGAGGAGGAGTGATGTGCACCCCCTAAAGGCTTTCTCTCTTTCAATCTTGGATGAATGTTGTATGGTAACTAGGGTTTGTTCTCTCATCTTCTTGGATTAGGTAAGGAAAAATCTGCATATGCTATTATTTTCTCGCTTACTTTGGTTATTGTTGGTGGAAATCCTATGGAGGAGTATGCTAGATACACCCTCCATCATTGCTTCATCTCTTTGTTAAAGGTTTTAAGTCTTTCTTTTTTGCAAGGGTTGTTAGGAGGAATACGAGCGTGTATACCCTCCTAGATTTACCTTAAGTTTGGTTGGCATACCCTAGGGAGTAAGAGGGTTTACACCCCTAAGGTTGTTGTTGATATAACTTGTGCTTTAAAGACTCCATCACTCAATTTTAAAGGCACTAATCTAAAGTATTCTTGCATTATAGAAACAAAATATTGCATTGGGAAACATAATTTCTTGTTGTATTAACTTTTTGCAACTTGGGATGTGTTCCTTGTGCTTAGAGCACCTCTCAACCACTAGGGTGTCCCCTATAAAGGGGTAGTTCTTGTTGTTGTACAAAATTTCATATTCAGCCATTAGGGTTGCATAAACCCTAATCTAATTGCTTGAATAACTATCAAATCAACCGTTGAAAATTGCCCAAAGTTTGCACACTTACACTTCTTGGTCTAGCGCACTTTTTGGCAAAGTTTGGAGGAGTTTTAGTGGTTAATTTTCTTGTTGTAATAAGTGATTGTTACAGCCATAAGGCTGATATATATTGCTGCAGAAAGTGTTTACAACATCCTTATCTTTTCATGCTAGTATCTTGGTCTTTAATCTTGAGTTTTGCTAGTGTTTAGCTAGTCTATCTCTTGATTTCTAGCACTTATTTAGCAACTTATTGTGCCATTTCATTGCTGATATATATTGTTACTAACAACTGCTATTAGGGACAACAAGCTTAAATTGCTTGTCCAATTGATTATATTGCATCATATGCTTATTTTTCTTGTGTCTCAGGTAGGTACTTCACTATCAGCAGGTCACTCAATACATTTGGCAACCCTTGAACCTTCCCAAGACTCTTTCCCAAGATCTTCATACCATATAGAATTGACCTCTAGGGACATCCTCTTCATCTTCACCCTTTTCCATCTCATTCCCCCTAGGGTCACCGAGATTCCCCCCTTGAGGTGACTACCTCACCTCTAAAGTGACGGGGACACTTGCCAGTGGGTAGGTGTCGTCCTAGTTGTTGCCATTTGGTGGTTGGGTCGGGCTTTTCTCAACCTACAACTTGTGTGGTAACAACTCCGAGTCTTCAACTAGTAAGGAGATTATAACTCCACCTCTAAATGGCCCTTTGTAGGTACCTAGACTACACAGTAATCCTACCCTAGTTGTGCTCGAACCTTTTTTGCAAAGAATTAGAGTGATTATGTTAGGGTCACTTATGACTATAACATTGTTACTTATTTAACACAAACACCTTGTTATAGGTCTTCTTTAGAGGTGTTGCGATTTTTTCCTCTTCAACACAAGGCCTCGTAGAATGCTATTGAAGGTCTTGACCCTTTAGATTCTCAATTAATAACATTTGACTTGAATAGAGATGAATGTGTGTCTCCCTCATTTTGTTTCTTTTCAAACACTGACCTTTGTTATGGATTTCCATGTATACCAATGCCTCGAAAATGATGAAACTTCTTTGTGTCTCATGTCCTCGTCAATCTAGGAAAAGATGGGTTCTCATGACCTTGCTTCATTGTAAATTTGATTAAGATCCTTTTATGGTAGGCCCTTTCAACCATAAGGGGTCTTACCTAACCTACCTATGACCTTAGGTAACAAAATTGTCTCGATTCATGTAGAAGTTGTGGGTGCTCGTTTGGACTACAACATGATACTTGGGAGAACTTATGTGTATGCCATGAAGGTAGTCACCTATCTAGACTTCCACTCCATGGAATTTCCCCATGAAAGAAAATTAGTCACCATTGACCAATTTATGCCAATTTATGTATTATGATCCCAACCCTAATCAAAATATGTATAGTGTTTTCCCATTAAAGGTCGTGATAACTTAATCCCTACCATTTTGGATGTTTTTCTTGGTCTTTATATGGACTCATATTTGTTTAGGACTTTCAAACTTCCACCCCCACAAATATCTTGTGTCACTTCATCCCCCATCCCCCAAGTTTCTACTCATACATTGTAGAAACCCTTAGACATAGGCTAAGAGACTTTCCAAGTATGTTCTCTTATAGATACCTAAGATTCAACTTCCCTTCCTTCTTGTTTAATGGCATCCTCCTCTTTGTCTACCTATTTGGACCCAACCTTTCCCACTGATGAAGAGTTCCTTCAAGTCGTGACTACCTTTAGATTGGATGAAAATGTTGTGAGCCTCTGCAATCTAACCCCTTTGGTGATGTTGATTATTTCTGAGACTCTTTACATGCATTTGAAAAGGATATTTTGGCCCAATTCACCATGACCAAGACTATTGATTTTGGCATTTAATTTAATGATATCGAATATAATGAGGTTGACAACACTTCTATGGAAATCATAACTCATATGTAATCTCACTAGACCTTGCATTTGTTGTTTCATGGATGTAGAACCTTGAACTAGATTTCATTGTGCTTATGGGTAATCCTTGTGATCATTATTAGTGTTTGCACGTATCTTTTTGAACTACTATATAGGTATAGGTTTCCCTTCCATAAAGTTACATTTTAATTTGTTGTCACCCAAATATGTTTTAGGATTTCTCTCATTAGACGTTGGTGTGGTTGCCCCTTCTACTTCATCTCCTTTGCACTCCTCCAATGACAATGCCTTCTTATGGTGGGTTCCCTGGATTAACATCTTCGTGACAAATGATTTAAATCCTAATTTTTTTCTATAGGACCCGGAGCCATTGTAGCTTGATATTGCATTTCAATCCTCACATAAAAAATGACTATCCCCAAAATGTATCCTAAATAAGAAATGGATTAGTGGTCGATTAAGACATAAATAACAATGCTAATGACATAATGAGTCAAAAGTTATTTTCCCCTGGAAATTTTTTCTATATATGCATAACCCATATATAAAAAAATTATATATATGCATAACTCATATCATATACTATACATGCATAATACTATTTTTTTTGTGGATGAGAAGCTAAAACTCTGGTTTTGAGGAGAAAAGAAATCGAGGATTTTTAATAAAGGTTAGATGTTATCTATTTTCCTTTATGCATATAAAGTTAGATTCTTTTTATTTATTTATTTTCCAATTCAAAGATCACGTGTGTAACTTGTTTAGCCCATTTGAGCATCATGCTATACTTGCATATTTTGTTTTTTAATTGGAGCATGTATAGTACAAAACCTAATCGATTTCCATATAAAGATTGTAAGTCATTATCAATGGAAGTTAATACTTACTCACGAGGATGCTAGATGAGAAAGGCAATAGAAAGGGAGTGAAAAATATCTCGACAATGACAAAAGTTACAAGAATTATCTAGAATTACTAAGAAGGACTATTAGAGTAACAATGCTTCATCTAACAATAATAATAATGATCGTCCACTAAGACCAACTTGGTTCTATTTAGCCTTAAGAAAAAAATTATAAGGAATTAGTTGGTTTGCTTTGCGTTCTATGCTCGAAAAGGTTTGAGAGAAGTTTTCTTAAATCTCCATAATTTGGAACTCAACTCACCATAGACCTATACCTTGTTAACTCTAATATCTTTCAACTGTGAAATATGTCTGGGGCATTGTTCCAAACTTTGATACAATTTATCTTCTTAAAAGGAGAAAATTGTTTGGAAGAGATCATCATTTGCATAGTTATTGACGAAGCCCGTACAATAAACCTAGAGTTGACATGCTTAGATCCTTGTGGTAATGATCCAATCATGTACAATGTTGGTACCAATGATGGATGTACACATAGTGCGCATGACGTTTTGATTGCTCTTATGGTGTATGCAAATGAAGGTGTTGAGATTATGTTGCACCATCCTTCATTAAGAGAAATAAAATCATGGTTATCTTCTAGTGGTTATCTTCTAAGGTAAGAAAGAAGTTTTCATATGTTTCATTTATTCATGTTTACAAATAATACAATGAATAGGTAGATAAGCTCTCTAAAGAGGTCACATCTCTATAGGAAGGTATGCTATACAGAGAATAAATAAAGGAGAAAGAGACTCTCCTAGAAAGTTTCCAAACTTTATATTGATACATAGCAAGAAGGATGGTGAGAATCAAGTTTATCTAGAAGTGATTAGTTTTTATATATTGTTAGCCTATAGATTGTTATGATTTTTGGGTGTTGTGTGCACAAGTATAGGAAATAAAGTGCCTCTAAAATATTGCAATAAGTAGACATAGAAAAACCTTAAGTTTTTTGTAGTTCTTACAAGGATGCATAGATCATGTGCTTCGAAAATGTCACGTAGACATAGAGGATGTATATTTTGTTTTCTTTCATTAAAATCAAATATAAAGTTTTTTTTTGGAAAAATAAATTACACTTTTCATGGGATTGATACCAATGGGATCATGTCCATCATTGTTATGGATTAGGGATGAGGACTAGTCATGGGGGATTCACCTTGTTGCCCAATATCTTATCACATTCATTCGTAAAGGGGGGTTTTTAAATTATGAAAAAAAAAGTC